>VXBT01013455.1:665459-1081354 GCA_013400235.1 Oriolus oriolus | reverse complement strand
TGCCCGCCCTGCCTCATCTCCAGCCACTGTTGCCCAGCTCCCCCAGGTCCTTTGCTGCTTTGCAGCCACTCTGCCCCAGCCTGTATCGCTGCCTGGGGTTGCTGTGACCCGAGTGTAGGACGTAGTACTTGGCCTCATTGAAACTCATACAACTGGCCTTGGTCCATCTGCCTAGATCCCTCTGCAGAGCCTTCCTACCTTCCAGCAGATCAACATTTCCACACAACTTTGTGTCCTCTGCAAACTGAGGGTGCTCTTGATCCACTTGTCCAAACCATCAATAAAGATGTTAAATGGCCCCAGCACTGTGCCCTGGGGACACCACTGGCGACCGGCCGCCAGCTGGATGTAACTCCATTCACCACCACTCTCCAAGCCTGGCCATCCAGTTTTTACCCAGCAAACAGTGCACCTGTCCAAGCCATGAGCAGCCGGTCTCTCCAGGAGAATGTTGTGGTAAACAGTGTCAAAGGTGTCACTAAAATCCAGGTAGACAACATCCACAGCCTTTCCCTCATCCATTAAGCAGGTCACCTTGTCATAGTATGCAATGCCATTAAAGCAAAAGAAGGGGTGCAGGGCTAGTGCATTTGCTTCCTGTGGGGAGATGACACTGATAGACATCTACTGATGGGAGGTGTGAGGGGGACCAGCTGGATGATTCCTGAACTCATTACATGAAGTTTGATGGATCTGTTCTCGCCTGGTGCAAACAGCTGATTTATATCCACTGAGTTCCCTAGCTTGGGAAGTGTCATAGACACATTAAGCAGAATTGGAAGCTCTCTAGAACTGGTCCATCTCTGTGTTCGTATGGTACCTAGCAAAATAGGGAAAGTACCCCTGAATGGTACTACCCGGTGGTAAATATATTGCTATTGTTCCTTTGAATACTGTCATTTGTAATTGCTGTTGATTCAAAACCAACAGCACAGCAGTTCTTGCTTAATTCCAGTCATCATTCCTGTCTTCATCCTTTGATTTCCAATGTCAAACTGAAATCCAAGGTGTTTCCTGTTGTGTTCATATCATATTTCTGTTACTTTTTCACAGTAAAGTCCCTTGAATAAAACCTGTGCATTTGAACAAGCTCTTAAAGGGGAATGAAAAATAATCAAACTATGTCCTGAGTTACATCATAATGTGGAGTGTGTGTATATATGCATACACAGGTCTATATAACATCTATGTAACACACACACAACCACATCAAACAAGAGATTCCTAAGCAGAGTCTTCTGAAAAAACCCATACCTTGAAACTGGAGATGGTCGAATCCTTCCCGGCCGCAGTCAGTGTTTCATTGACCCAGCTGACAATGATTTCATCATTGACCTTCTCTCCACCACCAATGTCTTCAAGGATATTCAGGGTGTACCTTATGAGGGAAGCCAGGATATTTGCTCAAAGTCTGCTGTAACCTCAGAACTGTCCTGTATGTGCACAGCTTGACTGGATCATCCCAGTGATCTGATATTCCTCTGCCTCACACACACTCACAGTGCATATGATTTATATTATAACAGAGTAATTAATCTAATGAATTTAATTCATACCCAATTCCTTAATTACTGTTTTAGGAGTGCTAAAAGTTTTGGTTACTTAAAATTCCTGGAAGGTCCCTCTTAATGTATCTCGTTGTAAATGACTCATTCTCATAGTGCTTTAAAAATAATCACTGACTTTAGAGATAGAAAGGAATCCTTCTGCTCACCTCAGACTGACCTTCTGCATAAAAACAAGCCTGGAATATTTTGCTTATATGTCAGCATACACCTTGGAAAGATATCCCAAATTGAGGGTAAGTAGTCACCTCATCCCTATTTTAACTACCTTGCTGATAAACCTATACTTTTTTCTATAGTCTGTATTTAGTCTGTATTCAGTTCCCAACTACTGTGTCTCTTTACTCTCAGTTATGGTGCTCTTAAACACAGAAACATGCACACACAGAGAATTACATTAAAATGGGGAGAGGTACTGAGCTGTGCCCACTTCAGGGAGCAGCTTACAAAACTTCTGCATCAATTCCTTGTTTCCCGGACATGTGCCCATTCCCTGATACAGACACCTTTTAACTTCTTTTCCTCTCTTCCGTGCAATAAACATTTATTCTTGCTATACAGATAGTGGCAATAATAATCTTCTGCATGAGCTGACTGTAATGGCCTTGCCCACAAGATATGCTCTGATCACATCCTTAGCTCGGAGTGAGCAAAAGGTCACTCTGCCTTGGCATTTAAGCTCAAACAGAGGAGTGAGAAGGCTGTAGGCTGTACAGCCTTCTCTGTGAGAGCATCAGGAAACTATTGCAATGCAAACTGAGCATACCAAAATGCTCTGAAGCTCGTGGCTGGCTGACCTACCTTCTCATCAGCTGCCAGATTAAGGCCAGCGTGAGCGTACGGTTTCCTTCGTTCAGATCTTGCCCCGCAATGCCAACAAGGGAAAATTTGGCTTGATTCTTTCCCAGCTCCACTGCATAGTTGCAGTTTTCAAGCTGTTAATGGTAGGGTCAATTGGTGCAGTTCAAAAATATAAGAAAAAAAAAGAAAGAAGAGAAGACACTGTTACTTTAAATTCTTTGGATCACTCAGCCCAGATCCTCCTGTGCAAACAGGAAATTTGGGGCTCTGTGATAATACAGCTGGTTGACTACCAGCACGCAGATCCATCCCAAAAATACCATGGTAAACAGTTAACATAGAATAAAATGCTATACTTCATTATCAAGGCCTGAAAAGCAGATTACCCATGAAAAATAAAAATGTATGGCTCATGGGTACCTCCAGCATCATGGCATTACACTGAGACAAAGGATTAGTGTCCCAGCCAGTATTTTAGATTGGTTGATCGCTCTGGTCTAGTTGGATGCAATTACTCATCCCGACAGTTGGGAGAAAGCTTTGTATTTAGCAGCTACTGTGTGATCGGTTCTTGATGCATCTGATCAGGAATGCTTATCATCACTGTCTTCATTTGATGTGGAGGGCAGTGATCCAGACAGCTGCAATTAAGCTGGTGCCATGCATCTCATGGTCCAGAGGCATTATAATCAGTGCCTAAAGCAGTAGCAAAAGGGATCTGCAAATACAGTTTTTAGATCCTGATGCAAAAGTTGTCAAGTCTTTTTTACTTGACAAATGTTTTTCCCCTGTCAACAGAGCAAGGGAGTCCAATGTATTGGACTCCAGTATTTCTTTTTCAGGATGAAAAATTATCCACTGACTAAGCAAAAAAACATTTAAGGTGCTGTACTTGGGGCTGGAGAGCAACATGAATACCCACATTGCTGTTTGAAATGATATAGGCATTCACTGAGGATAAGGCATCACTACTGGAGCTGTTCCAGCTTTTTGTACCTTCTTCATGTTGCCACCCAGTTTAGGATATGGTGGTTTGTTCACCCTGTTCCAGTCTACTGGCACTTTGATCTTTTCATAGAGTTGGAAGATAACCAAGGCATCTGACAGGTCACTGAAAACAAAAAGGATATAGCATTGTCCAAAGAACAGAGGAAAGAGACACAACTCAACTATTAGCAGAGGTAAACTTAGTTTCCTGGGAAACACAAAGCAGCATATATTCTTATAGGGCCCAAAAGTTTTTATGTTCTTGCAAACAACTTGCTGGTTGTATTTGTGATCTGAAGGAAGTGTAATACCTCATCTTACCTATACAAGTGATTTACACGTGGATTAACGCCAAGGGAGTTCATCCAGTTCCTAAATGTCCTTTCTTCCCTTGTCTCACCTAAAACAACAGACACATCAATCAAACGCCTGCAGAACACAACACTTCAGTAATGTAAGTGTTTTGGGAAGAAACCCTAACTCTGAATTTACAGCGCACTGAACCTGGAACAGAAGGAGACACGGGTTGACATGGGAAATAAGAAAGTATGGTGCACCACACAATATTTGCATTTTCCTGACCTTCAATGGAGCTCCAGTCGATGTCCTGGTTCTCTGGCTTATGCAGGGCAGGGTATTTGTTGAACAAGTTGGCAATGAAGGCCAGATTGAGCTTGGGGTTCCCCCGGACGACGTCGGTGGCGGTGACGAACTGGCGGCAGCCGAGGCGCTCGGCCTGCTGCAGCATGCACTCGGCTCGCTGCACATCATCCTTCTCCTGCCCGGCACAGACAGGACATCAGCCTCACCCCTGCCAGCACTGCCCCCACACCCACCTGGGGGCTCCGTGTGGGGATCTAGCTGCTAAAGCAGCTCCTCGACCGATTTATAGGTATTCCCTTTCCCACTTTTACTAACAGCAAGTCTGTGTTTTCAAATGGGCTTTGCCTATGATTCAGCCATCTCACCATATTGCTTTTACTGCCACATTTCGTATAAAATGTGGTGGTTCGATGAAATTCACAGATAAATGTATTTAAACACACTTGTTACATGCTAGTAGTTTATCAGTGTGATTAAATGGTTGCTAAAGTTTCAGAGTTAATATCTAACACACATAATTTAATTCTTTGTAAGTTTTGATTTCTGAAATACATGATCATGTTGCAATGCGAGAAAGAAGTTGCTGGTTCTGACATCCCAGTGCGGCCCTGTGTTGGCCAGCAATGCAAGTAACAGACAGAAAATATCAGCATTTACGCCAAACTTATCTCATCTTACCCTTAATCCTGACATGTCAATAGTAATAGCCGGAATGCCTTCTTCATCTCCCTTGGGGGCGACTTGGTTCAGCAAATGGTAATAAGCTCTTGAGTCCTGTGACAGACAGAGAAATTAAAGGGAAGAAAAATTACATCTAAAGCTCAGCCTTTGCATGCCAGTGCTCCCCTGAACAATGTGCCTGCATGCTTCATTTTTATTACATCGATCATTGGGCTACATAATTAAATTAATTAAGCTGGAAGCAATTAGCAATTTCTACTTTATGCTGTGTTTGCCAGATCTATTTCTTCCCTGAGCCAATATACATGTGCTGCTGAACGCCCGACACAAGAGACAAAAATGCTGTGAGTTGCACTTAAAGAAAGGACAGCAATAACAAAAAGATATCAGAATTTACTTAATCTGAACATAAAATTAGAGGTAAGAAAATGCATACCTTTATAATGCTGTAGAAGTCAGGCTGCTGAGCATTTAATAAAAGAAAATGCAGGAGAAAGCAGATGTTTAAAGTGGATTTCAAAGCAAGGCTGGAACAGTTGTGGAAGAGAAAGCATAGTTTTCAAGGACAAAAGTTAGGACTGATAACAGTATCAGCACTTTTTCAGGCAAAAGGGCAGGAACAAGACAAGGATTTAACATGTTGTGTCTTTAATCTTTCGTGAAATACAACACTGCTTCCATATGTGGAAAATATTAACTCACTTCAAAAATAGCTCAAAGAACTGAAAATAAAGCTACACATTAATGTCTAGGGACTTGACTAACTAAGCCAGCTGATGATCTTCAAAATATAAAGCGGATTACCTGAATTTTTTAAAATATTTTACATCTTCATTACTACGCACCATATCTAGAAAGTGGTTATTTACAACAGAAGTGAGGTGGGGAGACAGACTTAGTTAGAGAATGTCTGTAAGCACTGAAATCTTGTAAATGTGTGCCTTATTTTCCAACTGTAAACACCAGAATTGCAATTTAGCTTTCAATTGTAGATAGGATTTAATCAGTTGCACCATAGTCTTTTTGGCCAGCACACAGAAAGATGGGAAAGACTCCATTCCCTTCCCTTTTCATGGATATTCCCCAGTCACCTCCACCCAGTGAACCAAAAATCTGTTACAATAAAAATTGTACTGTTAAATGTGACTCTCTACCCCTCCTGTTGCCTTTCCTGGTGGCTTTTTTTCTGTATTTCGATTAAATGCTTGTGCTTATGCTTCAGTCCCTAGTGAAGCCTATGACCAGGTACCTCTGGAGCTGGACTTTTCCCATGCTGTTCTGGGAGCAGGCAAGTCAGGTCGTGGCTGGTGAGGCTGGTGTGCTGGCCAGCCCCTGGCTTTCTTGTGAGGTAGCTCAGATACCGTCCCTTATATACCCCCTGCATCTCTGGGATGCTGGCTGGGCCTCACACTGGGTTTTAGTGTCTGAAATTCATCAGTGGGCACCACTGAGGTTCAGATACACCTGTCTGGGAACAACGAAGGTCCCACAGAGAAAGCTCTGCTGAAATCTGCACCCACAAGCCCACGAGGTCCGAAGTATGTGAAATAATGCTGCACAGACTCCAGACCCACCCTTGCAGGTGTCTCCCAGTCCAGCTGTAGTATTTTGAATAGTCTCACTGAATTAAAACTTGCGGATAAGTGCATTCAGGGCTATAGCAAAGGTTGGGACAGAGGTGCACATAGCCCAGGTGAAGGAAAGATCAAGTGGGGGAATTGGAAGAGCCCAGTCATCTTTCTCTATGTGTCTGAGTAAGGTCCAGGCCTTTCCAAACCAAAGTCAGGTCAAGAGCTATTTAAGGACATTTGGGAAGGAGGAGAGCAATAGAGGCAAGGAACTGAAAATACAGTGTCCATATGCCCTGCCCAGAGCCAGCAGCCATTCCTTTCCCAGGCTATTGGTGTGCTGGGGCTGGCAGTGATGACTGGGAGGTCTGGAGGAACAGGAGGGATACTACTGAGTGCAAAGGTAAACCCCAGTAAAAGCATTTTATGTACTCAGCTCCATGTGCTTGACAGAGCGGTCTCAGCTGCCTGGATTATTTCAGTGCTCAATCTCTATGTGGAGGACAGGAATTTGGGTGTAGAGCTGCTGTTTTGCTTTTGTTGCTCAGTGCTGCTCATACCTTGATGTCTGAGCTGAAGTTGTTGACTTTGTTACATCCTGCATTTTCCAGGTGATAGTTTGCCCATCTCAGCAGCAGGTCCTCTGGAGACAACTTCATCAAATCCTCCAGGCTCTCTCCTTCTCTCAGAAGAGCAATCAAGGCTATGCAGGAAAAAAGAAATAAAAATAATGATGTGAATACTTTTTGAGGAAAATGTACAACTGTTTTCTCTCTTTTACATTTTCCTACCCTAGTTTCTAAGTGTGAGTGGCCAAAATGTTGCCAAAATTCACTTGGATTACCCTCTTTTGTTTAAAACCATTACTCCTTTTTCTCTTGCAACAGGCCCTGCTAGAAAGTTTGTCATCATCTTTCTCATAAACCCCTTTAGGTATGGGAAGGCTGCAGTAAGGTCTCCCTGAAACCTTCTCTTCTCCAGGCTGAACAATCCCAGCTCTCTCAGCCTGTCTTCATAGGAGTGCCCCAGCACTCTGAGCCTTTCTGTGGGCTTCTTCTGGACCCACTCCAAGAGCTCCAAGTACTTCCTGTGCTGAGAAGTCCAGAGCTGGATGCAGTGATGCTGAGCACAGAGGCAAGCCTGGAATGAAAATATGAACACAGACTTTCTGCAGCTTAGATGAAAGAAATCTCAGTGACCTTCACACTGAAACTGGATTCACACAGGCATTCTGGAATACTTGCACATGACCTCATGGGCTTGTGGGCCAGTAGGGTTCACTCGTCTGTCAGTTGAGGAGATACCCTATTTATATAGAGAATTTGATATTATGTTCGTTCATAAGAGAAGGAACAGGCAGGATGGGAGGATGGACCCTTGCAAATGCAGTGTGTTCAGCTGGTCTCTGGAGCATGAAATGCTTTATAACAAGTTTTGAAAAGAAGAACTAACATGGAGACTAATTATTAATGTGGTAAAAAGGGAGAGTGTGTTACACTGCTCTGATCTTCTTCCAATATCTTTTGTCAGTCCTTGAAAGAATTATGGATTGGCTACATAAGGGAAACAGTGGACACATACCATAACTGGAGTTACATAGATAATTTGATATAGGGTGCAATGGGGTTAAACTTGGCCAGAGGGGGATAATAGAAGCATTTTAAAGTAGACAGAGGATTTTATGAAGAGAGCAGTGTTAACACTGAGAGAAAGCTGGAAGAAGGATTCTTGTGGAGCTGATCGTTGATTGATTTTTGGATTAATGTTTTCTCCTTTTTTTTCATCAATTATCTTGGCACAAATACTTGCAACGTGCTAAAAATGTGAAGATGATATTCACTAGGTGGCATAGTCAATACAAAGGACGATCAGGAAATCAGAATGAACTAGATGACAGTAATAAAAACAGAATGCAATTTAATAGTGCCGTGTTCGAAGATGTTCACTGGGGAATTAACACGAATAACTGCTCTTAGCTAAAAGCTTATATGAACCAAGGAGGAGCACTTGAGTGTATTAGATGTCTTCTAAGCCACTCTGAGCCACCATTTGATGTGACCAGGGGAAAATCCAACATGGTATTAAGTGCATCCCAGGTAATTCCCATAGAGGTTGGGATGTATTACTGCCTTGATATCATGTGCTTATGAAAGTTCATTGGAAATACAGGGTCCCATGTTCAAGAAAGGGGAATTTTACCTGAAACAGCTGCAGAGAAGGGCTATGAGGGGAAGAGAGAACCTGAAAAGAAATCAGAATTTTCCTGGCTTGTCTAGTCTTAGATGAGGTCTTAGATGGGAAGTGAAGGAGAAAATACCAGAAAGGAAAAAAATAGCCAATAAGCAGGGCAAGGCTACCTAAAAAGGAACGGGAACTGGTGGCTCTGGCAATGAAAGGGATAGAAATGTGACAGGGGTGAGGCAATGAAGGTAACACCGGCACAGAAACTGGAGGAAAGAAGTGTCACCGTTGGGTGAGGGACTATCCAGAGGCATGGGGAACAAAGCAGCAAGATGAGGTGCTGTGTGGACTGCATGGACACCCACAGCCTTCATGCTGAAGCTGCTTCATGGAGTATTTTGGCATTGGTGAGACACATCTGGAATGCAGTGTCCAGTTTCTGGCTCTCCAGTACAAGGGAGACGTTGAGAAACTGAAGTGAGTTTAGTGGAAGGATATGAAAATGTTTGGATGGGAGTTCGTGATATAAGGGAAGAGGATGAGAGAACTGGGTTTGTGTAGCCTGGAAAGAGGTTTGAGAGGGGAGCAAGTATTGTCTTCAACCATTATAGAGGGGCCAGATCTGCACATTTCCAGTATGAACAGCAAAAGGATGAGGAGCTGTGGACACATGGTGCCGGAAGGGAAATTACAACTAGATATAAGAAAAAAAAATTTCAGAGCAAGAATGGTTGAGCCCAGAAAACACTGGGAAAGGCTCTGAGCAACCTCATCTGACCATAAGATGTTTTACTGCTGAAAACAGGTAGCTGCATGGCTGAGTCAGATCTCCAGGGTGCACCTCCAGAGGTTCCTTGCAGCCTAAATTATTCCATGATTCTATAATTATGATTTCACAAAGAAAGAGGAGACATTTGGCAATCAAGAGCAAGAAAGAGCCAAGCTTCCTTAATGCAGATTTCCTCATCCTAGCTTTAGTGCCAAAACACCAATATACTTGGATGTAGACGGCCAATCCTGACCCAGTGAGCATGAAAAGGCTCTGAACACACAAGTCTACAGAAAGCCTTGGACTTTTGAGTGCTGAAACTTCTGAAAAGGAACGAAAATTAGACCAGTCAAGAAAACAGACAACAAATACTTGAAGAAAAAAATCAAAATCAATATTTTTTTATTTTAAAGAGCTTTATCCTAAAGACTGTGCAACGACAACAATGGAGCACTGGAAGGAAGAGCCATACGTACCTTCATTCCTGCTGATCTCTATGTCAGCAAAGAGTCCAATTTTGATGAC
This sequence comes from Oriolus oriolus, assembly GCA_013400235.1. Taxonomy (NCBI): domain Eukaryota; kingdom Metazoa; phylum Chordata; class Aves; order Passeriformes; family Corvidae; genus Oriolus; species Oriolus oriolus. The sequence continues at coordinate 1,071,674 of VXBT01013455.1, read as the reverse complement.
TTGCCATAAAAGACCCAGAACCAGGTAAGGTTTCCCTTCTTTTAAGTCTTCAGCTCCAATGTTAACAACATGGCACCCGATGGCTGAAGCAGAGTTCAGGGCCAGGTTCAGATTTTCCTAGGGAAAGACGAGAACTTTTGAATGATGCAGAACTTGAGAGCTGAGGTTACAGGAAGGTGGCACAGCCAAAATTAGTGAAATCCACGTGCAGCTTCACTGTAAATGCATTTACGTACATAGAACCATGTCTTTCCTGAGGCAGTGCTCCAGGTGGGGTCTCACCAGAGTGAAGTAAAGGGACAGAACAACCTCCCTTGACCTGCTGGCCACAGCTCTTTTGATGCAGCCCAGGATACATGTCTGGCCACAGGGAGCAGGGGAATGCAGACTCTCCCGGGGATTACAGGTAGATTCTGGGTCTCAACACAAAGACAGAAAGGATGTCTTTTTGGCAGAGGTGGTAAATGTCACGTCACAAGGTACTGGAGCTCAGAGCATACGTCTGCGCTCACAGTGATGTCCTGGCTCAATCCTGGTTACCAAAGCCAGGCTCTCCCTAGAGCTAATGCTCGAGCTCATGCTCAAGTACAGACGTAGCTTCAGCAGGGGGCAAACTCTCCCCTGCTCAGTCCTGCACACACAGAGGAAGAAAGGAGCTACAACCCAATCAACTGGCAGATATTCCAGGTTTGGCTCTCCCTAAGCACCCTGCAAAAGCCCTGACACCGAAGATACAAGTGAGTTGCTAGCTGGCAGTGTTTACAAAGAGCACACTGTCCCAGGAATCCGTATGAATAAACCTGATAAGTTTTTAACTTTGCTGTTCAGCCAAGGTTGGAATTGGTAAAATCTGGATATTTTCTTTTTGAACTTTGGAGTATGGACTCCTGGTTTGGGAGTGTGCAGAGGAAACTGAGGGATTCAGTGATTTACAGTGACAGGCAGAAACCAAGTGATATTTCAGGAACATTATGTTCCTTCACCGTTTCCTGTCCATTTAAAATAAAGGGAATAAGAAAATCTGATCCTCAGGTCTACACTATGCAAAAACGTGGCGTGGTAAACAGAGGACAAGTAAAACAGGCAAAGAAGCCTGGAAAATATAATTTATCACATGGATTTGCAATTTTTCACATAAATTTCAGCACTACTGGCATGACAGGGAGATCTGATTAGATACAAAATGCAGAGAGAGACACAGTGTAAATTCTCATAAGCTAGAAAGACTGGACCATTTCAAATTAATTACCTTTTCTCCAGCAGACAGCTGTAAAAGGGTTAAGTTAAAGTGGAAGCTATATTGATCAAATAATGTCTATGTGTGACAGGGATTGATCTGAGCTGCATCATTAAGCTATGCTGCTGACCAAAACGATTAGAACTGAAAAATGTGGTATGCAGCATAAAAATCCAATTTAATGGCTTCTGAGCTTATTTGAGTCTGGCTAATGTTCCATCAAATCAGAGTAGCTGAGGGCTAAACTGGTTTAGGTTCATATCTATTCCATATATCTATTTATATTCTGTACCAGGCACATAGATGTTGTTCATACAAAAATATCTCTCCACATACTGCTGCGTGAGAAACACAATAATCTTTAAGTAGGCAAAAATTAAAACCTTTTTGTCCATTTTTGAAGTCATATACATGTGCACGTAATAGAAGTAAAGGCGGGATTCAGCATTCAAGGTAAAATACTGGCTTGTAAAAAGCAGGCAAGGACTATGGTCCCATTTCAGGCCTCTTGCACACCGTGGTGCTTCCAGGGTCACAGTCAGTATTTTCGTGAGAACATCAGACTGCAACAACCGCAGTTGCAAGTTCCAGTCCATTGTCATGCCTTAAAAGAGGGATGCAGCCTTCTGAGAGCTGCTCCAGCTGCAATCGGTCATTGTATTATCTATTTGCTCTTGCATTCACATGGCATCTCTCACAAACTGTCTGAAGCTCTGACCTGGTAAACACTATTCATTGTGTTTGGTTAGTCAGGTTGCTCACATGTTTGGAAAGAAATGTAAATATAAGTCTTTGTGGTTTTATGACGTGGTCCTGAGCATCTCTCTGTGCCACAAACAACTTTGACTGTATTGGGCAGAGCCAGCCTTTCCTCTGAGTGATTACACGAAAGCATCCTAAGGGGAAAAGCAAAGAATTTTGCTGTGTTTCAGTACCTGTATTGTGAAGGGTGTGAGTTTCTTTTTGTTGATTGTTCTCTCATCGATGGTATCTGGCACTGAAAAGTTGATCATCTTACTGGAAATAAAAGAGAAAAAATAACAAGAATTACACTAAGCTACATGTACACAAAATACAGGTACAGCTTTTGTTTCTACATTGCAGAACAAGTCTAAGAGCTGGAGGGTTACTTAACAAATATAGATAACCACCCTCTGCTTCTACATATACACACAGAGGCATACACTCAATATTTGAGCAATTATTTTGGGCTACATACAGACTGTACTGTAGGTGTGAGGCCGAGAATGCCACAAGGTGAAGTTGTGTGAGAAGTTTATTGTGCAGAAAATGTCTGTGGAAGCACTCACTATTTTGTGCCGCTTTGTGTGAAACACCAAGAGTCCTTGGGCAACAATAAAACCAAGCAGCTCCTCAAATTTCACTGACTTCATCTAATTTTAAGTGTCTAGAGGCAAGGAAAAATTCTCATTAAACATGAAATATGCTTTATATTTTTGAAGATAAAAGAAGCAAAAAACCCTAGTATTATTAAGGCCCTGAGTCTGCAAACACTCCTGAGCTCAATGTAAATTCAGCAGCTTCTGTTTAAACAGAAATGTGAGTTTTTGCACACTCATGGCTCCTGTTTGTGAGAAAGAAAGGTATTGCTTACCAAAGCACTATGCCATCACCGACAGCCTGGAAGAGGTCATCTGTTTCTGGATTCATTGGCACCACGTGCTTGCAGTCAGGGTCCTTCTCAAGGGCTTTGTTAATCCAGTTGACGAAGGCATATTTTTCTTCCTCTGTGGACACAATGCCAAATCCATCAGTTTGCTGTGCAGTACCTCTGCCACCATTTTACTTACAAAGGCAGAACTCCTGGGGGAGCCTTTCCCACCAGTGTGACTGACCAACAAAACCCTACATGGAAGAGGCTCTCAGGAGACGAGCAAACGAGATGAGGACAGCAATGGGCTTGAGCTGGTTAATACTCCTTCAATACCCCTGGGGATGCCTGCGTGATGAGGGCAGGCATATTACAGAGACTGGTAATGAAGTTCATGTGATTCACATGTATGGTGCAGATGCCAAGCTCTGCAAGGAGTAATTTGTGCTTTCACCATAATTCGAATGCATTGTTGTACCACTCTGCTAAACAGAAATCCCACATAACTTCAAATAATTACGTATTGTACATCACACCCTCTTCATGTGGAATATCTAGAAAAGCCTGGCCAGGACTGGAGTCTGACAAAGAGCATTCAGAGGGTAATGGGCAAATGTTGTCTGTAGTTCAATAGGGCTGTAGCATAGCTATCCTGTACCAGCAGCAGCTCACATGGGCCCCAGCAGCTCAGAGGAGGTGCCCTCTGGGATGAAGGTGGATGAAGTGCTTGGAAGCATCCTCTGTTCTCCCTTGCCAGAGAGAGTCGTTCCCCTGCTCTTGCCCCTGGAGAATACAGCCAGGTGTAGGACCTCCTCCCCATGGAACTGCTCCAGAGTGGGCTGTGCCCACAAGAGAACAAAAGCAACCAACTTTCAGCTTGGAGAAACAGGCTGAGAGAAGAGCCCTGATGGGGTTGTGCCCTCCATGAGAAAAAGTCAGGAACTATCTGGTTGCAAGGGGAGTTTACAGAACGAGTGCCTGGTAAAATGTACAAGGAAAGGGGTTATCAGCAGCGGGGAACCTGTGTCTCGCCTCCCTGGTGGGCAGGGACAGCAGTGGGCAGGTGTTTGTGCTGCTGCAGCCGTGGCTCACTTGCTGCTATCAGCGTGGGACAGCTGCACCTACCTGAGTACGAGTGTTGTGTGCCAGCACTGGACTGCTCCGACGTCCCCCCGATAGCACAGATCCCCTCCTTCTTGTTGATCTGCTTTCGGAATGACTTAGCAACATCATCACTCTTCAGGTCTTGGAAAATCTTTCAAGCACGAGAGAGGGTTTTAGAATTTTGGAGAATTAAACCAAGCTCAAACAGTGAGCTCTTGGGCCAGGAGACACATTCTCTTGGCTTCATAAAAAGAGCTTGAGTATTTTCAGTGGGTTTCTGTGTACAATCAGTGTCTCTGCTGAGGTACAACAGGACTATACTCAGCTTTTATGCTTTCAAAGCTAGGAACAAAGATCAGCTAAGTAACAAAAACGTTACTTTGGAGCAGAGCAGCTTGGGTTTGAAGAAATAGCAAGTAAAAACCTACTTCCCCACCCCGAGGGAAATTCCACTATTTTAGCATTTGCTTTCAACCCAGTTTAGACCAGAAAAAGAAGAAGTTTTTTGATAAAAGAATGCCCCATGAAGTTTTCTGTTTCAATCTGCTTAAACTTTTTGTAATCATCTAGCCAGAACATGATCTTTTTGCAGTGTGTAACTGAAAAACTTTATCTTGCTGCATCAACCAAACTGAAAGATATGACATCTATGCAATGAGCAGCTATATTCACATAACTCGTCCAGTTAACTGCAGGATTTCTAGTTTGGTTACCTTCTGCTTTCAACTTTTCCGCTGAGGAGACTCATTGGATTAATGAGGTGCCTATGAGACCCTGTGCTTGTGCCTCTGCTGTGCCCCGGGGATCACCTTGAGTGACTGACATAAATAACATCTTACTTACTGAAATAAATTCATCAAAACTGATCCTGCCATTCCCCGTGGTTGTCAGACTCTGAATGAGCTCTCTGGCTTTATATCCCGGGAGAGGGAGATTGGCAGCCTTCAACACCTCTGTTAGATCATTGGTATCGATGAAGCCATTCCCACTGATATCTGCAAAGTTTAAAGCAAACTTTTACATTCTACATGAGCCCAATGACATTTTCTGAACATAAAGGCTGTTTTTATTTTACCCAAGGAAAGGTACACATTATATGCAAAGATTTGTTATCTTGAAATCAATTGCTTTGGTGTTATTCACACCCAAGAAAACATTACAATCACCCTTTAACAAACAAAAACTCAGAGTGATGAATTTATATTTTTAGACATATAAATACCTTAAAAAAGCTAGTTTTAAGTGGATATAATTGCCATTTCAAGGTTTACACACTGACAAATTTGATCTATAGAGGAAGTATCCTCTACAGAACAGCTAAAGAAAATAAAGTTGACACAATACACATGTGCACTTATCCATACATATCATTTGCAATTTTGGCCTATTTCTGCATCTAATAACATCAGAAGTAGGCTGGAACTGCATATGGTCATCCTCAAAATAAAAGCTTCTGGGTTTCTCTGTGATGGTGCTAACATGAATAGTCCTGCTGAGCTTCCTGAAAGATCCAGGGTGGTATTTGATGTGAAGATCACCAATACAGGTTCATAGCCCTTTATTCTCCACTTAGTGAAAAACTCCACAGATAAAAAAGCAAACTGAGTTTATCATGTGGAGAGTTTCTGTTAAAACACTATGGTTATGACAGAGATAAATGTATATAGAGTTATATATGGTTATTTATATTTGGCTTTTAAGTATTTCTTTTTCTGCAGGCTCCTTTTCCCCATCCTGGAGGCTGAGGTGATTTTAAGGCAGTGAGTGCTGATTTCCTGCATAGTAAGTTGCAATTTGAGTCACTTGTTGCATGCTGCAAAAAGGCACTCAGCTCTCAGCATCAGTAGCACAGATTAATACAGATTGCAAAGAGCATCCTGCCCATTTCACCATGCCACACAACAAAAGGATCTGGACTTGGAGAGGGAAATGTCTGGGGAGGTAATCCAAGCTTCCTTCCAGCATTTGGGGGAACAACCAGATCTAGCAGAAAGTGTCCCTGCCCATGGTACTGGGGAAGGAAATAGATCATCTTTAAGGTCCCTTCCAAGCCAAACCATGCTGAGATGCTGTGATTTGCCGTGTCAGTGCATTGGGTGTACAGGACACTCAGAGAGACCAGATTTTTAAGATTGCCAGCCTAGACTACTGTGTGATCAGAAATCAAACAACCACCACCTGAATCAGCAAAGACAACTGATTAGTGCATAATCCAGAGAGGCTGATAGATCTGCTGATAGAAGTTAGGTGAGCTGTGAGAAGCACAAGGACCTTTCCTTAGAATTTGTGTAGACAGTTATGGGTCTGTGTGACTTTAAAGGAGACAAATCAGATGAGATATTTAAAGGTTTGGAAAGAAAACAGACAGTAGAAATACGGGGCTTGAAAGGTCATTGTGAAGGGATTACAAATTTTTTATCCATTTGCACATTTGTCCTCCTCACACTCTTCCTTCCCATAGGGAATACTCAATTTACATTAAAATAAAACCTTTTTGCCTTCCAAATAATTTGTCATTAATATTCTTGGGAAAACACTTGAGAATATTTCCAACATGGCTTGCTGTAAGCTTTAGAGGTTTTTTTGTAAACTCTGCTGGAGCCCCAACATCCCCCTCTGTGAGAGGCAAGTGCTGTGAAGTGAGCTGGTGTGGCTTCATCTGGGAGGCCTGCAGTGGCAGGAAAAGGTTTTTCTGTGGTTGCTGCGACACAGCAGATCGCTGCTGGAGCAAACTCCATCTGGTCAGTCGGAACATGAGAAAGAGCTTGCCACAGGTTCACACTTCAGCAGTGCCTTTCCTGTTGGCTGCACTCACCAACTTTGCTGAAAGCCTCGCGGAGCTCTGCCATCTCCTCCTCGGAGAAGTGTGCTGTCGACGCCATTTCTTACTTCTCTGAGTGGCAGGTCTGCAAGAAGAAGACACTTGCTTTCATTTAGTGCTTTTTGGGCTTGCAATTGTGATGAAACAGAGAGGTTTTCACTTGGGTTTTCAAAGTCCTGGAACAGCTTGCCATAGCTGAAAAGGCAGCTCCTCTCTGTATCCTGAAATCAAGTGAAGAGATAAAATCCTGTGTAGATGAGATACAATTCTATGTCCCTCTAGTTGTTTTGCCAGGCCCTGCTCAAAATTCCAACAGTTTTATTTATACTAATTTAACTGGAATTAAATCCTACCTCTGCTAACTCTTGTTTCTCATGGAGAAATACGACTAAATTGTGCTTGTTCTTGTTATTTCTCCTTGGAAACACAAGTCACCAGCCATTTCTTCAGCAGCACTGGCAGAGAAGCAGCAGCCCTGGGTGCTTCCCAGGGCTCTGGGCTGGAGCCAGAGCCCCAAGGACATTTGCACCACTTACCTTTGGGTACTTAATGAGGAGGCTGCTCACCCTTACAAGGTGGAGGGATGGAGAGAAGCTCCTTCACAAAGTGTTCAGAGCACCAGGTCCGGTTTCCCAAAAGTCAGGTACTTCTCTCCTTGGATATGTGGGGAGTTTAAGGATTTTCCTCCCGAGGTCTAAGTTAGTGCCTGAGGTTGGGTGGCTTTAGGAATATGTGGCCAGGAGGAGTTTTCCTGTCTTTCCTCTCATCAAAGATATAAAACAGGGGGAAGGATTAGACTTTCACTTTATAGCCACTTTTCTTAATAACCAGAAAGGGAAAGTTCACTTCCTTTTATTGCATCATTAAGTACTGCCACAAGATGCACATTATACCCATCTGCTTTTTCATGCACCTACTGTCCCTTGCATCTATTCATGAGGAAACTGTGCAGGAGACAGACTATCTATTATTCTATATTTGTGAGAATGACTCTAGTGTCCTATGTCTCTTTAAGTATTAATTAACCATACAACTATTTAAATAGAATAGAATGGAAACCTGAGTTGATCCTGGGAAGTGGTTGCTGTAGCTACAGTGTTCAAATGAGGAAAAAAAAAATCAGAAATATGCCATTCGCAAACTAAAACTAACACTGCAAATTAAAAAAAAAATACAGATTTGCTGTAGCCCTCTGTAAAAACACAGAGTTATGTACAGCCTGTCTGGGGCTCTCCTGAAATCATGCATTGATTCCTTGTGGCTGTGAAAACCACAATGGACATGGCTTTGAAATAGCCCAAAAGCAATCTCATGTGGTTAACTTCTTGTCTGTTGTCTCCCAGTAGTATCATGCACCCTTTTTCTGCCTATGCACTGTGGTTCTAGGACAGCAATAAAAAAATCTGTAAATTCACTCCAACCTTCATAAATAGAGAAATGCAGCAGAATCCATAATGCCATTGCTCTTGCAGTTGGTTCTAACCACCATACTTTCACACTTTAAAAACCCCCATGATCCACTAGCAATGTGGGTTATGTATATTAGGGTAAAATTAGATCCATAGTCTTCTCCCAGTCTGTCCCGGTATCTTTCCTGCCTCTGATCCCTTACTGCCAATTTTTTTCTTTTTCCTGCTGTGTGCAATTTTACAAATTGTGGGTTAACTAAAATGCAGCTGGACACATGAAAATCTTACACTATCAGCCAGAAAAATCCACATTCCACTGCAAGAATTCCTTCTAGTCCAGTCACTTGATCAAGCAATATCATTTGTGACACAGCTTTAAATAGCATGAAGACTGTTCTGGGCTTAAGAGGTAGGAAACACCGCAGGTTGTTGCCGATAACATTACTTTTGCAAAGTAACCTTGAGCAAAAGGTATCACCGACATAAAATGGACTCATCTTGATTGCGCAAGGAGTTATGACCTCTGACAAGTCACTAAGTAATCCATTAAATACAGAGACTCCTATTAGTAATACATATGTTTACATATGTGGATGTTTATACTAATAATACATAATAGGATGAAGGGCTTTGCTGCAATGACCCCTTTTGACATCTTCTTTAGGTCAGTATTATCCCCTCTGTTGTGAAGGTAACTACATTTAGCTGAGCAATCAGATGCATCTCAGGTGCACACTGAGAATGAAACGAGGGCTGGTCCTCCATCACCTGAAGGGTGGTTGTCCTCAGGTGACAGAAGGATGGTCACTGCCTGCTCCAACACACAACTGATTTTCTCCTACAGTTTCACCCCATAGCGCCTCTTGATTTCAGCCTGTCAGTTCCAGTATCCAACATCACTGGGTGCTGCTGACTAATACCCCACTGCGGTTTCACAACAGTGAGATCTAGACAGGCACCCTCTGTTAGCCAGCCCTAATTAATGAAAACCAGGATTTTTAGATTAAAGGCTTCAGAGTTATTCCCAATGAAAGATCATGGTTGTTTTTTAAGTTGTTCAAGTAGGGAAAACAAAATGTAAGGAAATCAAGTCAGTAAAAGTCCAAAGCTTTAGCAACACACAGCAAAAAAGGAGAAAATCCCCTTCCAAAAAGCCATCTTTCAGTATATAAAATGCTTCTTTTGCTTAGATCATTAAATGATAATATTTAGGCCCACAGATGTGTAAAATACTTCTGGATAGTAGTGGGAGAGGTCAGACCCAACATTTTCTTCTGATTTAATGAGCCAAGAGCAGAGCCATTTTCTTCTAGTGGTCAACCACTTTCAGCACTTCACCATCCCCAATGCAAACTGAAAACACTTTGGGCATCCCATCAAGAGGGCATCCAACCATCCTGGGTGAACAGTCCAGTTACTGGCAACTCACAAGGCATTGTAAGCACACAGTGAACTGCTCTGCTCCAAACTGTTTGCAGTATGACCAGGCAGATGCAGAGAAAAACATGCAGAGGATGATATGAGAGCAAAGGAGAATATGCAGATGAGCAATGATGATGACCAATGTGAACAAGTTGAAAAAGCTCCTTTGAAGGGAACATTTGTTGAGGAGCCATCTGAGGGAGGAGCAAAGGGAAAATCAGCTGGGGAGAACCAGGCAATGGCTTTGAGCAAAGCAATGTATGGCCAGAAGCAAAGAGAAAAGCTGGGCAGGGGAGAGGTTTGGCAGGACAGAGGGGAGTTTGGTATAGACTGAATGCAAACAGCTTAGCTGTCAGCACAAAGGAGATACTGAAGATCAGGAGCAGCTGGGAGGAAGGATCTTGAACTTGGTGTGATGGAAGATCAGTGAAAGAACTGAAGTGTCTTAGGGAGAAGGAGGTGAAAGTCAGCACATGCGTAGATGCTGAGACAGGATGCTGAGGAGGGAGGGGAAGACAGCTCCCCAGGTCAGAGCAAGAAAGGCAGTGGAACAGCCAGCAAGGTAATAAACATTCAGAAAGAAGATAAAACACTGCCTGAGACAGTCCGAGATTCAGATGGCTTCAGAACATCCGGATTACAACATTGCCTGGCAGTGACATTTCATTTTTGTTTGCTAAGCAGCATAAACCTGCTATTGCAAAAGCAAAACATCAAGTTGTGCAAGTACACTCTTTCCTCCTCAGAAGACAGCTGAGTTACAGGTTAGTGTAAAAAAGGGAAGAGGTTCTCACCTAAGCTGCTGAGAATTAAAGCAAACTGATATCAAAGGAGCCTCTAACAAAGCACTCGCTCCCCTGACATCATTTCCAAATCAGTGTGTTACAGCCGTGCCCTAAAGCCTCCTTTTATTCGACCTTATCCTCGGAAGAACCTATGACCACACTGATGATTTAAGAGATCTAATAACAAACTATTTTCAGACGGGAATATAAAGGAAGAACTAAAATAATCTTAAACCTGAACATTATTGCTAAATAGAAACACAGTGATATTGACGTTCTTTCATTTCTTTTCGATTTTGAAGCCGTAGTCGGAGGAGCTGCCTTGTTATGCATTGCTTGGCAAAGTGCACACCCACCATGCAACATAAATAATAAATGGCAAAGCCATTAAAACCTCAAAGTTTCCAAGACTTTTATTAAATGGCTACCTTGTTTCATACCTTTCTCCACTGCTGCGGTGTTTAAGCTTTGTTGCAAGCAAGGCAATGAAACTCCTGAAGATGTGAAATGGTATTTTAGAAATAGACATAAAGTTGTATCTTCCCCCAAAACAAAAAAGCAAATTTCATGGGACAACATTACCTTTCACAAACATATTTCATCAGGAACAACTTAACTGTGAATTTGGTGTCAAGAAAGTCAAAGAAACTACTAATATTTACTCCCTTTCTACCATCAGGGCTTTGCTTTGTTAATGCACTAGTACTTTGCCAATTCTATGATAACTTGTCTAGCTGTTGGAGAGTGACATGACACATGTTCCCTGGCATATATCAATTTCCTGCTATCTTCTCTTCAAACTTGTTTATTTTTTCCTGGAAGTGATGAAGTAAGAGGCATTCGCTGTTGCAAAACACAGCTGTTAGAGTTGCATGGGGCAGTGTGAGACTGTCCCCCTACACACACAAAACCCTGCCTTTTACTTTACCAGAGCTCATAGCTCTAGCTCCTTTTCTCTTTCTTATCTCACTCACAAATTCAATTTCCTAAGTCCAGCTTTCTGTAAGGGTTGGGGAATACTTCCCCAGCACTCTTCTGCATTAGACTTTCCCTCCCAGCTGACATCAAAGATGCACCCCCAACAATCTTCCCCCAAGGCACAGCCTGCCCTGGATCACGCCACCAGCAGGCAGGATTAAGAGAAGGGGCCTCAGAATTGTGCAGAGACTCTTGTGATAGATCTGAAGCATCTTGAAGGCCAGAAAAATACAAGGGAAAACAAGAGTTTCTCAGACATATTCAATCTTTGCCCCATATTTATGGCACCTTTGCATACCATTCCTGGTCACTCATCAGAATATCCCTGATAGGATATTCCTCCCCAGAAATATTTCCCTCTATCTTTCTCTCATAAGATACCACACATAAGTCCATATATCCATATGCATTTCTGTTCAAATGATTTGTCTCAGCTGATTTCCTACAGTGTGGAAGGGATGAGGAGGAGACCAGAGAAGAAGATTTTTGAGTTAGATTCTGATAGTTTCCTTCTGGAGACAAGTTTTTGCCATTTTCATTGTCACTAAAGGGTGAGAAAAAGAGAAATTACACGGTAGATCTCATGTTGAAAGAAGAATCAATGCTACAAAACTACAGCAGTGTGGCCTAGAAGTTCCTCAATTTGGAAGTTTCATCTTGTGCTCATCAGCAAAAACCTTCAACTAAAATGTAGCAGGCAAAGCCATCTTGTTGACAATCAGCCAAACATGTTCTTTTGCATAATCCAGAATAGTGTATCTCTCAATTAAACTTCACAGTCTCATCTTATTTGCTACTATCATGCTTCTCTCTGATATATTTATTATTAGCTGTTGTTCCTCTTACAGTTCTGATCAAAATAATGTGCTTACATCCCTGCTCTAGCAGGGTGATCCTCACTGCACCCACAGAAAAATAGGATAGTAGCTTTAATGCTAAATTAAAGTGAGTTGCCAGTGATTATTTGCAATGATAGCTCTGGGGTATCCAGCCTTCTTGGACAAACAAACAATCCCATCTATGTCCTTTATTCTTGTTTGGTGTCACAGCTTCCAGGCAGACTGAGTGGATATTTTTTTGTGACAGCTTTTTTTTCTGCTCAGGATGTAAGATAAAAACTAGAGTCCATAAAACTCTTCCGTGCTCGTGAGTTACTCATATAGCTGCTCACTATGGCTGACAATATCAGCAAACACAAACAGGTTTGGAACTGCATGCCAATTAGACACATTTCTTACACAACAACTTTGAAAATCATTTAAGAAGCACAAACTGCAACATTTTCAAACACATGAGGTGGTTTATTTAAAAAAGTTCATTTTCCATGTTGTGCATGTAGGGGTGTGACACTTTCCCTACTGAAATAACTATAGATGAATAAGAGTATTTTTTTAAATTTCCTTAAAGATACTGAGCTAAATTTTAAACCCGAAAGTAGACAGAAACACTCTTGGATCTGTTAGCAATGGGTAACTTGGATCATAGTACCTTCAGTTTGGGTGGGGTCTTGCTGTTTAGATCAGCATTCAAAACACTGAGAGGAGTCTTTCTGAAGTTATGGCAAATATGTCCTCCCTGGTACATTACAAAGATTCATGATTTAGCCCACAATAAATGACAATCTTTGCCTCGAAGGCTTTTTAAAAGACTGGTGTCTGCAACAGCAAATCTCACCATGTATGCAGGCACTGGGATTATTAAGGTGTTGCACTTCACCTATTTTTTTTCTTATACAATTTGAAAAAAAATACAGAGAAAAGACATTTGTCACTGTTCAGAAAGAACACAGGGATGCCCATGAGTTATTTTCTTAATGCTCCATTTTATAAAGGACCTTATTTGTCAATGTGATGCCTGAGTCCTAAATCAAATACTGGTCAGCAGGGCTTAGGAAGGGAAAATCCACAGGGTCTGGAAAGAGATGGAGATCTCTTTCCAATATACCAGTCAGTGGCAGGGAGGGCTAATCCTTCAAGGAAATTAAGACATTGAAAAAGCAGAGCTCTGAACCTACAAATACTCTCCTTATGTGTCTTTTATCTGTCAGGTACATCCTACTAGGGAGACGGCATTTATGTGCATATTATTTTTCAATCAGAGTCTCTAGAATTCTTCTTAAAAATATATATATACAGATCCAGTACACTCCATTTCTTATTGGGTCACTTATCTTTCCCATCTCTTTATCAACACAGGCTAGGTAGCTTTAAAGTGAAAACAGTTTTCCACAGAAAAAGGAACATTTTGATTCTCAAACTGACAAACAGCTTCAGTCATTCAACTGATGTCCCATCTGGCATGGAAAGCCCTGTCCCACCCAGTTCCATCTTCACTAACAAAGGTGGGGGAAGAGGAGAGCACCTGCAGAGGCTGCTTTGGATATGGGTACGAGAAGCTATCCCAACTCTGCCCCATCATGACTCAGGTGCTGGATGGGCATAAAACCCTGGACAGACAGATAAAATATTCTCTTCTTATTCCTGTGTACTTCAGCCTGACAGCAAGAGGTCAGGTCACAAAGCACGGCCTCAATCCCAAATGTCCTGCGGAAGCCTGGTAACTGATGCAAGGAAAGGAGAAGATGGCTTGTGCTTCCAGCTCGTTTGCAGGAAAACAGTTCCTCTGTGCATGGAAAATATTAAAAACACGTTCCAGCTGTAAAAAGGAGGTTTTTAGATACAAACACATACTTGCATTTGACTGGTTCCACAAGAATTTACGGATCTGCTGCTGTCGCTCCCATGCCAGGAGTTGAATTCTGTCCTGAGTTTTGCAGGACACCTCAGTGATTTCAGCAGTGACCAGGCCCTTCCACCCACAAAATCAGACCAGAAAAAGGAGAGGACACCTGAATATAGCCCTCCTTACCAGCTATGCTGCTGCTTGGACCCCCATCCTGCAATGGTGCTGTGCTGGGAGCTGTAGTGTGCAGTGGGGAACCCAAGCAGGTCCTGGAGCAGCAGAAGGCACAGTCCTCCTGCTCCCCTTTCCTCTGAAGAATGATTTGGCTTTATGGCATCGTCCCCAAATCTTGTCACTGGGCATCTCTCTCATACCTCTCACATGCCACTCTCCCGCCCATGGGCACAGCCTCCACGTCCAGGACACCCTATTTGTTTCACCAAAGGACAGGAATTTATTTCCCATCCTACAGCTTTCCCCTTGGATAACTGCAAAAAATGCACAGAGCGTCCAACAGAACCTCCGGTACTCCATCCTGCAGCACCCAAATACTGTTTCGGGTTTTTTCCTAAGTATTTTTCATTTTGATAAATATTTTACGTTTTGTATCAGCATTTCACTGGAGTCTGCTGTTTTGCATGAAGGGGCTGAGTATGAAAATGAGCTCCATTTCTGAATGCACTGTACTCCCCTGATTTCCCCTGTCTCCTTCTTTCCCCTTTACTCAATCTCTTCTTCGTTCTTTCATGCTTTATAAAAAACATGGTGATGACTTTTACAGTAGGTTCTCTATCAAGGTAACTCTGCTCCAAGCTACACAGCTGTGTTTCAAGCTGCTCATGGATGAAATCAGAAAGAAATAGGGTCAAAAAAATTGATAGCAAAATACAAGACAGCGGAGTGTGTGGCGGGTTCTGTGAGCAAGAGGAGAAAGCAACACCACTAGATTTGTTTAACTACAAACATTTTATAACCATAATAATATTCAGTCCAAACAGTCACTCAGTTTCAGTTGAGGAAGCAGATTCAAAACCAGTAATATAATACATCCCTTTTTTAATATATAGAGTGAACACAGTCTTCAGCTTCTGAGCTACGTAAATCTGGACCTTATGGTCAGGATTGAAGCAGAAACCCCCGCTCATGTTACCAGAAAGCAGGCAGGTACTTCCCAGTCCCTCCTGGCTCTAGCATTGCTTCTCAATGGAATTTCCCACCACAGAAGGGGTTTCCACATCTATCTACTCATGACAGCTTCCCCAGCTCAGGAGGCCAGACTGTTCCCATGTGACAGGCAAGAGGGGAGGCAGGTGAAACATGCTGGAGTTTCTCTACAGAAGGGGTTTCAGGGTGTGACCTGCTTTTATCGAGATGATCAAACAGCCATCTGCTGAGCAGCACACTGCATTTGCTAGAAATCATCTTCACCCGTAGCAGTATGAGATCAGTCAGACAACCTGGTCTGTGTCTTTGGTTGTGATAACAAAGACCTGAGCTTCCACTGGGTCAGTGTTCAAACCAAATCCACGTGCCAAGGAAATTGCTATATGATAAAACCAGCAAGGTTACCGCTCTTACAGAGAAGACAGTTAAGCCTGGAGACTCCTGTTCACAATACTACCACCTAAAATACCTGTAGATAATCACAAGACACAACTCATTTACAGCCTGAGCTGAAATCCCAAAGAAGACAAGGGACAAGCCTGACCAGATTCATCAGTCAAGATCTTAAAAGGCAAATATAACATGAGGACCACCCCATATCACTGTTTTTAAAGCAGAAGTCCCTACTACAATCAGGCTCCGCCATGAATCAGTTTTATTTATCCACTGGAAAGTAAAATTACATTTCTAAAAGCCTGATATAAATGTCCTAACAGGCAGCAGATTACATTGGAAGCACTATGAGCCAAAATACATTATCTTTATGAATCAGTGTTTTTCATCACTGGAATTAAAACTACCTTCGTACATGGATTCAGCCTGCAATCTAAATAATGGCTTCTTACTTTATCATGCCCCTCCAAGCCAATGCCAACCCCGAGACTACCACTCTACTCAGCCAAAAACCACTCTTCCCAATTAAATCCATCAAACACTTTCCTGAAGGTCAGTAGAAATGCCGTGCACAAGACTACTGGAAAATGCTTCACACTAATACAGAACCTGCTCTGTTTTTTCATGGCGACCACAATTTCCTGTGCAGTTAAACTGCTGGTATGCTCGGTGAGAGCAGCTTGCCAAAAAAACACCAGATGCTGTGATCTTACCTCCTGGGCTCAAGCAGTGGGTCCAAATTGTCAGAGCAACAAACAGCTCAGCACCTGCAAATCCAGCAGAAAGGGCAGAACTTCTGAAACAAACCAAACCTCTTGTAGGGTGGAGGAACTGCAGAGCAGCTGTCACTGCGTGACACGGAAACTCTTCTGCAGCGCAACTAGGCAAGCCCAAGAGTGCGAGCCCACGGCTGAGCCCAGAGAGGGAAGTGAGCGGTGACACCACGCCGTGACAAACACCATAGATGAAATAGATTTTGTCTTTATAAGGAAACGAAGCGTTCTGCGGTCTACCTCTTCACCTCAGTACTCCTCCAATGGGTCCACTGCTTTGCACCACTTCCTCTTGCTTTCGTTCTCGCTCACGGAGTGCGCCAAAACACCTCCTCTCTTTGCTGGTAAGGGCAGCCACGTTTGAGACATGGAAGTGCAAGGCCGGCAGTGCCACCTCATACACCAGACAGGGCTGGCTGCCAAGCCAGGCTGGGGCAGAGTCACCAGGCATGGAAAGTCCTCAGCGTCTCTGCACAGCCTCCGCCAACGTTTGACTGCCCTCCCTGTGAAATCTTTTTCCATGCAAGTGGTTGGAATTTCCTTTGATGCAACTTGTGACCTTTTCATTCTCAGTGCTCGCCACTGACAAAAGGGTGGCTCCATCTTCTCTATAAGCTCTGATTAGGTTGGTGTAGATATCAAGATCCCTCTCAGCCTTCTCCTCTCCAGGCTGAGCGAGTTGAGCCCTCTCTCCCTGTTCTCTGATATGTCATGCTCCATCCCAGTACCATCCTGGTGTCTCCCTACAGTTTGTCCAAGCCTTTGTTGAACAGGGGAGCCTGAAAAAGGACACGGTGCTCCTCACACCACCTCACAACTGACACAGATTTCAAGGACACGTTTCCCAGTGCACTGAGGGTCACATCTGATGGATGCAAATATAAACTGTCTTTCAAACCCTGGCAATGCAGCATTGCAGAAGACTTTTACCTCTGAAAACAGGCAGGTGAAAAAAATTACCAAATTGTATGTCTTTAATGAAAAAGCAGTCTTTCACAATTCACCAGGCCAGCCGGACCATCAGCTACATGCTATTGTAAAGAGGTTCAAGAAAGCCGTCTCATGAACAAATCTCCATAATTAAGATCCATCCTTAAAGCATACATACATTTGCTCTGTTGAGAAGTATGTTGAAGCATGTTCCAGGCATTTTTGACTACTTACTTCTATTTTAAAAATACTTCCTCTATGGTATTTGACTGTTTGATAGGCTGGGGGCTTTGCAGAATGCATGTGAAACTCAGACCTTTTACGCTGTGCTCTTCCTGCATTATATATGCCGGGAAAAGCCTTGAGAATGCAAAGCAATGCTGGATGATCCCACTGAACCTCTCACAACATGGGTACTGGGTTCTGTTGGGGGTGGAATTATGATATCATGAAATATCTCTAGGTGCAAGAAGAGCATCTAACTCTTTGTCTAAATCTATTCATGCAGGAAGGAGTGGGGCAGACCTACCCCTGCCAGAGCTTTGCCTCCAGCTGGAGTCTGCCACCGTGCCCTCCCTCCCTGAGAAACCTGGTCTCCGACCCCCATTCAACCACCACGCTCCATGGCAGGAGTCACCAACCCCCGTGGGCTTCTTGTGTGGGCATTCCCAGTGGCACCCTGCACAGCTGCTGCCTGGAAGGAGGAAGTCAGGCAGGGTGGAGGGTGATGGCCCATGCCATGCACACAGGTGTGAATGAAGGGAAACCTCTGCCACACAGAAAATACGGCAGCCTCGAGTGCCCGTCAGCAACAAGACATTTACTCTTGGTCAGGGAGGGACACCCAGGCTTGCATACTGGCAAGGCTGGAGAAAGAGGAATGTAGAAAGAAGTTCTGTCATACTGAAAAGCACGATTTTGGTAGGGAAGTTCTCAGACCAGCAGCTCTCCAAACCTCACCCTTTTCCCTGGATCTGGGCACAGGAATGACCAGGAGGAAAATGGCCTGTTAAAGCTAGACTGGGAGACTCGTTTATGATTTCACATGCTTGTGCAGCTTTCAGTTTCCAAGCCCTAAGCTCTGAAACCTGTCTTAGAGTCTTCTAAGGAAATTTTTTTTCAGTTTTACTACAACCCAACTTGTTCATGAATCAAGATGAGCCACAAAAATCAAATAAGCTACAAGTAGACTGTTTCCACAAAGCGAAGCAAAAGGCCACTGCTAACTAGGGGATACAACCTGCAACCAGCCCAGAAAGATTTACACTCCCCAAAACCTATGTGCAGGAGGGTTTCAATACAGCAGCCCCCACTGGCAAAAGGGGGGACAGGGCAACAACTGATCACTGATTTTGGTTGTTCCCTCAGTAGATGTAGCCAAATATCCCTGTGAAACAAAAAGCAGACAGCTCTGAGGCCACAGATGAGCTTTGAGCAGTTAGATTTGTTACCAAATTCCCCAAACCACTTGTTTCAATGAGATCTCCAGCACTGAAGTGACTGAGTGGGACTGAAAGTTTTCCTTATGGCTCAATCTTGGGCCCTCGCAGAGAGCGTAGCCTTACTTAGAACTCATAAGGCACAAGATTAATTTCCTGCAAGCAGCCTGAACTTTGAAGGAGAGGCATTTAAGCAAGTGAAAAATGAAATAGCGGGGAAAAAACACCCTGTAAAATAAAAGCAATGATAAATAAATAACAGGAAATTGTACACCCCACTTCAAATTTAATAGGCTACGCCCAACCATGAATTATTGATCAAAACCATCCATTTGCTGCAATGGGGAGTACTAGTGAAATATTAATAACAGTGCATGAGCTAATCTTAGGTTTTGCTTGGTGGGAGAGTGACAAGAAGAGGTTGGAGAAGCCTGGCCCCTGTTAGCTCCCAGGTCTGACTGCAGTGGGAGAAGGGCACAGCTCCAAGGCTCTCTCAGGAAAGCGTGCAAGTAGAGCAGACTTTGCTCTGCAACCAAGCAGAGACTGGCAGTGACTCTCCCAGCTGATAAACCCATTCCCAGATGGATATGTGTCTAGAAGTGTTGTTCATGGAGGCTGTTGCAACAATACTGTCTATCCTGTTTTGGTACTCCTACAAAAGAAAACCAGAGTCTTGGTTAGACCCTAACTCAGCCTAATGTGTTTCCTAGTTTTCCTGGCTTTCTTTCAGGAAATAATTTGACTTTGTGATGGGAGGAAATACGAGAGAACATGAATTTGGTGGGTCAGCTGGCCAGAGGCTTACAGGAGTAAAAAGTATGCAGAAACAGACAGGGAAAAAAAAATTATTTTTAATTTTACTTATTATGCCAGTTATTTTTGCAAAACTGTGAGAAAACAAAGTAAGGATTTTTGAGAATCTGGATCTGGCAGAAGCTGACTCATGGTCAACCAACCTTCTCATGTACTTTCAGCCTCAATCTTACTCAATTTCTGGTGAGTGAACTATAGTTGGCTTTGACACAGTAGCAGAATGGGTTTCCCTAGGTCCCCTGCCCTGCCCTGAATGTGGGTGCAGGGCTCTGCAGCATCCCCAGGGTGGCTGTCACAGCCAAGATAAAGCTGTTCTGCTGCAAGTTCAGGCACTGCCAGCCCACTGCCAGAATTTCAGGTGCCTGTCCTCTGCTGCAAACCACAGCAGGAAAAAAACCCCCACGATTATAAATTACACTGCTCTCCTGAACAGCAGGCAGCTTTTCGCCAAGAAAAGAGTAATTCAATTTCCTTTGGATCCAGATGAAAATTTGCACACAGATACCTGTAGGACTGAACAAAATGTCATGTGCACGTGGGTTCACTCACATATGTGCCTTCTTGAACACTCTGACTTTATAGGGTCTCACTTTATAGATTTTTAAATGTTAGAAATTTTACATCCTAGGCTGTTTGCTCTGTGTTTAGCTTAGTTTTCTTCTCTTTCTTCTCAGCTTTTTAAAAAGCTATATTCTTGTATATCTTCCTCTTTCTTTGGCATGTTTCCCTTTATTATCTCATTTTTCATTCGCACATTTTCTCTTTTTTTTCCTGCTTTTCCATCTACCTCTTGTCATTTCCTCACTCCTACCCTAGCAGTTTCTGCTTGCTTGCTCTCAAGCTTTGAAGCCAGCATTCCTCATAAAATTTGCAAGGGTGTTCAGATCAGAATCTCCACTTCTTGTTTGTCAGCCTCTCACATGCAAGCCTGGCCCCAAGTTTTGCACTGGAACTGCTGCCCAGAAACACTTACAAGTGGTTCTTAGTTCCCTGTCAGGAGGGGAAATATTGCACAACACAGAAGGAACTTGCTGGGTTTCTACAGCACATGTGAAAAAAAGCATGTCCCCTTACACCACTGAACAAAAGGGGTTTTGTTTCCAGCCTTGCCACGGCTGTGTTTGCAGAGCCAGCCCTGCTTCTGGAGCTGCATCGGGGGGACCTGTCATCCTCCTGCAGGTGAAGGGTGAAAGCCAGCACCAGGTTGTCCATGCCCGGTGCTGGGTGTCAGCCTTTCGCTCAGAAGGAAGGTGTCCTGCATCTACTGAAGCTGAAGGAAGACAAAAAAGGATTGCATGGGTTTTCTCTGGTGGAGGCATCACATGGAAATCACACACAGGAAGGATCTCTCTACAACTGAATGAAAGGAGGCTGTAGCCAGGCTGGGGTCAATCTCTTCTTCCAAGTAACAAGTGACAGGACAAGAGTAAGTGGCCTCAGGTTGTGCAAGGGGAGGTTTATATCGGTTATTAGGAAAAATTTCTTCCCTTAGGCAGGAACAGGCTGTCTAGAGAAGTGGTTGAGTCACCATCCCTGGAGGTATTTAAAAGACATGTAGATGTGGCACTCAGGGACATGGTTTAGTGGTGAGCTTGACAGTGCTTGGTTTACCACTGAACTTAACATTATCTTAAGGGTCTTTTCCAATCCAAGTGATTCTGTGATTCTATTATTCTATTATTCTCTGATCTGAGGTCAGGCTTTTCACAAAGGTCCTGAATCCAACAAACTCTTACGTGTCACTTCTCTATTTTTGTAAACAAATGTGAACAAATCTAGTCCTCATAATGTTTTTACATAGTGATTAACTAGACTTCTGAGTCAGAGCTTGTATTTGGGATTAATCTCTTCCATGACATATATAAATTAAAAATACGAGAGGAAAAATCTTTGGAAGGGGGAAACATTGCCCCCTCTGGCAATGACAAACACTGATTATAGCTGGCACTACAAAAAAACAGTTATGATTCCTTCATATTTTCAATATCAGTGTGGCTTATCTCAAGTAAGCAAAAAGAAGCTTTTCCTTGATTTTTTTTTTTTGGGGTTTTTTTTTTTAACTCATCTTGCTGTTAAACACCTTCCTCCCCTACTGGTTGGCATTGATATTTCTTGGAAGATCTGCTGAGATAAGGCTAGAAAAGATATGAATACACCCTGCAAAGCAACTGAAGGGTATCCACCCAAAGGCATGCTCCTATTCTCAAAGTCTCTCTATAGAGCAGTAGCCAGGCTTTGACAGCAATGGTGGCCAAGACACACCTGAGCAAAAGTTTGAGGCAGCCTGAACAAGTTTTGGCAAACAACATATTTAGCACCTGACTAAGAATATAGTCAGGAAGAGCCTTGATATTGGGATAGTTGTTAAGTTAGAAATCCTACAGAAGGCACATGTTATAAAAGAGAAGACCAGACTTTAATTTTGCTCACTGCTAAAAGTGAAATATTTTTGAGGGAGCACAGAGAGATGAAAGACCCACCACTCGAAAACAAGTTCCACAGCGAAGTGTCAGACAAGTGTCAAGTGGCACAAGTTTGATCCCAGAGATGCTGCTTGTGTTGCTCCCTGTGGGTACCATCCAGGAGCTGCCTGCACCACGAAGGAACAGGCAAAGCACACCCACAGACAAGCAGAGGAGTTCCTCGTTTCCGCATCCTCACTTAGCTGCTCCATTCTCTGTGCTGCTGTGGCCAACACACACTGAAAGCTAATGAGGCAAAGACGTCAGGTGTGCTTTCAAATGTCAGAACACTCAAAAGAGCCCCTAATGAACTGTTCTTGAAAAAGAGAACAAACCTTTAATCTGGAGTGTTATCTGAAAGACAAACTTGAAACAAACATTAATTGCTCTTTTGACAAAGCATTCAAGAGGCACAGGGGAAACTGAAATGTTAAACAATGCAGTAGCAAACAAAAACTCCAAACTGTATTGATCTTGTGTGTATGCGTTTGTGGGGGTGTTTGTCAGTGTTGTCAGGAATTTAGAAGCCAAGGCCTTCCACGAGAAAAGCCCTGTGCTATCCAAGTGACACACACAGTGATCACTTTGCCCTCTTTGCTGTCACAAATCATGGAGAAAAACCCCAAACTGTTCCATAGAGCTGCCCAAAAATCCCCTGTATAAACAGCACAAGGAGCAAGTGTTTGGCCCTATTCATCTCTGCATCCCACTAAATAAATGTGCAGACCACAGCATCTTTGCAGGTCACCCCCGAGTCATCAGTGAGGTCCATTTTCCCAAGCACTCACTGACCTGCAGGGAGCAAGTGCACACAAACCATCTCCTAAACCAAAACCCTGAAAGGGACAGTGTCACTAGCCCCATTTGGCTTTGCTGCCCAGTTTCCATCCCTCATTGTACAGCTGAGCGAGCAAGCAGTATGGCTTTGGAGATGATCTCAGGCAGATCTGTTTAGCCCCTTCCTGGATATTTATCTGTGCCTCATGCAATGAATGGCAAACTCCATCAACTCTGAGTTCAGCTGTTCCCAAAGAGCAGAGATAGAGACCCCTGAACACATTGAAGACGAAGGAAATCTCTGCAGATGATACCACTGGCCAATGTGACCTTTATGTCATGGCCTGTAAGTGGACAACTGGCCTGTATGGACAACTGAGGCATGGCCAGAAGCCCCACCATCCCTGTCCCTGGCCAGGCAGCTGAAGCTGTGACACGGGCATGCAGGGAGCCTGGGGCCGGGACTGCCCCAGTCCCATTCTGCTGGCCATGTTCCCACTGCAGTGCCTGGTGAGTGCTGCCATGGACAATATGTACAGACCGGCTAAGGAGCCCACCCCAAAACTTGGGACCAGGTATGGGAAGCCACACTGGTGCTCGAAGATGAAAATGGCCTCAGCCACTGCGAAGTGCTGGCCACCCTCCCTGGCACATCAAGCATAGAGGAATGTGTAATGCAGCTGAGGATTTTGTTCCAGAACGCTCCTGGGTGCTCAGCTTTTCCTTCACATCTTTGTGTCTTCTTTTTTCCTATGGCTGATTTCTACAAAAGCTCCTGGAGCCTACAGGCACTGTGTGTCCAGGAACTGAAGAAAGACAGACGAGAAGAAAGACAGATTTCCCAAAGACCTTGCACTCTGCCAGATGACAGAGAGAGGGAGGCAAGAGAAACCAGACATAACAGACAGACAGAAGAATGGTTTACTCTACCACCATCATTCAGAGAGTTGCAAAGGGTGGGGGAGAAAGAAGGAGCATCCTTAGTTTTTATTTCAATCCACTTTGCTAGCCAGGGCTAAACATCAGGCACACAGGAGAGGTGAAATGAGATAAAAGATTAGCATGAATCATCAAATAGCTTAAGGGAAAGAGGGTTCAGTGTCAAGAGTGGCAGGAGCAGTCTGCCTGCTGGTTAAACTTGCTTTTGCTTTTTAATGCTCCTTCAGGCGTTTCTGTGTCTTTGGCCACCTGGTGAGTTATGAGCTTCACACAAGCAGCAACGAGTTTCTGACAGGACAGGAACTCTAAATCCTTTTCTAAGCATTACTCTGGGAAGTATCTAAGGTTTAGGTTTAACTAGGTAGGTTCTTCAGCTCTTCACAGCATTACATATTACATGACTGAGTAGTTGTGTAATGAGATACCCATTTTAGATGTCAGAAACACTGGACAGAAACACTGAACTACAGCAGAGC
The DNA here is from genome assembly GCA_013400235.1 of Oriolus oriolus. Lineage (NCBI taxonomy): Eukaryota > Metazoa > Chordata > Aves > Passeriformes > Corvidae > Oriolus > Oriolus oriolus. The sequence goes on along the minus strand of VXBT01013455.1, from coordinate 1,047,458 downwards.
CAGGCAAAGATCTCACACTGAAGAAAATCCCACCAATTTGCCTGGTTCCCCTCTCCTATGCACGTGAGCTGCTCCCGCAACTGCAAGAGGAAGAGGAAGAAAAACTGGGGTCTGGCTCTGATGGCTTGCAACAATCCCCCACGAGCCCATCTCTTCATGACTGCCTTCTCAGAGGAGTAAGACCCACCAGTGATACTGTAATGCATCATTACACTGATACTGTAATGCATCCCCAGCTGCATGGGGCACACTCTGGGTTGCAAATCCCATTTAAACGAGAGGGTTTGCAGGTGCCTTTGCAAAGACCAGATTTAGTTTTTGTTCACATTTCCACAGTAGTCTCAGCTGTATGTTGCAATCTCCATTTCCTCCATTGCTGAAGAGCTGTTGCCTTTAATAGTAAAAGTAAGTGTACTTCCATATCCCAGTTGGATTTCACCACTGTGGGCTTTCTCTGCTTAAACCTCAGGGACACCTTTGCCAAGTTAATTTCTGGACACAGCACTGTGAGGACAGCAGGCACGAGAGCCATGATGCTACAGCTACTCTATGCCCAAGGGAATGTTCCTCCAGTGAGTGCAAGAGATGTAGACTCACGAATGAGAAAGAAATTACTGCGCATTTACTAAGATCCCATGCACCAGCTGCTCTGCAGCCTGGCATCAAAACTTCATGGCCTCCCTTCCCAGCACACAGGTACCTTTCAAACCCCAGATTTTACCAAAGGACATATTTTCAGCAGGTCTTCCTACCCACCCCTGCAAAATAAGTCAGCATTTAAGCAAAGGCTTCTGGTTTGCACCAAAAGAAGCATCAGTGGAGGTGATACTCCCCCTCTACTCACTGTTATGAGACCCCTACCTGTGCTGCTTCAGCTCTGGAGCTGGGACCCCTACATTAGGACATGAACCTGCAGGAACAAATGCAGAGGAGGGCCACATAGAAGATCAGAGGGCTGGAGCACCTCTCCTATGAAGACAGGCTCAAAGAACTGGAGTTGTTCAGCCTGGAGAAGAGAAGGCTCCAGGGAGACTTTCTAGCAGCCTTCCAGCACTTAAAGGGGCTTACAAGACAGCTGGAGAGGGAATTTTCACAAGGGCATGCTTTAAGATGAAAGAGGATGGGTTTAGAGCAGATATTAGGAAGACATTAATTACTGTGAGGTGGGTGTGGCCCTGGCACAAGTTGCCCAGAGAAGCTGTGGATGCCCCATCCCTGGCAGTGTTCCAGGCCAGGCTGGATGGGGCTTTGAGCAACCTGGTCTAGTGGAAGGTGTCCTTGCCCATGGCAGGGGGAGTTGGAACAAGATGATGTTTAAATGTCCCTTCCAACCCAAACTATTCCATGAGTCTGTCTGAAATTTCTGGGACAGTGCCACTGCACAGATTCTGTGCACCTGGGCCAACACAAGAGAGCCCTCAAATCCCACCACAAGAAAGTCTCTGAGAGGAAGAATAAGAGGATAAATGCATGCCAGATACATGGTGGTCACAGCCTAAGGGGATAACTCTTGCAGCTACTAGGATTTCTGGTTACCATTGGTTGCACAAACCCATTTAAATACATGCATGTAGACAATGAAGGCACAGCAGTGCAGAAATTCTGAGATTCTGAGAAATATTCGAGTCTGCTTAAAGAAGCTAGCTCAACTGAGCTGCTGCTGACTTATCTATTCTACTTCTCCCATTAAAAAAAGAAAAAAAAAAAAGAAAATACATATTTCTAAAACATTCGTCCAAAAGAGACCTCTCACTGTGTGAAACAGTGGTTGAACTGTTGGTAGGTTGTTCCTCTTCTGGCTTTCTGCTTGTCTGTCTTGGGCGCGTAATTCTGAAAGTGGATGTTGACAAAGTCTGGACATTGGGATTCAGGTAAGAACTGCAGACACAGGCAAATACTTGGGCACTCACAGCTTTGCAGCAAGGGCAGGCAGCAGGGGTTATCTGGAAACCAGTGTAAAATGACAGCCTTCACCTGAGGGCTGCTTTTGAATTTGCCTGAAAAATTATTTTCTCACCTATGTGTGCAGCATTCACACAAAATTACTGGGGCTCATTGCTATATCACAGCATTAAGACTGCACTGCCTTTTTAACTGAATGAATGCCCAAAATAAAAAGAAGGAAGGAGAAGGATGCTATTTGTTTAAAAAAAATGTGATTAATATTAACAAATATTTTGGTTCCTTCTGATAGTAGAAACCAGAAGTAAAAAGTGTCTTCTATCCTGTTACTTACAGGAGACTGAAGGTTGGTCTAAGGGAGCTCTGGTAAGGACATTTTCTCTCTCTAATTGACTATAAATCTCTTCCTCATTTTTCTGGGAAGCCTCTCTCCTTTGGTATCCCTTTTACGACCTAGCAATCTCTCTGAGGCTAACAAACAATACAAGAACTGTGCTTGTAATATGACAATAAAGAAACTGATTACTGCCTCATCATGTAAAACATTTACCATTATCAAGAAGCAAACTGTGCAAAACAGTATTTAGCACTTGCAGAACTTTTAAAATTATTTGTCCCAAATGCCCTGTGCATACTGACACCTCCAATACTACCCGAACCCCAGGCTTCCTACTGACATACATATTCAAAGACAGTTTCTTTTTAAGGCTGATGATGGCTCTGAGACACACTCTTTCATGGGCATGAGAGACCTTCAGTGGCCATCAGCCTCACCTCATCAAGGAGGGAGCAGCATGGTGGTTCTTTTTCTGTCCCATTTCCCCCTAGCATCATCTATCCATGTGATTCCATGTTATTACTGCACCACTTCCTAGGCAGCAGATGCCCCCAGGATTATGGATTGATGACACCTCAGGTACCCCCAGCAGGTACAGGGCAGCCTGTTCCCACTGTCAGAGATGGCTTCTTTGGAGGGACAGCCCCACCAGACACCTGGACAAGGCATTTGGCTCTGGGTGTCTGGTGAGGGGAATACTTTCCTCTGATTCTTGGTCTTTTTGGCAAGAGGAGCCAGGAGTTATTCTGCCTGGCCTTCCAACAGAGCTGTCAGTGAGGACCCCTCCTGATGAGCTGGGTCCAAGAAAAGAGCTGTTAGGGAAAATTAAGAATGCACAAACTACTTCATTTTAATTCACAGGCAAAAAAAATGAACTGATGTTGCTGCTCATTGCATGTCCCTGCTCCCACTTCCTGTGTTAATCACACTTCTGACTAACTTTGCTCATTAGAGCCAAGCTGATCAAGTCACTAACATGCAAATGGCCTCACTGTGCCTGCAAAATGTAATCCAAGCTATTTCCACTTATGCTGTGTTCCTTTGCTGCTTTCTCTAACCCTGGCTGAACTCTGAGATTCTAGAATGCCTGGATGCCTTAAACTGGGTAATCTGAAATCTAAGTTTTACTTTGAAAACTCTGACCTGGATACACAGGTGAAGAAACGGAAGAGTGAAGTCATGACACCCACCCGTACAAAAAGACAGCGAATGTACGGGGAGGGGAGAAAAATTATCCCTTCACAGAATGTCATGCAAAGAAGGACTGGATAGAAAACAACATGGCAAAAATGCTAGAAGAGTTTGCTGATGCTTAATACAGATGCTTCTGAATTTAAAATTTGGGTAAAAGATGTATAGTTTATTAAGAGATTTTGACTTATGACATAAATTATTTGTTTTCTTGTAAATGCAAAGAAGAATTTGTCTGTAATATACACTGAAATCTCATCTTTGGAGTTCTTCCCATAAGCAAAGGAAAAACTACACTGACAACTTCCTAAAGTCAATCATTCAGGACCTTTTCTATGCAAAATCAGAGAATGTTCTCATATTCTTCACATAATCATGAAACAAAGAAGTTGCTTCTAAAGATACTATTTTAAGGTATGTTTTCAGTGATTCAACTTGAAACTTCTGCTTAAGAGCAGACGCTGGGTTTTGTTTCCTTGTTAGCTAAAATGATGACCATATAAAACTATTAAAATTAAAAAAAAAAAGGCAGGTGCCTTCTTTTTCAGATTATTTTCCCCCACTCAATTCCTCTTTTACCCAGCATGCTGGCTCCCTTTTACCAGTACACACAAGAAAATGAAACTTTTTGGGGGTTTTTATCCGCCCTGAGAGGGATAGGCAATTCCATTCCAACATGGCAACGAGCATTTGTAAAAAGTTAACAAAACTGCTTTCATTTCAAGGTTAGGCAACATAACAGCACGGTGACAGGAACCCATAATGAGGAAAGAAATTCCACCGTTATAAGAAATATGGCTATTTCTGTCTAGAGGAACAAACACATTTTGTGAAGTACTCAGGTCTCTGAAACAAATATTTTTACCACTGCATTTGCAGTGCTTTATCTTTGGGAAAATCAATTCCAGAGTGATGCTGACCTCCTTTTCCAAAAGCTTTTGGACTTGCTGATTAAAATGTGATGTAAATGTTAAATGTGCTGCCACACAACTCCCCCCAAATATTTTAACACTAGAGTTTTAACTATGCTTTTCCACCTTGTGATACACAGTTTAAAAACGCTGAGAAGAAAAGACTGTGTATATGTTGGTGGGATGGAAAGTTTGGAGTTCATCTACCCAAACCTCATACTCAGTGGGTTACATTAAAATTCAATGCTACGAGCAAGGAAACTTTTCTGATGTAAATGCATGCTTACTTAGCTCATTCCTACGAGTGTTCCCAGCTAAAACGGTCCACTTTCTGCAGGAAAAGGACTTGCAAGAGCAAAATGAGATGTCTTGACCTTCTTCTGGGACTTTCTTTAAAGAAAAAGCCCTACAAACAACTTCAGTGGCTTCCTGAAACAGCAGTAGTCAAGGGCACACAATCTAATAAAGGACTACTAGTGCTAAAATGTCACAACAGGAAAGGAAGAGTAAATACTGAAGGTTCAATAATGAAAACCAACAAAGACACATCAATTTTAAACTAGGGAAATATGTTAAATATTGATTCAGAGAAAAACCCTATGGAAAAAAATAGTATAAGGATGTTCACAATAGAAACATACTAAATATGACTAAAGCAGATTAAAATACAAATTAAGGTTTATTTATAATGCTGATTAAGTGGGCTGCTTTCTTCCCATAAGAAATAAATGAACTAGAGGTCTTCCTGTAAGTGAGAAGGAAATGAATGCACTGTAAATACCTGGGGTCACCAAGATACAAGGTAAGGGAGAAAGGAAAATAGGAAGCCTACAGGCAGCAGATGCTTACATGGGTAATACTCCCCATCCCACTCAGGCTGCATGCAGTGGGACCAGTGTTGGGGCTCTTGGCTGGGTCAGGGGCTCTGCCTACAGGCAGCACAGGGAGAGCCTGAAAAAAGCAAAATACTGAGAGAAAAGAAGTGTGTTTTCTTTGCAGAGTCAACAATCAATTTAGAAAACGATCCCTCGAGTCCTACTTCTAATGCTGTTACCTATTTGTGAATCTTCCAGTTGTGTGCTCCTTATGTTGCCAATGCTAAAGGTCAGCAGGAGGACTAGCAGCATGGTCCTAGCTTCTGGGTGAAATTCATCCCATTTTGGTAACCCACACTGTTACAATTGGTACATATTTCATCCATCCCTCAAAACTGAAATGTGGGTTCTCTAACAACAAGGAAGAGACTACAGTTTTGCATAAATGCTTGTTTTCTCCTGAGAAAAATCTGCAGGTTATCTGTAAAATAAATACATACATAAATATATAAATCCAATTATTTAGCAGTAGTACAAGTTACACATGTGCCTGTGGAGGAACAAAAGACATTTTGCTCTGAGTTTCTCCCTTTGATCTCCAAGCACGTGCTCCCAACAAAACCCTATCCATGTTCCCTGTAAGAGCACTGCTTCTTTCTCTGATTTTGAGTGGATGACCAGAGGGCAAGCATTTTCTGGGGAGTTATTTTTTATCAAGGTCTACCTGAAGTGTGTGTTGCACACGGGAAAATTCAGGCATTGCAGGGCCATCATGGAGATGGAGATGGGATGTGAGGGAGAAAGCATTAATGGCCAGGAAGCACTGCATGATGCAGTAGTGAAGGAAGCCTCATCTGAGTTTCCTCTTGTTGTCTAACTCAGGAATAACGTGTAGAACACATTCCATTGTTGGACTGCCACTATTGCTGATCTTCTCATTCACAGGTAGTGAATCCCAACAATTCTTAGAGGAATACAGGTAGTCGCTTTGGAAGCAGCTGATGGCAGCAGCATCATCCCACCAGTCACCCAAGGCAGATCTCCAGTGGAGATCAATGACAGAGACTGCTGGGGACCAGGCCACAGACCCTCCCATGTGTCTTGTCACACCAGACTCCTGCTCAGATGGCAGTGCCATCATCCAGCTGCTGTCATGGCCCCTGCCATCACTGTGGGAAGGGTCTGGAAGAGAAAGTGGAAAAAGGCTCCTTTCCCACCAGGGAAAACTCACACAAGCCTTTGAGTGAGACGGTGGTTTAAGAACAGCTGTTGTAATTATCTTTCATGCTGAAACAAAAAAAAGACAGGCTTTGATCTTGCAAACACAAAGACCATCTTACTCCTCTCATCTGACAGGAGAAAAAACCCAATTCCACTGCGGCCTGGAAATGTTTTGCCAGAAATCCCTAGAAGACCAAAATTTCATCCTCCTTGTAAAATACAGGATGCAAAAGTTCCTCAGGAAAAGAAGCCTGAGTCACACTCCTGAATTCGATTTACATTTACCTCCAAGGGAAGTCTGCAACCCAGTATTTCACTGTCAATGGCACGTGAAAAATGTTTCAGCAGGAGGATTCTGGTATCCTTTGGGTATCCTCCTAGCCTTCCTGAGGCTGTCATCTCCAGTGCATGCACCTACATGCGACCAGGGCACTCAGGAGTGTGCCTGGGCTCCCAGGTTTGGATGCTCACCCTGGTTGTACCCTAACTCCAAACCCAGAGGCCAACATGAATGCCCCCATTCCACCTCCCAGAGGCAGCGGTGTCAGGGTGGGCAGTAAGGTGTCCCACCAGCTCCAGGCAGCACACAGGGGAGGGCAGCTCCATAGTGCAGACACAACCACTGCTACTCCTGTCCAAAAGAGCTCACAGCCCAGCAGGGGAGAGCCCGTGGCTCCACAGGGCACACAGATAATGTGTATTTGTTTGTGGTGACGTTTTGCTTTCAATCTTGCACCGCTAAGCACAAAATTCAATGATGAAATAAATCACTCGGGCACTGTATTGATTCCTGAATGACGATTACATAAAGAAAAATGTAAATGCTTTGGTGTGTTAAATAATCCCTCTATTATGCATGTTGCAGCCATACCTTTAATTTCATTTATGCAGCTTCTTTTGAGGAAAGACATCCAAATTTTTCCCTCAGTGTATTCCACTCACTTAACACAGTGGAATATGTGCAAAGGAAGAAGAGAAGCAGAGGAAAGAGAGGGAAATTGATTGCTGCCAGCCTGGTAGGGAGACGCTAACCTTGCAGGCAGGAGACAAACAGCAGAGTCATCTGCAACATGCAAACCAGCTTCTTCATTTCCATAGTGAGGCACAGGAAGTGCCCTTCAGAAATTTTCAAAACTATTACAGCTACAAACAAGTTGTCTTTAGTGGGACCCTGTGGACAAAAACAAATTTAAAAAATAAATACTAAGATTAAATGTATCAGCTAAGCAGTTTTTGACAGAGAAAACTGTGCTGGGTGGTCAGTGTTCATGGAACACAGATGCAGAGTACTCATCAGTCCCTAAATGCAACCTCAAGAGAACATTTTCGGTTATCAGAGATGCTAAAACTGCCTCCACTTCAGTATCCCACCCTCAGCCCTGCCCTCTCCCATCTCTCTCTCTGCCCTATCCCGTATTTGTAAGTCACTCTCAAAAGACTTTGTACCCAGATGAAATTTCTATCACACTGGATCAAATAGGGCTTGCTTGAATGAGAACTGCGGTGCCGGGCCTGTTTCTCAAAGTAATTATATTGCCGAGATTAATTTTAAAGGGTTTGGCTCGGCTCGACCCAGTTCGCAGGAAGAAGCACCAGCTTTACACCTGCTACCCCATCCAGCACGGTCAGCGGCACGGCTGTGCTGGGGCAGAGTGTGACAGCGACAGCAGAGCCTCGCTTCCCCCGCTCCGACGCTGCCCGCTCCCCGGGCACCGCTCCGCACCGCGCCTGCCTCAGCCACCTCCGCACCCCCGCCTCGGCCCGCCGCCACTCCCGCACCGCTCCCCGCGGCCGGCACGGTCATCCCGGCACTCCCGCACCGCTCCCCGCGGCCGGCACGGTCATCCCGGCCCTCCCGCACCGCTCCCCGCGGCCGGCACGGTCATCCCGGCACTCCCGCACCGCTCCCCGCGGCCGGCACGGTCATCCCGGCACTCCCGCACCGCTCCCCCGGTCCCGCAGCGGGCAGGATCATCTCGGCACTCCCGCACCGCTCCCCCGCCGACCGCTCCCCCCGAGAGAGCGGTACCTGCTCCCGGGGGAGTCCGCTTAATAGTAACTTTAATTTTAATCTTTTTTTCGTGAGCACCGAGGGGGAAATAATAATAATAATAACAGCAATAATAACAATAAAAATAATAACAATGCCAAGGACCACCATCACCACCTCCTCCATCCAGAACCACAGTTACAGAGGATAGTTACCAGCGAGGAGCGGCGCAGCAACAGGCGATGCCGGGCCGGGGGGCGGGCGCGCTCCCGCAGCCGCAGCCCCTCCGCCCGCTCCCACCGGCGCCGCGCCCGTGCCCCGCCCACCCCCGCCGGGCACGCCCCGGACACGCCCCTTCACCGGGGACCGTCCCCAAGGCCGGCCGGGTGTGTGACACTGGGCAGTCACTCCGTTTCTCAGTAAAATACGCTGATAAAGGGTACCCAGGGTACCTCTGTAACGAGGTCTGCTCTAAGCTGATGCACAGAACAGGTGCTTTCCCGTCATCAGTGTCAGCCCGGTTTTCATACAGTGCAGCAGAAAGTTCCTGGCACTTGTCCAGAGTTGGAGTAGAATACAGATGTACCCAGGTTTGTCTTGATCCACATATATTTGTTGAGAATTGTTTTTCCCCCCTTCTTCAGACCGTGGCTTTGCTCTTCTCCCACAGTAAGGAGAAACCCAGCAGGGTTCATCACAGGCACATCCTTCCCTTGCTCCTGCATCCTTCACCACGCTCAATTTCTTCACTACCAGTTTTCTGCTCTCCCTTCCGCAGCAGTGATGAGTCTTGCTGGCTCAACTGCCTTGAACTAAATTGCACCTACAGTAGCACCTACAGAATGCTTTTGTGCCACCATGGTTGTGGGTTTAATCCTTGTATGGGCCATTTACTGAAGTAGTTGGATTTGATGATCCTTGTGGGTCCCTTCCGACTCTGAATATTCTGTGATTCTCTTCTGACTTCATTTTGATTTTTACCTAAAATTTCACCAAATATAATGGTCGATTTTATCTTGTAAGAAAATCATGTTCTCTCTCCCTTTGGTGTGCTTTTATCCTTTCTGTCTCTAGTAGCTTGAACACCTCTACTTTTATTCCCTGCCAGAAGCACTAGGGTTTCTTGTCTGCATTGCACTTGCTCCACTCCTCGCATTGAGTCTCCTGTTTTTCTTAACCACCTCTGTAACTACAGGTTTCCTCTTGTACTTTCACCTCCGTCCCAGTCTCTGAGCCAACTGAATGTGCTGTGTACACTTACTTCAGGAATTCTTCCATTCCACTTCCATCCTAGGCCCTTATTTCTTTCCAGTCTGTTCTTCCTCCTGGAATTTTGCAGGCAGTGCTCCTCAGGGCACCGATAACTTCTTAACCAAATCTGCAACCATTTCTCACCACCCTCGATCTGTCAGCCAGTTTCAACACAGGTTACCTATAAATGAGAGAAAACAAGCACACTTATCTTTAGATGTGTGCCCTGATCAGGTGTGCACTGTGTCCTGGTTTTCATCAGTGTTGGAAGGAGGCCCAGAGGTTGCCCAGAAGGTTGTGGGGTTCCCATCCTTGCCTACAGTTCTGAGTAATCTGCTCAGAGCTTAGAATGAATCCTGCCGTGAGCAGAAGCTTGGACTAGAGACCTGCTGAGGTATCTTCCGAGCTAAATTACTCTCTGTCCGATATCTATGTGGCAGGTGCCAGGACTGTTATCCTGAAAAGACTGGAATGCTAAGCTGGAGTGTATCAAGTACAAACATAGTTATAGAGTGGTTTGTTCCTGTTCTTCAAATTCAACTCCTTTGGCTATTTAAGAGGTCTTACACTGGGGGATGGAGGAGAGTTCTTGTTGTTACTGGGTTGTTTGGTGTTTGTTGGTTTGTTTTTTTTTTTTAAATATTATATATTCTTCCTCCAGTCTATTTCAAGGATACAGTTCCCAGCCTCTGGTTAACATCAGGAACCATTTTTGTGTCTTGGTACCTCATCTTATTGCAATGTTTGTCCATTTATTCAAACTCAGCATGGCTATAATTGAACTCCAGGCTTCCTTTTTAAACTTCCCCTATTTCTTTCTTTCTCCAGCTCCTTGTTTAAGTGTCAAGAGCTAAGTGTCAAGGCTGAAGTCATTACTGCTTATTCGCTTCAGGACTGTCTTTTTTCTTTTCATCACAGTATTTGTTTTTCTTTCCATTACAGTTTTATATAATGCTGCACTTGATTTAAATTGATCTTGTCCACGTGCAAAATTGCACTGAAGTCTCAAGTTTATCTATTATCAAATTAAATTACTGGGGAAAAAAAATTGCCTAGAGGTGTCCTTGCTTCTAGGTGTATGTGACAGTTTTCTTAATCTTTGTAAATCTTTCCATAAGCCATTAGCTTCCTGATGGCACTTTGAGTTTCTCTTCAAAGTCACCTTCATCAGTCCTTTCCCTTCTGTGTTTTCCTTATGATTTTCAGCTCTTTGGGACTGAATCTTTATACTGTATGATGTCTAAGATGTTTTCAGCCCTGCAGGAAAATGTATATAACCAAAAAACTCTGCAATTTAGGATATAGATAATCTTGAAAATTACAGTGACTCAGATTTGCTAAAATTGGCTACTAATAAGAGGATTTCTGAAACCAAATCAGAGATTCTTTGATTGAAATCAGTGTCATTGTATGCATTCATAAACTAATAGAAACTAGAAAGAAGCATAAAATTACTACTTGCAAATTCGGCCTTTTCCCAGGGTTAATAATTGCTCTTATTAAATCTGTTTATCCAGCAGAAAACTGTTTCTGGGAGCTTTCGCAATGGCTGTCATGGGGCATTGCTCTCTTTTACTGTTCCTCCTTTGGCTCAGAGATTAGAAACTCTAATTGTCTCACCTTTTGCAACAGAGGTCATAGAACCATAGAATTATAAATCATAGAATTATAGAATATCCTGAGTTGTAAGGGACACACACAGAGCATCAAAGTCCAAGTCATGGCCCTGCACAGGACCACCCCAAGTGCTGAATAACATTCTTTAATGCAAGAACAGAAAACCTAATAGAATAGGTTTGGAGGTTTTTTTAATTAGTGTCACTGGTTTATTTCCTGAAACACTAATGATAACCAGAAAAACTGTTAAAGCTGTCGCTAAGAGAACAAAGGCCCTTTTAGGCCACTTCTCATGTGTTATGACTCTTTTATTGTCTGCTTTATCTAAGCAGACATTCATAGCTCAGCACCTTAAACTAGAGATGATTATTTCTATTGTTTGCATTGTGAGATTTTTCTGATTTTTGAAATATCTTCATTTATCTGTCAGGAGCAAAGGCTGAGAGGGAAATGGCTGAGCGGCCAAAACCACTCCATAGACCTCTGCCTCCTAAGCTGCTGTCTAAGCTGTCTACACCAAGGGAGAATGTTGACAAAGGTAAACTGCACAAAGATAGTTTCTGTGGTGCATAGTTACGGATGCCATGTGTTCTCTAAAATTAACACAGAAGAAGATAGATTGGCAGCTCAGCTATTAGTGCGAAGCAGTGTGAACGAGACTGCAGTATGACCTGTATGGCCTGCATCTCTTTGGGAGGCTCTTCATGTAAATCAAGGGAGAGTCTTCTTGGCAGGTCCTGGAAGTTCAGCCTTCCACCTATCAAATTTGAACACTACCCACTGGATAATAGAGGCATTCCCCCTAGCTCATCAGAAAATACGAGACACAACATAAAAAACTGCTGGTGTCAAGAAAAATAAAATTGGATCACATGGTGTCAGGCCATAGGGGAAGTGAGATACCACTCGGATTCAGATAAAATGGAAAAAATGACATTTTGGGGGATGGTCATGCTCTTCTCAGAATATACAATCCTATGAAAAGAAATATCTTGGCTTATATTATTTTATGGGCATCAGGAGTTTCTAATTAAAACAAAGGCCTTGCCGTGCAGTATGCTTCAGAAATAACCAGGCATTTTGTGTGTTTCTTATATACGTGAATGAAAAGCTCTTTCCAGTTTATATAAAGTAGCTATTGATTAACTATTTAAGGACTAACCTTTAAAAATAAATGTGAAAAACAATAACATGCTCTATAATTATAACGTTTTTAACCTAAGTAATATATAAATAAGATGGAAACTAGGCGCCACTCCTGAAAACAGATCTGTGTAGAAGAACCCTGGCATCTGTGCAGGTTTACTGACTTCCGTTAACAACATCAGGCCCCAGGATCCGCTGTAAAGAAACAGAATACAGAAATTTTAAAATTTTTTTCACAGATCAGCACAGTAGAATAAAGTTGTAGCATGAAAAAACAATGCTGTCCCTATGACTGAGGTAAAGAGACCAAATTGAGTTTGGAGTTTTTTCTATCTAGCTTCTGGAATTCTGTAGGAATATCTAAATAGCTAAAATTCCACAATCTTCACATAGTCAATGAAACAGACAGAGAAAGAAAATAAATCAAAATAGTTTTTATGATGCTTGAGAGAAATGGTAAGTAATTTGAATTTTCATTTTGTTAGAATACTGTCATACTCTACTTACCCTCATTATGTAATATTAAATTAAAAGGAGTAACAATAATATATTAAAAGCAATAACTTTCTAACAGTAAGAAAAGTAGCAAAGAAAATTCAGTTAAAGAAGTAAGGTTGAAAAGTGAGATAATATAATTTTTGGTCCCTTGATATTATTAAGCCCTGCTGAATATTATTTTAGAAGTCTGGTAAAATCTGTTTAGGTACAATACAGTTCCAGTCTGGCGCTGACCAAACAGATGTAAATATTTCTAGTTCACTACCAGAGCTCTGATTCAGTGATTTAAGCCATTTTAAAAATGATAGAGAAACCTTTTATCCAGAAACAAAGTTCTGTTGTACTGGCTCTTGTTCTAGTAGTACACATTGCTGATGACTGCTATTTATAGATTGTGTATTTATATAGTAAACATGGCAGGAATGTAAGAGCTTGCAGTAAAGTTTGTTCAAGGATCATTTCTCCAAATGTAACTATCACACCTGGAAGATATTTATACAGCAGCCTGCCCATTGATCAGCAAGAAACTCCTCAGCAATGGTACTTCCATCATCTTGGTGTATGGAATTGTTTTATGCTTCATGAAGTGTGAGACTGAGACTAAAGAGCAGAAGCCCTGGGCTGGAAAAAAAGACAGTGTTGTGTGGTGTCACTGTCTTTTCCCTTGCAGGGGAATGTAGAAAGTGGGACTGTAACAAAATGAAGTAGTTGATTGAAAAGGCAGCAGAAATGTCATGGGGCATGGTCTGTGCCCACCTGAGGGCTGGAAGCTGTCAGGCACAGTGGCCAAGGGCAGGAACGCCAGGGAGGTAAGCCAATGGTCCCAGCCTTCTTTGAGAGCTAACGTGTAGCAGAGAGATGTGCAGAGTAACTTGTCCCTCAGCAGGTCCCTAGAAATGAGTCTCCCTTCATGAGGGAACAGAGCATCACCACTGTGGAGCTAAAGAGACTGAGTGAAGGATAAATTACTAAGTATTTCTTTGATGATAAAAATGTTCGCTGTCTACAGTGTTGTTCAGAAACCAGGGAGTAGCTCGAGACCCAATAGTCCTCCAGAACAAGGTCTTTGGACATAGCCCTGGTGGCAAAGTCCTGAGCCCAGTTCCAGCACAAAAGTGTATGAAATGAACCTTTGACACAGAGTTTGTATTTGGTTTCCATGGCACAGTTTTGGTAGTGAGGGGGCTAAAGGCACACTTTCCATGAGAAGCTGCCAGCAGCTTCCCCCATGTCTGAGAGATCCAATGCCAGCCAGCTCCAGGATGGACCCACTGCTGGCCAAGGCCAAGCCCATCAGCAACTGTGGTAGCTCCTGACCACAGCCCCCCTTCCCTGTCCTCCTGCACCACTGAGGGGAAGGAGGTAGAAAAATCAGGAGTGAAGTTAAGCCCAGGAAGAGGGGAAGGATAGGAGAAGGTGCTTTAAGATTTTGCGTTTTTTCTTATTACCCTGCCCTGGCTCAGTTGGTAATAAATTCAGTTCATTTCCCCAAGTCAAGTTTTGCCCGTGATGGTAACTTGGTGAGTCATGTCTCCCTGTCCTTCCCTTGACCCACAAGCCTTTTGTTACATTTTCTCCCCCCTGCCCAGCTGAGGGGAATGACAGAGTGGTTTTGGTGGGTACCTGGTATCCAGCCAGGGTCAACCCACCACAGTAGCGTGGGACTCTAGGGCTCAGTTCCAACTGTTGTGTTAAGGATACAGAATCCTGACAGAAAATAAAGCCCCTTGCACTCCAGCTAGTCCTCAGAGATCCGAGGGGCTGGGTGTGTCTGGGCTTAATTTCTGATTATAGCCAATTTGGCACTATCATCCTGGTCAAGTTCAGTAAGAAGTTGTACAATCCAGGTTCAAAAACAGTGCAGTTTATTGAAGCAGCAGGAAAGCAGGTCCAGAACTGTCTGTGATAAATGCACAGACCACAGTGTTAGTGTGTGTCACTACCAAAGGGACAGTAACAGAGATCTATCAGCAATTCTATCTATATATCTGCTCCAATGTAGTTGAAGGTGCAAAGCTCACCTAAGCATCCCTTCAGAGGCAGAGGAGACACACAGTCTTGACCAATCCGAAGGAGGCAGAGGTCTTTCCCCCCCATCTTTTTTTTTTCCCCTTTTGTTCCAGTCCTGGAACTCCCCTTGCCTATACTATAACTTTAGGCCCTTCCCAATGAGGTGGAAGACTCGCATGTTGTAGGTGGGGTTTTGGTGACTGCGGTCATAAATATAAGGCATGTTCACTTTTCTCTTCATTTGCATTCTTAGGGGAGCAAAAGTTCATATGCAAATAGGGCTTAATGAGGGTGTTGGTTACTTTCAATCAGAATTTGCAGTTGCCACCAGAGGTAGAATGAACACTTTGGTCATTCTCCACCTGCTGAGGAAGCTGTAAAGGCTGTCTGACCTCTGTCAGAGGTGAGGCCTCTGGCTCACTCCAGGCATTGTTCCATTGTCAGCCCTTGCTTGAGTCAGGCTCTAGAGAAGCAAGGGGGCCAGCTCATATTTTTCTCAACCAGCCTCATCAGTTCTTCATAGACTTGAAGCATGTCTGACAACTTAACACATTACCCACCTCATGACTACAGTCACACAAACAACATCTATAAAAAGCATAAGAAATTCTGTGAAGCTGCCTGTGACTGAAATTCTGTGAAGTGCCCAATGCTACAGTCACTGCTGAAACAATTTCTAGAAGCTGGTTCTTGTGTTCCTTTCGCAATTCCCTGTTCCTTGAGCACAACTGACCTTACATTTGTCATCACACTTTAAAAATGCCCCTTCCATGGTGCTTTTTTCATATGGCATTTGCCCGATTTGCCTTTCCCATTCAGTAGGATTAGCATGAGTTTTAGGTGATCCATGGAACACTGTGGAGCATACAGGAAGGGGAACACTCACCAAAGGAGCCCCATCTACTTCTCAGGTGGAAGATCTCATTGCATTGGCACATGGCACCTTGCAAATGGATACAGGATCCCTAAGTAGGGACTTGCCAGTGATACAAATGGCCATATTTCACACACGAGAGAACAAACACTGCTCATTAATTTTTCATTAAACTCACAGAGTACCTCTGATAACCTGTCCTTTCTGTCCTGCTTCTGAGCCAACTCTTCTACTGGATACAACACATCATTCAGCATAGTGTGTGGGAGAACTGCATTTGTTTGGAAAAAAAAAAGACTAACATATATAATGATTGGCAGCACTGAGATGCTTGGTCTTAATTGTTGGTGCATTTTCTCTGAACAAGAAAAATCCATATAGGGCATGGAGAATTTGTCACATGATCTTTTCATCACAAAGGATGCCAGAGGATCCCTCATTATAAATGTCCTTCTTTCTCTTGTCTTCAGCAGGAAGGCTTTTTGGAAAATATCTGACTAGAGCAGTAAAGAGTACAAATAATGAAAATTGAAAAGAAGGGTCTGGCAGTGCTCAAGGGCTAGTCAGGCAAACAGATTGTCTTAGGTTACAAAGTGAGATGTAACCAAAAGTATGTATTCTATCACCATCTGTTGAAACCAGGTGGGGCAGTGTTCTTTATCTCTTCCATGACACATCCCTGATAACTCCCTCCAGGGGATATCTTCTGTTAATGGGCCATCCAGCCTCACGGCATGACTCATAAAATTACATCATCCCATTGTGAGATGCTCTGCCCAGGGGGAGGAACCAAGCATTCCTACCTGGATATAAATCAGAGGGTTGGAACACTACAAGCAGCCCTTACCTACTGGATTCCCAGAGGACAAGAGCTACATAACCACCACTGGACCTTCAGATGAAGCCCAGACCCTTCTACAGGATCACTGCTTCAATGGGCTGCAGCCACCCCTCAATCGGACTGCTACCACCACCCTGACGGACAGGGTGTCAGGTCATATCCTGACTCTGTCAGGGTTAAGCCAGTGTTTCTGTATTATTGCCTTGTTATATATACTAGTAAAGAACTGTTATTCCTATCTTTGCCTGAAAGCCCCTTAATTGCAAAATTATAATAATTCGGAGGGAATAATAATTCCAAGGGAGGCTCCTGCCTTCTGTAGCAGACACGTGTCTTTCAAACCAAGACACAGATGCTTCCCTCAGCAATCAGCATGTATTCCACAATCCCTTCAAAATCCAATGTAAAGACACACCCCAGTCCGTTCATCAGATTTACCATGGTCAAGTGCAAATCCAACTCAAAGGACCACTTCTTCAGACTCAGATGGAGCCTGGCAATGCACAGCCTGTTTGACCACATTTGTTCTTGCCTTATATGCTTCCAATAGAGATATGCCTATCTCCTTAGTCAAGATAATATCCATGGGCAAATACACTTGCAGCCAAAACTACAGGTTTGTGTGAATTAAGGAGAGGTTTGATTCCCTCCAAAGAGAGTTTCCCAACAGAGCAGAACGATGATAGATACTTCCCAGGTCTAGTTCATAAGAATAGCAATCCTGCCTGTTGGTCTTTGCCGGGCATAGCTGCAAGCATTCCTGTCTACTCAGGCAGCAAAATGCCAAATCAACTACTTTGAATGGTGCTGACATAACTTGGGTTGAATTACAATTTCACAATAGATGCAGTGCTGGGCAAGTGCCATGAAAATTATGCAGGATGCATCAGAAAGAGGATGAGGTATGGCAAAGATACAGAGGAAATGGCAAAAGAGCGTGAGACAAAAGAAAGAAGAAATAAATAATGGAAAATTTAAGGCAAGGGTACTACAGAAAAAACTCATGTAAATCAGTTATCCCCACAGCTACTCTAATACTAAGTTTTAAATCACTAATATTTAGTTTTAAATCATTCTAAGCACTTCATTTTCTTGCAGTGGTAGGGTAAGAAATACAAGATCACTTTTCTGTCAATGAGGTCACAATTCCAAAAGACACTTTAAATGAAAGCTGCTATTGACTCTTGAACACAGCAACATGAGCTATGCATCTTTAAAGAATATACCCTGAAGGCTAAAAGCAATTTTCTGCTACAGGAAACAACACAACACTTCCACTTGGGACCTAGACATCAGTTTTTCCTCAGACTGTTTTGTTCATACTACATCTCTTGAATGTTTCACAGCTACCAGCGAGAATGTCTGCATTGGATTTTCATTTTTGCTGGAAACATTTTTCATCTTTAGAACCATGTTGTAGATTTTTGTTTATACAAAGAAGGACTTTCATTTGGGATTTTAATTTTAATGAAATATAGACAGTGCTTTCTTACTCTGACTATAGTCATCTGTTACTACCCTGGGAAATCTTCAGCACTGAAACATTGTTTTCCTTGCAAAGCAGAAGTGAGGGATCTAAGAAAATTCTGAACTCCAATGCAGTATATAAATTCTCTTTCATTATAGTAATCTTCATTATTTACATTCATCTATGTATTTACGATAACCTTTAGATTCCATCATATTTATTGGAACCCTTAGATTTATATTTGATAATACTACAGGGATTAATAGGTAGTGTATGCTGCATAGATACACTTTACTGTGTATCTGTTGTGAAACTGATTAAGTTCTGGTTTACATGGATGCCAGATTATATATATTAAAGCGTATTTGAAATTATATGAGGCAATAGTTAAATATTATCTCAGGATCTATGTAGTTTGAGACAGTGTATGCAACAATAATTATAAGAATGCAGAAGCAGTGCTCTTCTATCAGAGTTTTATATGAAACTTCCTAGGTTAGAAATGAAAGAAAGAATTTGATAAAAGAGCATCAAGCTGCAGAAGAGTTTTTCTGCCTGGGTTCTGGAGATGTTTTGGATTGCACGTTTGAATGGTTTGGATTGTCTCTAGAGGATGAGTATCGTCCAGAACTTGACTAGGCTTCTTGAGTGAATATATCCAGTATGCCTTAGGAAAGTTACAGAGGGAACTCTAACACAGTTGAACAACGTGGCAGAATGTTTCTTTATAAAGCTGATTCAATTTTTATGTGTCTTTTGGACATACTTTTTGTTCCACCTTCCAGACTTGACCCCTGTAATGGATACCTTTGTCTGCCTTAATCTGTCATTCAATAATTTACTCTTCTTTCCTGAACAGGTATGTGCTGCTTATTTTCCATTACTTCACTGAAATGATATAAAGCTGAAATTTTACATTTTAGTTATAGACTTAGATATAAAGCTTTTGCCTGGGCTAAGGCTGTCTTTGGACAACAGAGTTGTAGATGCGGGCTGGAAGGGAGTTCTGGCCAAACCCTACTCAGAGCAGCACCAGTTTAGATCTTCAGATGTCTCCCTCAGGAGCACAGGAGTCTTGACCTAAGGAAATAATCCAGTATTTTTTCACACTTTTTAAAAATGTGATCCTCATCCTCCCTGCTTTTCTGACTCATCATCTGTTTGCAGCCAATTATATAAGACCGTAAAATGTCAGATAAGTGACTTAAATTAAGGTGCTTCCAGCAGTCAGACCTCTCTTTTGAAAACTTTCACTACTCCTTTTGTGAGCTGCAAAGCAGGACTAGATGACTTCCAGACATCCTCTTCAGCCTATATTTTTCTGACTCCATGATTCTCTGTCATTTCTAATTTTAATTTCTAATTAATCATTCTATTTTGTTTCTTTGTAGGTTGTTCTTATTAGAAGATCTCTAGTATTTGGATGTTGCCTATAATGATAGTAATTTTATTCCTAATGACATCGAGAACCTCAGGTATGTAAACAACAGAAAATGAGAACAGATTTGCACATCATAATGCTCTGGACCATACTTGGATATTAATCGTGCCATTGAATACGCTGGAAAGATTCACTGTCCCCTCTCCCTCTTCTTAATCCTATCCTGTATGAAAATCTCATTAAAACAAAAACAGTAGATGATAATTGCACACCAGAAACAGCTGTGGATAGTGTAGAGCCAGCCACTATTTGCAAGAATCTTGATGATAGCTCTAAGTCGAATATCCCCATGCAAAATATTATTATTCCCTCAACTGACCATACGTGTTCACATACTCTTGATTTGTATGATAAGGAAAGAGAAAATGTATTTCTAAACCATGTGTGGTTGTTCTTAAGTAGTGTGAAGTGTTGGTGAGATAAAAATTAAAATGGGCACCCACCCAATAGAACCTGTAGAAAAAAATGAAATTCATACATGAGACCAAGTTGTTCTTTGCTGAACTTAATGTTGATGTTATCTGTATATACGTCTAATACATTCAGATGCTGACATTCCTGTTTTTCCAGATAACCTAGGTATTTAAATTATCACTAGAAAACTACTGTACATACAATTGTGTCTAGAACATAAAGTGCACTATGAGAAACACATAGCATTTTTTATGTACGTACCAGCTTGGTTTATTAATTCACCAAATGGGAATCAGGACAACATTAATGTTGTCAAGGCTGGATATGGTGTGAAGAGCCTATAAATGCCTAGTGATCCCTCAAGTTATTTTAAAATCAAATGTTTCAACACTGAAGAGAGCCAGCTCTCTGCTTTGCCACCTAGGATTTTGAATCTTCCACTAAAATTCCTCTGAACAAAAAATAACTTCATACACCCCTTGTTCTGCAATGATAATATTCAGAATTAGCCTCAGAAGCTCACTCGTGTGTCTGCCATTTGCTTCTCCAGAAAGAAGCTAAAGGAAAAATACCTAGACATTAAAGAGAGAAAACATTAAAAAAATTATTGGATGAGTAAAACAGAAATATGTCCCATTTTCTTGCCTCCCTCAAAGAGTATTGTGAGCAAGAAATATGCAGAGATGACCCCCAACCAGTAACTGTATAAGTATTAGGAGAGTGGAAGTTCATAAATGGTCCATTCTTTCACGTGAAATTAATGTTGATCAGAGGCGGCTGTTACGTAATATGGGGTGTGTCATGGTTTGCTCAAATCCAGATTTGGAGTGTAGCTGAACGAAAGTGAAACAACTTTTAAGGGAGATTTATCAGGCATGCAAATATTTCCTTGTGTCTGAGGTTCCTAGGATTTTACACTGCCACCTGTCCCCCAGACAAATACGTGCTGCAGCTTCAAGTTGTGGCTGTGTGTCAAGCCAGTCTGTTCAGAAGCTCACACCTGAGAAAAAAAATTGTCAGCTCCATTTCTGGGAATTGCAGAATCATTTTCTCACCTCTCTCTCCACCTCACTCCGCTGTACATCACATCTTTCTATTTTTGACGTGCCTGCCTCGTTCCCCACGGGAGCCATGCAGACCATGCATTAAGGCCAGGGTAATTACTCCTCTGCAGTGGTGTGGGCCTACACTGAAGTGGAGCTTCAGTTTAAGCACCCTCTCTACTGATGAACCACAGCCATTTTGAGGCCAGATAATTTCTTTAATCTGCATTTATGAGCGAGGAGGTTGAGCTGTTTTGTGTATGTGTACATAATTTTAGAAGGATGATGCAAAGTTTTTGACCCAGTTTCTTCCCCAGTTTCTTATTTTGCTGTCTGTGATTGCGGCAGTGGACCTTGGTATGGAAAAGGACTTTGGCTCATCAGACATTACAGGAACACACTTAAATTTGGAAGACTTCTCTTTTGTTTCCATGCTTGCTCATCATTATACTCATTACCCATCATTATATATATCATAGATACAGAAACCTCATGTCTCAGACTGAGCCTTGTCTCCTGCACCTTGTGAAAAGTGATCTGGATTGCAGCAGAGAGACTATGAATGGGTTAAAATAGTTACGAAATAAAAGATCTCATGTTATGTTATTCTGTTGGACAACCTGGGACTCAGCTGGAGCAGTGATGGCATCAGGGCTTTCAGATCTGAAAGGTCTGTTTCGTATCAATGAATATGTAGTTGAATCAAAATGAAAGGCAGACTCAGCCCTATGTAAAATCAATGAAGTTATATGCTGACCCTGTGTTTCCTCCAGTGATACCTGGAGAGGGATCAGATTTTTTTCTCTCTGCTAGCACTATGTCATTTTACATCATAAGGCTTTTCATTGCTTTAAANNNAAAAAGAGGATGACATTATTCCTGGACCACAAATTACATATAGGACCTATTTGTCAAAACTGCAACATTTTTGCAAGCTATAGAAGGTCTTGCAAATTAATCTTAGTATTTCTTGTAAATACATTTTGTTTACTATAGGAAGAAAACCTGTATTTTTTAATGAGTTGCAGTCTCCAAATCTGAAATGTCTGATGTTTTTCTAAATACTAAGACCCTAAACAAACAAACACACATTGCCTAAGTGCCTTGGTGAGGAAGATAGCCTGCAAAAGAACTGGGATCAGAGCTCCAGCTTCTGATTTGTTGCCTTTTAATGACCATACTGCTCAGTAAAGGCTTACTTGGTGCTTCCTATTGTTTCCCACATAGTATCTGTACAAGTGACACAATATACAAACATGGTGAAACTGAACTGCCTTTTTAATTTTAAAAAAATCAAACCCCTCTGATTTTATTACAATGCACTTAACAGGACAGATAAAGGATTATTAAGTGTGTCAGATTTTCATATCTTTTGGCTAAATGACAAAAATCCAGCCTTTTTTTCACAGCTGCAGTTGGAGAGTCTTGTTCTGATCTTCGTAATATTGTAATTTTGCCTATTCCAAGGCAAACATTTTCTATGTTAGAGGATTTATACCATAGGTCTGTAACAGACTTTGGGCCCTGATGCACTGAATCCAGTGCCTGAGTCTTCCCTGTCTGTGAAACACCCGCAGCTACAACCTGGACTGAACAGGAGGAAGGGACTTTCCAGTATGGCCTTATGGGACTTGCCCAAACCTGGTGTTTTCAGAACCCTCAGCTGGAAGTGCCTTGGATTTGTTGTATGTCTTAATTGTCAATAATGTAAAGTGTCTTAAAAGTCAATGTTGTTTGACTTGAGGCTGGAATACACAGCACTATAAAGGCAGGTGGGACTCTGAGACAGAAGAGGGAAATGCTAAGGGAGAGATGAAAAACTGATGACACAGATCTTCTTTGTACCCAAGCACTCCTGTGCACAGATGTACACCTCTGCCCCAGTGATGGGAACACAGTATTTGTCCCAAGATAGTTGCTGAATAAATTGCATCAGTAACATCAAGGGCAGAGCTCTACACACGGGCCTCCTGCTTCTATGAGCATTGGGCCACAAAGGTGCCTTCTGCTGCCCTCTCTCTTTGGTGCCACAAATCTTGCATGCCTGATGACAGCTGTGTAGCTGTAGTAGCCCCCCTTTCTCTCCCCACCACTCCTTCTGCTTTCTACCACGTGTCACTTTATTCTTACTGACCTGTGGCTGATGAGCTCTGCTCCAGTATGGTTCCAAGGAGTGAAACCGCCTTGGCCGCAGCCGAAGGAATGCTTTTCACTTCCTGGTGAGTGCTCTGACCTCCACTCAGTTGTGCAGACACGGTTTCCCTTCTCCCCTCCTCTTCCTCAATCTTGAGTGAACTCAGTGTCATCCTTGTGTGCAGACACGTGAACAGTAACCCACACACTTGTGCACACTTGTGTGTGCAGCAGAGAGTCTTCAAGTGCCTTGAGGAGCTGCAAGGAGAATTTAGGTGCCTGTGGACAAAGGCCAAGCCAAGGATGCAGTGAGGCTTCGCTCTGTTAATGTACCTGAAATCTTGTTTCCGTGGAGCTGAAGGATGGAAGTAACTTTGTGTCTCTTTCTCCACTTGCTGTACTAATCGTAGTAAAAAACTCAGCTGCTTGTTTCTCCTGGGAGTCATTAATCTCAGTAGAAGTACCCAGCTACAGGCTGCCAGAAATAGGGATAAACAGCAGTGGGGACTGGGAGTGAAATTGAAGACATTTCAATGCAGAAGCAGAAAAAGATGCAGCAGAAAGAGAACTGCAAGAGGGAATTCAGAGTTTTAGTAGAACTCACAGGCATTACAGTGAAAAGAGAAAATCTGAAGGAATTTTTGCAAATTATAATAAGCATTATTCAAACACAGAAAACAGGGAAGTGTGTCACTTGCATGAAGACTGCCACTGGATAAGTGTTAAAGCTTCACATACAGAGGAGAATGACTAGTATGAAACTCCACAGCAGTTTCAATGGTTATCATGGAACACGTCGTCTGAACAACCACTCCATGATTTTGAGAGGGACAGGAAAGGAAAACCTCCTGTAGTACAGAAAGAAGAGAGAATTTTCTTTTCCTTTAAAGTTGTTTGGGATTGATGTCTGATTTGCACTGAAGAACTCATGGCTGAAATTCAACATAATCCAGAAACTAGCAAGATGCCCAGTAAAATTAACAGTGACCTTAGGCTTTCTCTCACCTGTTGCTGGCTGCTCATGGTGAGGAAAATGAACTCTGCACTGCAGAGCACAGTACTGAGGACAGAATACAGAAGGGGCTTCTGCAAGGGGGCATGTGGGCATAGCAGATAAACACAGACGTGTGACCTTCTGTGCTCTGGTCTTGGAGCTGGCTGGCAGAGAAGGAGCTGTGAGCTGCAGTTACATTGTCTTCCATGCTACTGTAGTAGTAGTAGTAGTAGCAGTAGTAATAGCAGTAGTAGTAGTAGTAGTAGTAGTAGTAGTATCTCAAGTGCAGCACTGCTTCACTCTCTGGCTTCTAAGTGAGAGTTTCAGCTGTGCCAGGTGCAGGGAGGAACCACCATGGGTCAGTTCCTGCCCAAGCAGTTATGCCTTTAAGGAACAGTAGTCCTGCATCTTCCAAAGAAAAAGTGTTCACTAACACTGAAGTGCTCTAGGGACAACTTAAAAAATTTTCTTCCATTGTTTTAGAAAGGGCTGTAAAGCTTTCCAGGATTAATTAATAGGAAGTGTCTCCAGACTGAAAGAGCTCCAAATGCATTCAGGATTTCTGGCCCAGACTCCCAGCCTCTGTGCCAGGCTCCAGGGGCAGAGGGATGAACTCTGCATTGCTAACGCGGCAGCAGCAGAGAGAGTTTGCATTCAGTGTGTCTTTCACAAAACATGAATAAAACAAGGAGTTAAGGGAATATAGGAATAGAAGTGGGCAAGCTTGGAGAAATGAGAAGGTGCCAAGCTGGATGCGAACACATGGTGCAGCTGTGTTCTGCAGCCGCTAGAGTTGCTGGGGGGTGTGGGCATCGCTTCCTCGGGATGAGCCTTTGCTCATCCCAGCTTGGTGTGGCTCTGCAGACGCACCTTAGAACAGAGAGCATCACGAATACAGCACCACTGAGGCCAGCAGTCTGGGTTCTGCCCCTGGTTCTGGGCAGGATTCGCAGTTTGTGTGGCTCCAGCTACACCGAGGCGTGTTTGGGAGCCGGGGGTGTCCCCGCCGTCCCTGTGCCCTATCCCGCAGCGCAGAAACCCACCGGAGCTGCGTGCAACCAGCCCCCTCTAGTGGCACTCATCCCGTGAAGTTGTTCGGATGCCTTGTGAGACTGGGCTCGGTCTCTTAAATTTTATACTACATTATATAGCATGGTGTGAAGAGATAGGGACATAGAATCACAGATTCACAGAGATTTAAGCTGTTTCACTCGCCTGCAGTCTCTCTTACCTTGCATATGGCACAAGTCACCTTCAGAATTTCTGTGGTGGAGTGAAATGAAAATTACAATCGAAGCAGATGCTTGGGAATACACAGCTCTTTGGTTCACCACTAATGCTTCTCTCATCTCTTCTGCGAAAGCCTTCAAACCTCATTTGCCGTCCTCTTCATCCAGGCCACTCCCCAACTCCCCCATTTACACCTTTAAATGTAAAGCTAGTGTTAGAGGAGATCCGCCCCCTGAAACTTGAGCATTGTGCTAGCAGTATTTATTGCAGTGTAAGTTAAGGCATCTGACCCACATGCTGGATCATAGACATTATATTTTGCATGTGATATCCTACATACAGAGCTCATGCTTGCACAGTTCCTCAAACAGAAGATTGGAAAAGATTAAAATTACAGCCAGTTTGTGCTGGGGACCTCTGATCTTCCCACTAGCTCAGGGTTTTGAAATTGTGTACTCTGCAGGCAGAGGAACAAGTTCTGATGAGGTTAGAACATTTTTGTTTTCTTGTTTTATCAGGAGATCACTAAAAACATAAATCTGACTTTCACATCATGTTTAGATAGTGCAAAAATTACTTATTACTGGGTGATAAATACACAGCATTCTTATGTCTCAGTTGTGTCCTGAATTGAGACAAGATGTAATTTAGTCCAAGTTAAAATTGGCATGTCTTGATATTTTGCATTGGGCCTGGCTCCTTTAAACACGTGTGTTTGTGTGAGTGCATCTGTGTGTGCAGGCATGTAAAAGGAGGTGTGTGCACATGTACCCATACAGGCAGGCAGGGCGAGAGGGGAAGGAACCTTTTTATTCCAAATCCTGTCTCAATTCACGGCTCTGGTCAGCTGGAAGGAGGCGTAAGGGTGCAGGTAATAAGGATGGTGTAGCAAGACCCTGAGAGCTCTTCGCTTTGCATGTTGAGGGTGAGGTAGCTGTGAGTGACACACATCCATGCACTGATTTTGCACAGCCCATGGGGAGAATTTGGGCCACAGTTAACAACTGCAGCATGTCCTCTCCCACTGCTTTCAGAGGAAAAGCCAGTGATTGAGGTCTGTGTACTGCATTCCTTGGCTGTGTGGCTACACCAGTGGCATTTGGTACCTGTAAAATACAGACAGGTTTCTAGGCCAACACATGGGGCTGGTTGCTGGGTGAGCTGAAACATGCGGTGCAGTTTTCCTGGTCCATTCTGGAACGTGTCCTCCTCCCAGGAAACAACCATTTGCTGCAGCCCAGTTGTGTGTTAGGCAAGCAGAGGAAAGATGTGTGTGTTGGGGGAGTGAAGGGGAGCTTACAACAGGAAAAACTGCAACCATCTGTGCTTAACAGCACCAGGCTGTTGCCCCATCGCATTTACAAACTCCCAACAGACTTGCTCCTGCTGTTCCAAATGTTTGCTTTTCACTCTAATCTGCTCCCTGAGCTCAGCACACATGGCTGTTTCTGTCACCTGCAACAGCCCCAGCTCCTGTACCATCTATAGTGTCCTTCGGAGTCCAGCTGAAGAGGAGTCTTCCAGCTCTCATGATGAGAGGAAAGCCGAGGTTTCTGCTTCACTGACTGACACTGGTGGGAAGGGAGGTGAACAGATACAAGTCACTGCTTTCCTTATTCTTCCTGCCTGTGAACTGTGCCAAATCCCTACGGAGGTCAAGGCACAGCTTTCTGATCAACATATGAAACACACACCTCTTCATTCCTTTCTTGCCCCTCATCTCAGCTTAGGGCAAAGTCCTTGGGTAGCGCACAGGGTATAAAATTTAAGTGATGTCTTATTTTTCAGTATAGAGTTGCCTGTGGCTGAGAAGCCCAGGACGCAGCATGAGGACATACCTACCTGCAGGCACACAGCTGACCATTAAATACCACACTGACCACCTGGGGTTTCTATAAGCAATTTACAACTCTCACACATAACTAGAAGCTCAAGCTAATGTATAAATTCCACTATTTCCTGCAGCCCCAGTGCATGAACTACCACATAGAGGGTGATATGCCATGCCAGAGCCTCTTGCTTGAGTGGAGCCCTTAATCCTCACTTTCTGCACGACCCTGGGACCTCTTTCTCACTCTGTGACTCACAGGTGTCAAATGCTGCAGCACTGCATGCCACAGTACAAACACAGGGGGTTGATCTACTCCCCCAACTTGCTTAATTCTGATGCTTGCTTAGCAAAGAGGAGGGAGGGGGCAACCATTTTTTTGCAAAAATCAGGAAATTCCTAGGTCATCTCTTATTTCACTGGGGTAGAAGCAGAAATGATTCAGCGTCAGCAACTTCCATCTTGTTCTTCCTTCCTCTGGCTCAGGCAGAATTCTGAAAAGAAGTCCTGTGTAGCCATAAGCCATCTTTTCTTTAGACAGGGTTTTGCACACATCCTTGGTCAGACAGGACAAATTAGCAGCAAACAGTAAATACCAGCTGCCCTCTGCCCCTGTGTGCGCAGTGCTTGAAGTGATCTGCAGCACAGCAGAGTCACAAGACCAGAAGGCAGGTAGGTTTTATGCCATCTGCTGTCAAATGTGGATGGTAGGTTTTGTTTGAGAAATCTGCCCTTAGGCACCGGCGTGGTTTCAGTATTTGTTTTCCTGGTAAGATCTGGTACATATAAAAGACTGACAGCACCTATGGATGTATTGATTTGGCAAACAGCACCCTAAGGACAGTCGATACTGTGGTACACATGATCACAGCCCAGCTTTGAAGACAAAAGAAGTGTCATTTTTTCATGATGCATGGTAAATGACATTTGTAAATCTAGAGCGCTTGAGACCTCCTGGATTGTGAAGTCTGAGGATTTACAATCAGGTTTTTTTTTTCTCTCAGACACAAGCACATGCTTGTGTTCCATCATCAACAGAAGGTGGGAAAAAAAACTGTGAGCTCAGTCTTACAGCATTAGAAAGAGGTTTTTTCCTCCAAGCTTGACTGGAATTCTGAATTCCTTGGACTGGGAAGCTATGTAGGTGAGCAAGGGTCATTGGGAAACAGTCATGGTTTAGTTGTTGACAGGTGTTTCAAGCTTCACTGGCAGGTCAAGTTGGAAGAAAGGATGAGTGGTGAAAGTGCACCCAGGAGAGAGCAGTGGGGATTTCAGTACTGAAGAAAGTAAAGACTCTTAGTAATAGTCAAAGGCTAATTCATGCGATATGTGCTGGAAAATCTGAGTTCTTCAGGTTGCTTTTCTGGAGGTGGAACACAGAGAGAGAGCAGAAGCGTACTTGGGCCTGAGATGAGCGCCCAGGAGAGACAGTGGCTGGAGGCAATAAGCTGAAAGGACCAAGGTGCATCTTCTTGGCAGGCAAGGTGAGAAGGAAGGATTGCTGAAGGCTCCAGACAACCACTGGTGGCAGATGCCAGAAGGAGAAGGAGAAAATTCTAGGGAGTAAAGGTGTGGTTGTGAAAGCTAGGAACCTCTGGAAGGTTAAAAGTCAATGATGTGTCTGCAGGAACCTAGAGAGGAAAGGATAGGGTAGGATGGCCTGGAGAGTTGCCCTGTGGGAAGGAGGTCTGGAAAGATGAAAATGTAAGGAAAATTGTTGGGAAAATATGAGAATAATATCATCATATTCATTTGGTGAGCACTCAGCACAGTGCTGAGACAAGACTACCACAGAGACAGGTCCTGGACCCAGCATCAAAGGCCAAATCAGGATCCAGTAGATGGGCTGTTTGTGGATTTCCCCATCTCCTGGCTGGAGTAACTGGAAGATTGACTCAGGGAAGCATCTTGGCCATCAGCAGCCAGCACCTGCTGGAGCTGCAGTCGTGCACATTTTCTGTGTGAAAGAGGAAGCACATGTAGCCAGAACGCAATTCTGAAATAGGAAGTGTGTGGGATACGCTGGTAGCTATTTCTGCTTTCCCATCAGCCTGTCAGATGCAGAAATCCTGGGGATCAGGGTTAGGGGAATCCAGCCTGTCCAGCTCTGGCACTGGCCTTGTGCCTGACTGCTAGAACCTATGGAAGGAGCCCTGTAGGGGATGCTGTGCTATTCAATAAGGAGAGTGAATGATGTGTCTTTGAAGGCATTTAGAGGGGAGGCTGGGGCAACCACACCTCTTTGTTGAGCAGACTCTTGAGAGGGACAGATGATGAGTGGTGCTGTTAACATGTTGACTAATATATTGATGAAACATAATCCAATTTTTCTTCACTACAGGGAAGAGACAGGGCCTCTTCAGCCTTCTCTGTGCATTTCATTGTTCTTGAGAAAGCCTGTCTGCATCACTGTTGTGTCTCTCAGGGTTACAGATGCTCCTTTGCTCAGTCTGCTGGTCTGCATCTGGGATGTGCTTCCATTTGTACCATCACCTTCCTCAGGGCTGTTAAAACCTCAGCTCAACTGCATTTTGCTATCCACACTTTTCTCTAATTACATGTGATCTGATCCCATCATATTTTCCTACTTCAGTGACTTCTCAATCTTTTTTTACATTTCTAAGCAGCCTTGTGGCTCTGTTTCAGTCAAAGACCACAAGCATTTTTTCTAGTGTGACACAGCACAGCATGCTGGCCATGTTAGTGCTGTGCTGACACAGTAAAATGCCAAAGTATTTTCCTGTGAGAAGAACGTTGCAATTGCAGCTAGACGTTCCTACGGTCCAAGTCAGCTTTTAGGAAGTCCTCTGTTATAGAGGCATGGATATATCATCTGCACTACGACATAAATTTTCACATTGTTTTGCCTCATCCATGAACTGTGTAGGAGGCCTAAAAACATACCCTGTTCCAGTAAAACCATTCCAGCTTTTAGTTTCACCTTCTGAGAACTCAGGGAGGGGGAGCTTGATTTGCAGCAACTCTTGGACAGAGATGAGAGCACAGTAAAATGGCTCCCAGGTGAGGCAAATAAATTCTCCTTTCCCACATCATGCTCCTTGATGCACAACAGCAGCATTTTGGCAGCCACTGACTTGCTTTGAAGTGACCACAACACCACATTACTTCTGATTTATGCCAGGCAGTCTGATCCCTTTCTTCCAGAAAATGCTTCTTGGTGTTGTCTCCTAAGGCAGCAGGCAGGTCTTCCTAAGGACCTGCCAGCACTTTTTCATCTCTTCAGGCTGACAGCACCTCAGTGAAGTTGCTTCTCTCTATCTTTATTTTTTTTCCTTCCCCAAACATCTTCCTTAGTATCATCCTTAGCTTATGGAATAGCAAAAGTATTTTATTATATTGTTTGTTTTATCATAAAGACATTCATCTGGGCTGTAAAGAAGCAAAAACGGTTTAAAAAGTGAATAAAACAAGCAGGCCTAGGAGAACAAGGGCTGGTAACATTGGGGATTTATCTCTCTTTCATTTTGCCTCTATAGACAACTGGAAATGCCTTGACTAAAATAGCAGAGAAAGGAATCCAAGAGGAACTGCTGCGGCTGCTGGGGGAAGTAAAGAGAGTCACATAATTTCAGATAAGTGACACAGGGACAGTGGGAACAGCTGTCAAAAATCAGTCCAGCTCAACTCCTGCAACTGTCCAAACAGCCCCATGAGCATTCAGACACTGCACTGTTCACAGCATCAGCAACACAGTGCCAGGACAAGACAGGCACTTGAATAAAATTATGTTGCCAGCTAAAAGCTGACATTGAAAGATGCTCCACAAGCATTTTGCCCTGCTCCCTGGGCTCTCTTGAGCAAGCATCTGTCCATCATTTCAAGCAGACATCACCATTTCTTAATCACAGGCAGATGCTGGCAGGAAACTGGAATCAACATGCTCTGACTAGGGCAATTCTGGGCCCAAGGAGAAGACCTCCAGGCAATGAAAAGATTTTCACTGGAAGGGACCATTGAAATAAGGCCTCCAGAAGACTGCATTTTTTCTTACTCAGTTCCTTCTTAATCCTGAATTCAGCACTTTTTATTGGATCCTGGCCATTGATGGGTGTGACAGACATCCCTGGAATTATACAGACCCATAAAACTACTTAAGTACTTGACATACTTGCTTACAGTTGCAACAAGACCTGTATTTGTGAGACCATACTACACCTGATAATTAGTATTATTCTGTTGTTTACAGTAATAGCTGTATGATGCATCATGAAAAATCCTGGCTTCAGTGCACTGCACAAAGCCTTAGCAAAGCACTTCCACCTCCAGAAAACTCAGAACTGAAACTAAGATGGAAAATACAACAAATCAGTGTAAACAAATAACTATTGGAAAAGCAAGTAAAATTGCTAACTGCAAGAGAGCAACATTAGTATTGTATTCCTTTGAAACCTTGTGCCGATGGAAATTACTAATAATACTGTCTTCACGTGAATTCTGCCTCTGAAGTGAGGCAGGCAGTTAGCTAGGAACAGGTTTCTCTGCCTCCAAAGCCCCTGAGAGTGTTCCTCCAGTAGTGCCCTGAGCAGTGCTCCTGTTGTATCCACATGGCAGCATAAAAACCCACAGTAAAGAATGAGCATTGGTCATCCTTGCTCAGGCAAACAGACAAGTGTGACAATTCCCTTTCCATAGCTGAAGGGTCAGGTCTCTCTTAACTGTCCTCTGAAACATATTCAGTTTTCTAGATTGCAGGCAGCTTATTATGAACTGGTCCAACTCCTTGGTAAGTTTTCCTATCCCTTTAATGTGTGCTCCTATCAAAGAATTCAGAGCTTACATGTGTAAGGACTGCAGGATTTCACTTCCTGCAAAGAAGTTCACTGTAGCCAGTGAAAACTTTTTTGTTTCTTAAAAAAATTCTTGTCTTGAATCTGCTTTATCATCTGGTCTAGCCTCAGAAATTACCAAACTCAGTACTTATCCATAGACACATGGTCAGGAAGACCACAGTATTGATCTGAGAAGCTTAATGAGCCTCAAAACTGGATTCAAAGAACTTGGCTACACCCTAAACACATTTTGAGGGTTTGTAGCACAGAAGTCATCCCTTTCTGCCCAAGCCACTTTATCACCCAGTACAGAAAGATAATGCATGCTTTCAGTTTCATAATGATTGCTTTATGCTATCCTAGGATAGCAGCTGATAAAAGACACTCAGCTCAGCAACACTGAGAACACCTCGCATCTACAGGTCTAGTAACCCATGCCTTGCTTCTCATCAGAGAAGAGGTTCAGGGTGAATAGCCTCAGGATGCTCCTGTGCTATCCTGTGCTGACATCAGCACACAAGAATGTGAGTTTGGTATGACCCTCCTCCAGACCCAACAGTCAAGAGCAGCATCCCCTCAAACACAGAAAATAGTCACCTCTGTTATTCCTTCTAACTCAGGACCAACCCACTGGCATCTCACAATTTAGTCCTTCTTATTTTAGTAGTGGAACATGCGAACCAGTTTTACTTGGACTATAAGCACGTTGATACTCTCAGGCCTTCCGCTTTCCAGCTTTACTGACTCATTGAGAATCTGCTCTTGCTGCAACCTGTGCTGTGGTACGTAGCAATAATTAGTGAGGATAAGCTGTACTGGCTCTATGGAGACTGGGACTGAACTGAGCGGATGTGAAGGATCAACACTTGATGCACAAAATGTGTTGTCCAAAGCTCCCCCTCCCGTGCACTGCTACTGCTTAGCAAGACTTGAACATTCACGAAAAGCACAGCCAGAAACCAGATCAGCTCCTCTAAATTAATGAATAGTGAAAAAGACATATTCAGCTGCCCTGCAGGTTATCCCACAGAAGGATCATTCACGTCTACTCCTTCGTAAGCACAAAATCCCTGCAGCAAGGCCTTTCATGTGATTCAGTTAGTCGCGCACCCAACTTGAATGAGAATTTACTCTTGCATAATATTAAATACAGTCAGCTGCATAAGCAGGCTCTTTCTCACCACATCTTACCCTGCACTGGTGATCTTGAGTAAGAGATGCTAATCTTGCTTCAGAGCAATAAGTAGGTAAGCTGTTTTTGATCACAGAAAAAATAGATTAGTGGAAGTGTTAGTGAGCTTAGTAGTACCGTGAACATTAATGTGGAGGTGAACTTATGCAGTCCCAGGTAACAGATCCTTTCCTTGCTAAAAGGTAGAGCAAGCAGATGAGGAGAGGAAGAAAAAAATGCACAAAATGAGACCAAAAAATTCAAAATACTAACAGCACCCCATTGGAGAGATCAGAATGTTGATATGTGCTTTCAGGTCCTGGGGTTTCTCTGTGCATTGGTACTTCACAGCACAAACAGAAAAATGGTTTTACAGGTTCGAGCAGCTGCTCCACCTTTCTGAAGGCAAGGCCTTCATTAGAAGTAACCAACCAGGCAGGG
Source organism: Oriolus oriolus (assembly GCA_013400235.1). Lineage (NCBI taxonomy): Eukaryota > Metazoa > Chordata > Aves > Passeriformes > Corvidae > Oriolus > Oriolus oriolus. Next base: position 1,013,901 of record VXBT01013455.1, on the reverse strand, counting down.
GAAGAAAGCTGCTTTCAATTTCCAGCAATTCACCTTTAGGCAAGGACTTGGTCTGCAAGTGTGAGGGTGGATTTAAACAGGAGCATCTCTGGTGATCACTCACTGTCTCTCCGCACATTTCTAAGCGCTCTGGAAAGAAACTTCTAGAGCGGAGTAGTTGGTGGAGGTGGTGAGATGTTGGCACTGGGTGACTGCGTGGTGGCCTGTGTGTGAAGAGGCCAGGACTGCCCCATGCCAGACACTAGTGCTTCCAGCCAGCTCCGATGGACCCAGCGCAGAGCATGGCTGAGCACCTCAGCCAACATGGTAATACTGCTAAGAAAATGTGTATTTAAGAAAGAGCATGAGAAACAGCAGCAAAAATCCCAAGGTTGGTGAAAAAGGAAGAGGAAGAGGTGCTTTAGGCATCAGAGCACAGATTATCCTGCAGTCCATGGAAAGGACCCCAATGGAGCACATGAATATTTCCTGAAGGAACCACATCTTCCTGGAGAGCCTGTACAGGAGCAGGTTTATCCCGAAAGATTGCAGCCCATGGGAAGGAGTCACATTGTAGCAGAGGAAAGTTTGAGGAGGCAGGAGCAAAAGAAAGGAGCAGTTATGGACTGACAGCAACCCAAATTCCCCATCTGCCTTGCACCACTTGGGGCAGGCCATAAGGTAGAAAAACTGGGAATGAAGAAGTGAAGTTCAGCCTGGAAAATGGGTGGGTGAGATAAGGGACAATGACTGTTTAGTCTTTGGTTTTCACCACCCTACTCAATTGCTAATTTACAATACATTTCATTTTCTCCAATTCAGGGGTTTTTTTCACCCACAACAGTAGCTGGCAAGTGATCTCCCTGTCTGTATCTCAGCCTGTGAGCTCTTCCATCTTATTTTCTCCCTCTGTCCTCTTGAGGAACAGGGTGAGAGCAGCTGCATGAGCACCTAGCAGCAGGCCAAGTCAACCCACCACAAGCTGTTGCATAGATGTGTTTACAAGAAACTTAAAATTCACTGTTCACAGTAAGCATTTACCACAACAATTTCAGATTAGCATCTGCCTAAAACTTGCAGACAAGTCTTTCCCATTTATTGTAGAGCTCTTCAGAGAATGATTTTGTACTTTACCACTTTTTCCCCCATTTCCAAAATTGAACACAGGCAAGGACTTCCAATGCTCACTTACTATCTATACATTATCTGCAGAATTACAGAGATGAATCATTTTTACATGAAAAAAATATAGTATTAAAAATCTTACATACAAGGACAAAACATAACAACAACAGGCTGCCCAAAAAATTAACATCCAGTCTGTCACCAGTTAAGATGAAACTCCTTTAGGGTGAGTCTCCAATAAGGATAATAAAGTTGACGTTCGTTTTTTTGTTTTTCTATTTTTTTTTATTTTACCCCCCATAAAGGAGACATGCATTAAAAACAGTAATGTCTAAAACAACATTATTTAACTCTTAGTCATGCACCTGAAGATTTGGCTCTGAGCATCTTCTGAAGTCAGCAGTCAGAGGAACCCAGTTTCACTGAGGCACCAGCGATGGAGTTTCTGAAAGCGTCCTCCGAGCTGAGATCCGCAGACATTTGGGGCAGCCTCCAGCCTTGAAGCATGCTTTGTGAAAGCATGTTTTGCACTCTGTTTATACATACAGAGTAGCATTCAGAAAGGGAAAAAAAAAAAGCGCAGAATTTAAAAAAAAAAAAAAAAAAAAAAAAAAAAGAATCAACAGCTGTGTTCCTTGAATGACATTCTATCATGTACATATCAGTACAAAAGTAAACAGAAGCAGTGCAAGGCCAGGACAACAACCACCACTGTAATAACTTACAATGAATGCTGGCAAGATCTGATAAAACAGCTCTCTCATGCATAGACCCAAAAAATAGCCTCCCCCTGCAAGCATAAGCATGGTCAGGCAAATCCCTGGTTTTGCTCTCTGAATTTACTGATACAAAACAGCTGCCACAGGCTGGTTTTCAAAGCTACATGCTGTCCATGGTTTCCAAATATACATATTTTCAGTGAAGCTAGTTCTCAATGTTTAAAATAAGTCTAAACACTTTTATACACCAAAACTCTCCCAAGGAAGAAAGAAAAACATTCTGTCTGGAACATACCTGTGCACCTTTTACATTTGGCAGTCTGATATGGAAAGAGCAGGTCTGCACTCTGACAGAATTCACAGATAAACCCCTTTGCTTGACAGAGCTACAACGACAGCAAAAGGCTTAAATTTAAATCTAAGAAAAAAATTATTTGGGAATGGCAGCAGGGATATTTCCTTACAGTAGCAGCTGCAAGGACACTAAAAGCCCTGGTTTTTTCTTACCTCACAGCCATCTACATGAGAGGTAGAGCTCTTCAGGATATCTTTAAGAAGGGGCAGTAACTGCCCTCGTTTGATCTTCACCAGATCATCCAGTGAGAAGAGGTGCAGCTCCTCTGTCAGATGGCTGGGGACCTGTTCAAATTCTTTCAGTACACTGCAAAGAGAAATAAAACCCAGTTAAAGTTACAAAAAGTTGTTTTACAAGTGTATTTCCAGCATAAGCCTCTTTCACTTCTCTAGTCACACGGGGATTATACAAGGCAAGTTCATGCTATATCCTACCTCCCCTCCCAGTCTGAGATCACTTCAATAAAAATTTGAAGGTTTGGGATTTAGAATAAATTATCTGCTTTAAACATGCATTCCTCAGGCTTTGGAGGAAGGAACTGCCATATACAGTTATCCCAGCAATCCTTAAATAATGTGTAAAGGGTTCCCTCCTACCTCAGGAACAGTAGGTAAAATCCCATATAGTATCTAATATAATAAGCTAGGCTTATTTATTTTCTTTGCAAAGAGAACTTTGAGGGGTTTTATTCTGCACAGCTCACTACTGGTGAAACTACGCTTGTGCTGAGCAGGTGAACGCTGGAAATAGAGATATTGCTTTTAAACTATCACTTTTAAACTATCACTTATGCAGACAGAAGTTACAACTATGATCCTAATACTTATTTCAGTAACGGAATCACAGGGAATTGAACAGAAGAGAGACAAAAACATTTCTGTTTGATTTTGGTGAACAACATGTAACTGATGCATAAAGAAGAGCTCTATGTCAAAGAGAAAAAAGAACCCACTCTCAAATCTTATTTTGCTTATACCTGTTCTTAAAAAGGTCATATTGTGATGGTCTTATTATTCACATGTATTAGTTATGCCCACAGTTTGGGAAGGTGAACACTAAATATCTTTCACTTCTAGCAACAAGTAATGCCATGTTTTGGTCTTTATCACTTTCAGTTACTACTACTTTCATTTGAATACTTTTATAGAATAAACTGAATTGAGCATTATGACAGATTTCTGGAAGAAATCTTTAAATGTTCAAGGAACACACTTGTTAATTAAAAAAAAACAACATATTTTTTAAAGAAATATTCTCAGAGAGATAAGTATCTTTGACCTTTTAAGAATGAGTGAGAATCTAAGAGACGGAACAGGAAAAAATACACACTTAACTAAAATCATTCAACGTTTTAAACCAACCTATATTACAAGAAACAGCTATCATTTGTACTTGTACTTCATTCAACATTTGCAGTGCAATAGAAGGTAGCTTTGTTATTAGAGCTCCCTAATGATCATATCAACTTACTTAAAATGGCACCCAACTGTCTCTAAAGAAGGCTCTATAAGCACGTCCTGTACATTTTACTGAGCTATTTTTCATACATAATCACAGTCCATACCTTTCAGCAAACCTGCAGGTTTTCAAAAGCTTTTTTAAATGAAAAAGCTGTTCTTGCGCCTCCTAAAAGATGGAGGAGAAAAACAAAACCATTTTAAATTAAAAGCACTGCATTTATATATTCATAAGTGAGGAACACCACTATTTGAGTCAGCAACCCTTGCAAGTACACCAAACCACACCTAAAAGAAGGAACTTTACACTTAGCCTGGAATTAAACAAATGGATTTTCTAATGCACGAAAGCCAAAGGCAGGCAAAGGCTATTTTTATTCCCTGACAAGTGAAACAAGTCCTAATGCCAAAAATGGCTGCAGGTCTTGATGCATGCTAGACCCACACCTGTGTAAGAACAGGTAAGTGTCTCCTCAGCCAAGACAGGAACACACATCTACTTGTAATCTTCAGCAGAACACTCTTCCTGAAGCAACAGGAAGTACAGCTCTTAAATGAGCCAAGAGTGTTTCCCCTAACGGCCGACAAAATTAAGGAACCATTCAAAAACTACAGAACTTTCCAACAGCCAAAAGCCAGGAAGATGTAAATATTTACTGCAGAAGACCAACTCACTTACATGAACTAAAACTGGAAACCACAAAGGAAACACCTCCCAAACACAACAAGGCTAAGGAGACCACTGGTATAGGCTGGAAATGCCTCCATTTGCCCTCTTCACCTGAGGGAAAGGAGGGCAAGTCCCAGAAGTGGTGATGGGATAAGTCAAAAAAACAACCCTCCTCACCACATACACACACAGGACATCATGCCCTAAGGAATTCTTCCTGAAAGTCTCAGACCCAGAAATTCCTAATAAAAAACGGCCACACTTACCCTGACCCTGTCCATTTCTTTACTTTTTGTGTAGAGCGTTTTGTTAATACACGACACATTGAAAATGGGGTGCTGCCATATGCTGTCCAGTAGGTGTTTGGAGAAGTTGCACACATAGTATTTTTTGAAATCCCACTTGGAAAGTATTCGGGCCGGAATAGAAGACTGGGCATAGCTGTGGCAGCAGTCACAGAAGTATTTCCCCAGGTAGTCACAATAGCGGAGCCTCCTGATATATTCTGCAGGTAGACAGCAATGAAACTGTGAATATTTTTAAAACTTATGGGACATTACTTTTGTCTGTATGCCTATTCTGTCTAAATAACTCAGATCTACTGGAATGAAGGGAAACAGGTTTTTATGTTTTATTTTTTTAAGTAGGGGGTTTTATTATTGTGGTGAACACATGTACAAGGTTTGTACTTGGCAGTGGAACAGAAACCTTTCCTCATTTCCACATTTGTTCAACTGATTATAATTATCAACATAAGATCTTAGAGAAACCCCTGTTGCTTTACTCACAAAAGAAGCACTAGATAAAATACACCACAAAAATACTTCCACCAATTTTGGAGTCATGTTTGTATAATACTTTTTCAGATCAAGAGGTTTGTGGGGCTTTTCCCAGCTGTTACAGCATCTCCTATTTGCTCAAGTTAATGTGCCATCGAAGATTGTTGATACTTTAAAGGCCATAACAAACACTGCTCTTGTGAGCTCACCCAGAACGAGACTTAAGCGCCACTTCAAAGATTTCTTAGGTAAGGTCTATTTGTCAGTTCTGTAAATCATTGTGCTTTCACTCAGTTCTCACAAAATATCAGAAAACAAAAAAACCCAAAAAAAAACCCCAACAACGAGAGCAACAACAAAAACAAAACAAATAAAAAAACAACCAAAAACTCAAACCCACACAAAAACAAACAAACAAAAGAGCAAGATTTTTGTGATCAATATCTAAAGAAACAAAAGGTTTTAAAGAGACACTGTGGAAGAACAAAACCACAGATTCCATACATTTTCATGAAGTCTCTAAAAATAGACTTTCGGGAATGTCTAAATTGGCACAGGGAAAGAATTATTAAAACTAACAACTGGACTATGTAAAACCAGCACTTTCCAGCCTGGAAGCTTGATTTTTTTTTTTTTATAGTTTTTTTTTGTTTTGTGGTTAACTATTTTGAATTTTTAGTGTGTATGAGAAGGACATCTATCAAGTATTGTATTCTGTATTGTATGAAAAATTCCAGACATTGGAAAGATCCCACTGTCTGTTTTACTATTGCAGACACATCCAACAATGAGATTTTCCTTCTAGCTCAGATAATTTAAAAATTGTGGTATATCTGTGCTGGTGAAGAGTATAGTCTGATTACTAGTACTGCACTTATTAGGGGCTTTTTTGCCAGTTTGGTAATACTTACTGCTTTCTATCGGGGTTCCACAACCAACACATGTAAAGTTTTGAGCAGCCACCACTGCATCTCTCCTGTACAGAGAGGAAAATAGTCAGACTTTTCAGCACCCAAGACACAGTTTTAGTTAACATTCTTCCAAAGTGCAAAAGAGCTACACTGGCACCAGGGAGAATGTCCACCTCAGGAGCTGACTCCTACTCCTCCACATGAAGAAGAGAGACTCTGTAACACTTGTTGAAATAACTAAATTATTTTCCATTTCTTAAGGTGGCATCAGTATATCATGGAGTTTAGAGACGGGAAATCCACATTTTCAACTGAAAAAGCAACTGAACCTGAAGCATTGTGGGGAACAGCCAGTTTGCCTACTGTCTGCACTTAACAGCATTTGTCGTAGGGTGAAACAGCTATTTCCTCACACATGACCTGGTGCCTCCCCTCACTTTCTGAAAATCAACTAACCCTAAAATATTAGCAGGCAAGTGGGGAAAGTCAAGAATATTCTCCAGGTACTGTCACAAAACGAAATTTTCAGGAGCTAAGTACGCTGCCACCATAACACCAAAGAGTATGTGTATTATCCCATGGAAAACTGCACATGCTGTGTTACTCAGGACGTGCCAAGAGAGGGAAAAAGATGCCATCTGTTTTCTAGTGAGGTTGGTGACAGACACTGCAGAAGGCTGTGCCATGCACCAGCTCTAGATCTGTTCACAGATCATCTGCATATGCACTAGATCCGTTAATCACCCAAGCTCCTTCCATCAGCTTTCCCCATGCTATATTAAATGACAAAGCCCAGATCCCTCAAAACTTACTTGACTGAAGGATGAATATTAAATATAATCTGCGATCTTGGTGGGGACCAGCCAGAAGATCCTCTTAACTTGGATATGATCTTTATTTCTTCAGCCAGATTCAAACTGGACTCAAGTTCTCTTGGAATCTCTTCTTTCATCATAGACTATTGGGAAAGACAAGCTCATCAAGATAACCAGCCCATCAGCTGGATATATGTTAAATGCTACAGGAGATGTTTATCTCCCTTCATACTCTGGTATTTTAAAGTTCAGTTTTCACCTGCATGTAGTCTCCCCTCAGTCAAACTCCCTCATATCAGTCCCAGAAGAAAGCATATCCTCATTGTTTGCAACTACACGTTTTAAATATGCTGAAAATTGCTAGAGAGAGAAGACATTTTCTAAAAATTTAGATAAAGTGAACTAATAAACTGTAAGCACTCATCTGTATCTGTTTTGTTGGGGTTTTTTTTAATGTAGCTTCCTCCTTTTCCTAGCAGTGAAGCAGCTGCAGTGAGACCATAATTATTTGGGGAGTTGAATAAAGAGCTCATTGTTTTCAGATCAGACTCACTCTCTGCTTAGATGAGCTCAGGCAACCAGACAGCTGAACTGCAGAGTCTGTCTGCAACCAGTATTTTCTGAAAGCTCTGCACAACTCCTGGGCTGTTGCTTCAGCAGAATTGCTGCCTGGTTCAAAAGATGAGCTGAAAGGTAAGGAATACTGTCAGTGAAAAATAGCAACATGTCATCAGCATCTCTGCTGCCTTTTCTGCATCCCTGAAAAGTTTTCTCCCATTCCTTCATTCCTACCCTCTTTCTTTTATACACCCAGGCCCTCAAAGAGCCACAGACACCACCCTCCAGCAAGACTGGGGGACCAGAGAAACACTGCTAAGCTAAGCACCAGAGACATTTGCTGTCAAGCAGCATTCCTTCCCCTTCCTTGTGAGGGCCCAATTTACCACTCCCACATCTTTCCCAGCTCCAGCCAGAAGAACCACCAGAAAGCTGCTCCAGCAGAAAAAGGTAGTGCCACAGGGCTATTATAGTAAGGATATACACCTTTTATCAGGGGCAACAGATAGATTTTCAAGGTCTTCAAGTTCTGCAATAAAGGAGAAAAAATTATCAAGCCATTTAAGAAACAAAGCATCTGTTACTCAGCACTATTTTAAATCTACCTTCTGTGTTACCACAGTGTCAGTTTCAAATATATTCGTCTTTACAACACCCTTGCTGTATGTGGGAAATAAACTCAGCCTTAGCTGTAAAACAGGCATAAGGAGTCTTATCTCCTCTGCATATCTTTGACATGATGAAGAATACTCCCTAATACCTTTGCACCCTATAATCACCATCAGCCTGCCTTCAAGAGCTGAAATGGTAAGGAGAGACTAAGTGCCTGCTGGTCAAGGTCCAGCCAGAAGGCACTCAACAGAAATAATAATGTACAGAGCCAAGAGAGGCCACATTAATTTTTCTCAACAGTGACAAATATCTGGAGACACCAATCACAAACATACCAGCTAATGCTACAAACACGTTAGTAACAGGTGAGATGAATGCAATTAAAGGACACACTTCATTATGTTTACTTAGACACAATACGCTTATGCCAACAAGGTGTTCACATTGGTAGCGTTAGTTTTGACCATGCTTATTGCTCTCAAAACAAATGCTTCCTCATTTATACATCTCAAAGTAACTCTTGCTACTAGGAATGCAGTCTTTTGGGAGCTTGTTCTTCATTTGTGGATCAGGGAAAGATGAGAGGGAAAAATAAATCTCTAAAACCAAAGAGAACAATAAAAATACATTCGTTATCAGGAAAAGATAAAACAGAGGTTAACAGTTGCACAGGCTACTTTTAAGGGTTTCTATTTCTGTATGTCTAAAAACCAGAAGCAAACCAAACTAAACTCAGGATGTCCTAAAGAAGAGCAAAGCACATATGACTATAAGAGAACAGAGATATTCTGCTCTAGTCCTGAAGCAGAGGGAGAGGCTGCCTAAAACTGAGTCAATCTGTTTCATTAGGAAATAATGATGTCCTAAATTCTCTCAAATAATGCTGCTATAGTTGACTGAGATTGTGCCAGTTTCACACTTTCTTCATGCACATTGCTGTGGTTTAATCCTCAGACATAATTTGTCTGTTGGGTTTGCATGGCAAGATCTTGGTAGCAGGAGGGGCTACAGCGGAAGCTTCTGTGAGAAGCTGCCAGAAGCTTCTCCCATGTCTGAGACAGCCAATGCCAGCCGACTCCAGAAGGGACACACCACGGGCCAAGGCTGAGCCCATGAGCCATGGTGGTAGTGCCTGCGGGATAACAGTCAAGATGGGAGGAGAAAAAAGCCCTGCACAGTTGCAGCTGGAGAGAGGTGTGAGAATACATATGAGGAACAGCCCTGCAGACACCAAGGTCAGTGGAGCAGGAGGTGCTCCAGGAGCCAGAGCAGAGATTCCCCTGCAGCCCCTGGTGCAGCCCATGGTAAGGCAGCTGTGCCCCTGCAGCCCATGGGGATCCATGGGGGAGCAGAGATCCACCTGCAGCCTGTGGAGGAGCCCAGGCAGGGGCAGGAGGATGCCTGAAGGAGGCTGTGACGTAGAGGGAAGAAGCCCATGCTGCAGCAGGCTCCTGACAGAATGTGTGGAAAGCCTCAAGAAGCAGAGAAATCAGGAGTGAAGTTTAGCCCAGGAAGAAGGGAGAGGTGGGGGAAGGTGCTTTAAAATTTGATTTTATTTCTCATTACCTTACTCTGATTTGATTGGCAATAAATTAATTTCCCCAAGTGGACTGTTTTGTCTGTGACAGTTTTTGGTGAGTGATGTCTCTCTGTCCTTATCCAACCCACAAGACTTTTGTTACGTTCTGTCTCCCTTTCCAGTGGAGAAGGGAAGTAACAGAGCAGTTTGGTGGTCACCTTGCCAGGGTCAGCTAACCACACTCCCAAACCAGAAAAGACACTCTTTTCTAGAAGGGAAATCCTGCAGCAGTCTGGTATGGCTGCATGTGTTCTAACAAGAAGCTACACATACATAATTGTTTCTATTTTCTCATGTTATTTCTCCTACAATAACATCTACTAAATCAAGAGAATTCCCAAACAATGGAATAGATTCAACTGAACAATAAATCTGTTTCTGCAGTTACAATTTTAAAGTCTTACCAATAATTACATATTCATCCTCTGAGTCACTGTGGCAATAAAATCTGGTAACCTCATGATGCAATGGTAGATGCACTGGGGAGCTGACAGGCAGCAAAGCACAGCCTGTCCAAGACAAGGACAAGATCAGTTAAACTTTTCCAGCATTTAGAAGTAGCTGAGATATTATGTTTACATTTTTCATCACTTACCAGAACTTTAGCACACAGACTGCATTTATAGAGCAATTTTAATTGTTTTTATACATACATAGAGCAGGCCAGTTCTTGGGAGTCTGTCATACAGCGTATGTCCCGCAGTTACTTAGCCAGAATCTTGTAGCAATAAACCCATATCTTTTATATTACCAGTGATTTCTCCCCATCTCATGTCCAAGCACACCATTCATTTTTCCACAGAAGTTATGTAATCTAGACTTTAGATTTACGATTCATCACTAAGATCTGTACTACATAAGAGACTAAAATCTACCCAAAAATGCATGTGCTGACTCAAGCATTATAATGCCAGGAGTATTTATTATCTTGCTTTAAACTATATGTGAATGAATCCTCTGGGGAGTCTCACTCAATCCAATTGCATGGCCTCATCTGCATACTGCAGAAGCAAACACAGAAGGAAAGAGCCAAGCTGCAAATACTACCAAAAAAAAAAAAAAAAAACCAAAACAAACAACAAACCAAAAAAGCCACTGATTTAAGCAGAGAAAGAAAAACAGCCAGCTACGGGCACACTCCGTGGAGAGTCATGCTTGGCTTGTGGCATTTAAACCTTACATTTCATTTTAATGTAAAAAATAATTATAATTAATAAAACAAAGGTGTGAACACCCAAAAGGAAGTATGTTACCCACAGGAAAAACACTTGTGGCATAATGATCCCCAATGGACCCAGTTCTCCGGAGACTCAAAGAAGGTAACAGAGGATTTGGTTCCAAACAATGCCCCAATTTATTTGGTATTTTCTTGCACAGAAACAAGCAGCAAAGGCTTTCAGACAAGAAACGTTCTAGATTAAGTAACTTGCCTTCATAACCACTGTCTGAAGAGGTAACAGAAGAATCAGACTTCTTTACTCCAGGGTAAGAAGATAACTCTGAGTCAGTGTGATAGCTGCCATCTGATCCACTTGTTTCCTCCACACCCCAGGACTCTGCCTGCTGTTGGCTTAGGATATTACATTTCATTTTTTCTAGTGATGCTATAATCATATCTGCCACAAAAAAGTGTGCGTTTTCCTGGACACGAGATAAAAAGGCTCATTAGTACACAGCATATTTGACATTCAGTTAAGATGAAGTGAAATATACAATTTTCCCCCCATACTTTTTCAACTCTATAAATAAAATGTAAACCTGTCTGACCTTTTATTTAAACTCAAAAAAACCACCCCAAGGGCAATTCAGAAACAATATGCAAAGGGCAACTGCCCAGATAATTGTCTCACCCTTGATTATAAAACATACAATTTACTTTTATCTTACCCACGTATTAGATAAAAATGAACTTGATTACATGACTAACTGATATATATGTATGCATTTTAGAGATGTAGTCTTCTAGTTACACTGCATTATTTACTATGCAAGCGTGCATCCCAGTAACCTATTTCACATGATTTATGTGTACAAGCAGTTTTGCACACACACTAGCTGGAGTGGGGCCAGAAGTGGCAGGTTTTGAATGGAGTGTAGATCTTCAGGTGGTGGGAAGTATAGGAGCTAGGAAAATGTTTCCATGTGTTGAGAGCTAGGCCAGCAAAGTAGGGAATATGAAGTGAGATAGCTTACATGGTCAACTCAACGCTACACAGAAAGTCTGTGGTAAGAGTAAGTGGGAACCTGGCTCCCCTGGGCTTCCCACTGCCTTAAATAAAAGGTAGCTGTTCCAATACTTCACTAAAGCATTTCCAAACCATACAACCCTTCCACATGGTGACACTTGCCATCTTGGCTGCCCTGGTCACCCATTCTCTAGGAAAAGGGACCACTGAGACATCCACACAAATCTGGGGGTCCCTGTCCTAATATCACTGCTGCATCCCTGGCATACTGAGGTCTAACAGAGCATCCCACCAGCCCCATCTGAGCTCCTGCTGATGGCCTGGGCATAGGTCCCGGACCAGTCTGAGCGCAAAAGTGAATACATTGTGGAGAGATAATTGTACTCAGGCACCTGGGTGGAAACCCAGAGATACCCAAGATACTCTCTGCCTTTCTCCCCTCAGCTGCCATGTGCAAACCTAAACTTATATCTGAAAAGCTATGGCAGGATCCAAGATTAGAGATCCTGAGTGCAGGATAATTAAAGCTTTATAAAAGTGGCTTATGTTCAGAAAATTGTACCACTCGACATCAGTATTCATGACATCCCCTGAACTTGTATGGGAACCATGAAGAAAGACATCAGTGTTTAGGAATAGCTAAATCTTAAGGAGCACAACAGACAGCTCAGCTTTCTCACTGCTCACAGACAAATACATGTAGACAAGATTAATCTCAGCATTAGAGAGCACCCAAGTCCCAGTGGATGTTTGGAGAGACTTTTATCTTTTCCCCAACACTAATTAACGCTACTTGCTTGGTGCACAGTTTCTCCAGAGACAACTTTCAGTGAACTTTAGCAGTCCAGGAATTTGCTATCTTTCCATTAGCAAAGAAATAATTAAAAAGCCCTTTTTCCTTTTGGGAGATATCTCCTACCTTGAAGATTCAAAAAGTCTCGAGTTAGTGGCAGAGCACAGCCTATCATCATGCCCTGCTGATAAAAGCAATTATGAGTGTATCTGAGGGAGCTGCACTGCAAAAAGATGGAACAGAATACAGGGACTCTTGTACTCAGCATGACTATCGGCTTTCAGCTCTGCCTACTGATAGCTCCCTCACCCTGTGAAGCAGTCCCAACTCCGCTGTGACACACCAACCTTCTCATTTCTGTTCCTTCCCACGTGCATCAGTGGAAAGCCCCTTTAAGATTATCTGACCAATTTCCTTCCTGCACACAACTACAACTCCAGGACTTGCTGACACCACATGTACCTTCATTTTCAGTCCTAAAGTTCAAAGAGGCTATTTCACAAGCTAAAAGTATTTGGAGTTTTGTGGGTTTTTGTTTGGTTTTTTTTGTTCTTTGGGTTTTTTTTTTTAAATGCAGCCTTGCTTGTAATGGACTGAGCTCTTGCTATCTTTTAACCTGTAATCCCATCAACCCCCAATCTCTGCACAGTAGTAGTAGCTGATAAGATCTTGCCTCACTCAACACTCAGATTGTGGTTTCTAATCCAAATATCTACTCACTGGTCTTCTGGTGTCTGAAAGGAAATTACTTTTGTTTCAGGTCCCACATTACAGATGGAGAAACATCGTCTCCTTTCTGAAACATCTTTCATAAACAGCAACAAGAAAAGCTAGTTCAAGTTCGTTGAGTTTTGGTGTGTCATTTACAGAGTGGGTTTTGCTGTTTGCAATGCACTTTACGGATGTTGAGAGCTTCATATCAAATGCAGAACTTGCGACTCCAGTAAAACCAGTGTTGTGCACAAAGATGATTACCTCTTGGGCCCGGGACATGGGACCACATGCACACAGTCCAGCAAAAAAATCTCCTTTTCTAGGCACATTTTTAAAGCTCTCTTATATTAAATCCTACTCACTGCAACCCATAAACCCCTGTTTTTCTGCTGTTAGAAAAGATTAACATTTAGCACACAGAGTTAGGTGTGACAGCTTTCACTCCTCATCTTTAGCTCTGTTTATAGGCTTGAGTGGACTGCCTATCTGACAACACACCCAAGACTGTCTGGAGCCCTTATTAGAAACCATGAGAAACTGCTTTAATTGCTGCAGCTCTTAAGAGCTATTGTGCTTGTTATTCATACTGTAATTCTTCGACAGCAAATCTCACAAGCTCATCATAAGCACACACAAAAAACCCCCATCCTCTCCCCATCTTTTGACAGTAAAAGCATGAGGTGAATCCCATCCATATTCATGCAGCTGCAACAAATTCTATGTAAAATATTCTAACATAACTTTAAAGTTACTAATGTTAAGGTTTGTTTTCAAGGAATGTCTGGGGAAATGATGGAACAAAAAGGAGAATTGCACATTGTTCCTATATACATTTCCATTATTTTAAAACAATTAAATTGTTTAATTAATGGGTCAAGAGTAGCAAACAAATTATGAAATAGGCATTTTACGTTTGTAGGTTCATCCACAGAGGGCAAATAGAGTATTTGTAAAGATTAGTACATCTATCAGGAAGTTCTTTTATTGAGAAACACCTCTTGTCATTTGGTTTTGCCACAATAAAATGTAAAAAACATTATGATGATAGTATTTGTTGTCCTCACCTTTTCCACATCCTCTGGAAGCATGCAGATGTCCTGCAATGAACGATTCAAGGGTATAGCACTTATGTTCAAAGGGGAAGTAGAACCTGTGGGTATAACAAGAACTTTTATTAGTTACTTCTTTCTCTGCAGCTCCCACGATGCGTGCACGGTGACTTCCAGAAAGCAAAGTGAACGTTTTTTCCCAAAACTGAACACCATTGAGGCTGGAGGCTGTGGTGGAAGCTAAGGAGGAGAAAAATGTGAGAAACACGCTGGCATTTGAACTACTCTGGCAACCTCAAGCGTGAACATCAGCTACTAGAGAAACACAGTTTAAATGCTGCGCCGTGACAGCACCACTGCATTCCCACACCAGTTCTCTCCAAACTATGGCCTGAGCTGCTGGGGACAACCACAAACAGAACCTGAGGCTGGACTGGCAGTGATGCTCTGTAGTTGGTGACACAGCCAGATACAAGAAGAAACACAAATCTGGGAGAAACACAAATCTCACTGCTGTCTGGGCACGCAGAGAGATGCACCAGCCTTAGAAGAGTCACCATTTCACTTCTGGCATTGTATGACTACCAGAAGTTTAGAAAACATTTTGCCACTATGTTTCCATACCCTGAAGAAATCTCCCTCCTGCTTCCAAATGCAACCCATACTGAATGGTAGTACGTCCACCTGTGGCATTAGCCACAATATTCCTTGCTTCCCAGAATTGCAGTTCTGTCACTGATGAGTATATGAAATAAATTTTATCTCTTTTTCCCCGATAAGAACTTTTCACTGTAGAGCAGAGCACACATCAAGTTTTACTGGTGTTTACTACCTCTTCTTGGACCTTGAACTCACAGTTTCTGTTTCACTCTCGTGATGCTTACAGGATAAAATAGACCATATGTGGTGGCAAATGGCCACCACATAGACACCATTTAAAGCCTTTGCAAATAGCATGGCTTAATCAATGGCTTTTTATTTTTAAAAAATGCCCTCCCTAAATTTGTTTAAAAGTCACTGACCGGCTAAAGAGCTCCCACAAAATATGATCATAATTTATGTACACGTTTTCTCCAACTAAGAGGCACTGACTCCTAGGCCCAGTCTGGATTATTTATATTGCCTTACTTAGAGAAACTGTGTTACACTGCCCTGAGCATCGATGACATCAGGATGGAAAGTCAATACTGTGCTCGAGCGTAGCGACACAGATGGAGAGCTTTTGTACAGAATTATTAATACCTCCATTGTGTATACTACGAAGGAAAAACTGACAATATGACTTTTCAAAACAGATTTAATGGCCTAATTAAGTTATTTTCATACCTACCTGAGAACTCATCTTAGCAGGTAAGCTAAGTAAGCTCTATAGCTTGATAAAAGACTATATTCTCATCAGTTAAGATAACAAAAATTACTCTCTAGACTAAAAATAATAAGCAGAAATAAGGAAATGAGAAAATTATTCCTTTCTCTTTAAAACATAAGACACAATTCATCTTAAATATAAGTTTGAAATCTAACGGGAGCTCTCTCCTTCGCTTACCTCTTGCATCCCACTTGCATCTTTAAGTAAAAAGAATGTAAAAGAAGCACAGGGAAAAAGCCTGGCACATCCAGCAATGGGATGCAGCTCTGGGTCTGATGCAAAAAAGTCATCTGGTTGCCCTTCTGCTCCTGAACACTGTTGCCTGGAGGCTGCTGGGGCTGCGGAAAGAGCCCTAAGAGCCACAGAAGGAACTGACCTTGATGTACACAGAGGTTAAAAGCAAGAACAAACCTGTGAACTGTCAGTGACACATCAGTCACAACAAAGCCCCCAGAAAACACTAAACTCAGTCACAAGCTCTTCATTAACAGTAACAGAGCCTTTTCAAAAGGTTGAATAAGGGCCATTCTCTGGTGGCCTCCCACATATGAAGAAGGCCTAGTAGGAATTTCAGGGGACCAGCAGAAAATCCCACTAAACAAAAATTAAATCCCACTGAAAAAAATTATTCTGATTTAAATGATATTACATCATTTTCTTGTATCTTGTGCATCCCACAGTGATTCTCCTATCTTGTGCATCCCTCAGCAATTCTCCTGAGAGAAACCACCATCTCTGAGATAGCAATCAAAAGAACAGCAAGTCAGGAACTGCTATTGTGTAATTCCTGCCCTCAAATTAGGCATTATTTTTCTTCTTTTTCATTTTGCTATTCACTTTTTGCATCCTCATAGTACTGGATAGTGCAGGAGAGAATGAGACCTTATTACCCAAGCTACCCAGTAGTGAGTTAAATGGTTAAAATCAACAAGGAATGAGGAAATGCAGAAGTTTTCACTTTGTACAGAAAGGGCCTGAGTCTAAGGCAGACTCAGAACACACCACACTGTTGAGTGTTTAACAGGATGCTGCCTCCTATGAGGAGTATATTTTAGTAAAATCAAGGATGCTCTTCTTCAGTCACCTGGCTGCCACATTCCTTGCTCCCTTTGTTTTCTGGAGAGCCAGCAGCACTACTACCTCAACACAAGCTTGTGACACATCTGACTGGTGCCAGAAGGTCGAGTCACGCACAGTGTATTTGTTCTTACGCACGTGCCTCCCGTCCCCGCTGACCCCAAGAGCCTGGGCTGTGTTTTCCAGACCCAGCTCCCCAAACACGTGTGACTGGCCTCAGCCAGCCCCAACTGCTGGGTGCGGTTTCCTTCTCCCTGACGGGCACTTCTCAAAGGCACAGAGCCAACGCAACACCCAGCAGACGGAAACAGCCATAATCGTCACATACTGACTGTTGACGACAGCCTGTCCTGGATGACAGAGATGCTATTAAGAGCACACAGTCCTGCAATGGCATGTGCCTGCTGGAGACCTTGTTGCCAACTTAGACCCTGGAGGAGCTCCAGGTGAATAGCTAGAAAGGATCAGAAACTGGAAGTGGAGGTCAGTGGAGCGTCACCGCTAGGACTGCTATTGACCAAAGGGAGAAGAAAAAACCCAAATCAAAACAAATGAACAAAACCTAGCCTTTGTAATATTCTTTTATAATACAAAGGCAGGATGAACACTCCCTGCTCTTTGCCTTTACTTCAGCAGAAAAATCAGACCTTAGCTGCAACATTTGTCTGAAACTTATAATCTGTCATCATCAAATGGTTTGGGTTGGAATGGACCTTAAAGATCACCTCGCTCCAAACCCCCTGCCACAGGCAGGGACACCTTCCTCTACACCAGGCTGCTCAAAAATCACTCACCAGACCAGGTTGGTCAGGACCCCATCCAGCCTGGCCTTGAACACTTAAATGGATGGGGTATCCACAAATTCCCTGGGCAACCTGTGCCAGTGCCTCACCACCCTCACAGTAAAGGATTTCTTCCTAATATCTAATCGCCCTTCCTATTTTTTCTAAGTCCTCCTCTCAAGTACTGGAAGGCTGCTACAAGGTCTCCCTGGAGCCTTCTCCAAGCTGAACAACCCCAGCTCTGTCTGTCTTCACAGAAGAGGTGCTCCATCCATCTGAATTTATTTGTGGTCCTAAACTAAGTCCTTAGATACAACTTAGATACAACTAACAAAATCCAAATGCTTCATCTTACTGTACCAAAGGCTGCTCCTGTCAATAATAGGTGTTAAACTGGAGGGGACTGTTCTGCTGCCCCAGCCAAAGGGCAGGGACCTCAGCCTGCAGCCCAGGAAGGCTGGCACACACACAGCTCCCCAGCCAGGTCAGCTGCACCCCCAGCCATCTCAGGGGCATGTGCTGAACTTTACCACTCAACAGCTCCTCACCTATGGGCGTGCACTGCCCAGAGCCCCCTGACACCACAGGGACAGAAGGCACCCTGCTCAAAGGGCACCCTCTGCTAGCAGCCATCAGCCAGTCCTCTTCACAGACAACACACAGGAATACCCATATGCTTGGAAAACTGGTGAGGTGTAAAGAACCTGTTCTATATCAGATTGGGGTTTGTGTCTCCAGGATCTCAGGTGCACTTGGAAAGGGGAAAAGGAAAAACAGTCCCACTCCAGAACAATTCAATTTAGTCATAATAAACTGGATGTTAATGCCCTGCCTCCAAAATCTCAGCACCCAAGGACTCTCTCCTCCAGCTCCTGCCAAACACAATGTTACCCAGGGAGCCCACGCACACCAATGATTCATTACCCAATGCCCAGATCCATGCTAACTGCTAGGGGGAATATCCAGTGGATGTTCTACATTGCTCATGGCTCAGCGATTTTTACATTTTATCAACAGCTGCATATTACAGAAGCATTTCTGCATCCTGAGAGATGCCTACTGCAAGCATGAGCATCTTCCATTTTACCGAGTCCAACCCTCTGGTTCTCCTCGGTCTTTAAGCTCTTTCTCCCCTCTCTCCTATTTTGAATGACAGCATTTGTCTAATTTGCAATCACCATAAATAAGGCCCACTTCAATTACAGTTGTCTTTCCTAGCACAGAGATTTTACAACAAAAATGCAGCTGTAAAGTTACCTGTTGGATTGACTGGCTCTGACTGGGAAAGGCCACTGGGAGAATCACTGCCACTGCTGCTGAGAGGCGCAGGCTCCATGGCATAAGGGTATTTCACTAGATCTGCTTTACCAGCAGTTGAATCTGGAAGCAACCTTGTGAAAGCCAAGTCTCTTTCAGGGGGGGCATAAGATTCTTTTCCAGAATGCACAACAGCGGATGTGACGGTGCCTCCTGTTAATGTCACTTGGGTAAAGCAGTCACGCTTCAGAGGGGACACGCCCGAAAGAGTGAAACCATTCAAGGAGGAAGCAGCAGGATCTCCATCAGTATAATGGGGACAAGGGAAAGTATCCAGCGAAGGTTTGGGGGAATCACAGTCTGTGTTGTTCCAACATGCCCGGGGCCTTGTAAACCGAATGTCTGTTTGCGTACAGGCAGTGTTGTGATGTGCAGAATCACTGTCACTGTCATCGTGGCTATCTCCGGCGCTGCTTTCTTCCCACTGTTCCACATCACTATCCGGATGCTCAGCTCCCTGCATTGTGCTCTGCTCCAACACCAAAGAGGGCTTCAAACCAGATGCATTTAAAACAGACATGAGAATGTCTTTGATAGCCTCAGCACTGCCTGGGTACGATCCAAAACTTCCAGCATGTCCAATCACTGCTGGCCTTGAAGATTCATCTGTTCAGAAATTAGAAGAAAACAAGAGGTTAGGAAACAATACTAAGAAAAGGTTTATACACAACATGAATAAAATGCATATTATTTTTTACACAGGTGAGAAGACAAGAAATAGCTGAATTCACTCACCACTCACTGCTGCCTCTTCCTGAAAGAAAGCTCTTGCTTTCTGCACTCAGGAAGCAATTCTGTCATTGATAAAGGCTAGGTAATAGACCAACAGTAAAGTATTCTGCTGCTATCCAAACATAATTAACTAAGACTTTAATGGTGACTGATTGTCAGTGTGCTCAAAAACACCACTGTTCTAAAAAACAGGATAACAAAACTATTACTAATACAGGTACTGATCCTACTGCCAACAGAACAGGAGATTACATTATAGCAAGACATACAGAAGTTCAATAGAGCAGAAAGAGTAACAAAAAATACACTCAGTAATACAGGGTCAGTGTGCTTGTGTGTTTCAGTTCAGTCAGAGCAGAATTGGCTTAAGAAAACTTCAGTCCGTTATTCATGGGGTGGCAACACTTAGACAAAACCACAACAAACTTAGCTGTGTCACAGCAAGATCATTATAATGCCTTTGAAAGAATCAAAAGCACTGCCAAGGTCCTATGCGATCTACTGCAAAACTGTAGTTCAACAGAAAATGGAAAAACTGCTTTTAGTGGCAGACACAGCAACATTAGCAGGACACAGAAGCGTGCACTGCAACCAGTAGCTTTTGAAGAATAAACTGAACAAGTAATATGAGCAACAAAACTATACCTTGAACAAAACAAAATAAACAAAAAAGCCAGAAACAAACAAACAAAAAAAGCCTCAGAGGAACTACCATAATCCAAGTAATTCAGAGATTAGACACAAAGTCTATGTTCAAGAAGAAACCATCACCACACCAACACAATGAAGTTAACAACTACCTCCTTTGGGGAAGATAAGTCAGTTGTAAAATTCTAAGAATAGATACAATCAAGAAGAATCATTTCCAGGACAAAGAACTCCTAGTTAGGACCATGAGGAATGTTAAACACTGCTGGTGAAAAAAGCAGCAAGTGTTGCAGACTGCAGACTTTGCCCAGAGGTTGCTCTCCTTGGACACATCTCATTGGAAAACAGTAAACTTCTCCATGAGTCTCTCACCTGGAAGCCTGCATGCACTCAAACTACACGATAAGAAAGTTTACTACTGAAGCAATCAAAACCAAAACAAAAAACCCGTGTATTTTGGAACAGCAAGTCCATATAAAGACCAGTGGTCATCAAGAAAAAGCTGAAAAAAACCAAGAACATCACATATAAGCTATACTGCAAGAGCTACTAGCAAAGCTATGCTAGTAAAGCCAGGTCAAAATCAGCCAGAGTATGTTAGTAATAGGGATCAGTCACCTGCCACTTACCAGGGCAAAACTCTTGCAGAAATAGTAGCAAAACTGCCACATTTTACTGGCTGCACTTGCAAAGAAACATCTCGCCAATGTAGCCAGCCATGGCAGTGTAAGGGCAGGAATGGGAAAATTAAAACCAGCTGACTTTCAAACAAACATTTCAATCTTTTCAGGAAAAGAAAGCTATTTCGGTAACTACTGACATTTCAAGTGCACAGGAATACCTTAATTTGGGCTGCAAACATCATCTTCTCTGTGCAAAACAAAACAGTGTTATAATCAAAAAATCATAAAATTTTATAGGCTGAAAGGGGCTTGAAAGATCATCTAGTTCCAACTCTGCTGCTACGGGTGGGGACACATTCCCATAGACCAGGTTGCTCAGAGTCCCATCCAATCGCGCCTTGAACACTTAAAGGGATGGGGCATCCACAACTTTTCTGGGCAACCTGATCCACCCTCACATGCAAAATGTCAGCATTAACTAAAATGGCCAAACTACCACTAAGAGGCAAAAAACCCATATTTGCAAACTGTATAATGTGTATTAATGTTGTACCACCCTCAAAGCCAATAAGCAAGGAACTATCTGCAAACAAACTAGACTTGTTTAGTACACACAAACACCAACAGCTTTTGCTAGCACTACAAGCACTAGCAAAACTCCCCAGGGGGAGGCAATTTGGAACAAACTGGCATTACCTGAGAGAACAGAGATTTGAGGTGTTGGAGCAAGGCAGCTAATCCTCACTGAGGGATTTGAAGAACACGCTGAGTCGGTGAATGCCACCTTTAGGCTTTCGTGGTTTAACTACAAGGAGAACAGAGAGGCAGACAATTTGGTTATAAGATAACAGCACTCTGCTAATGATACCCTCAGTCTCACAGTCATGCCAGCAGGAAGAACACTGTTCTGAGGCATGCCGACAGTCACCTAACCACTGCCTACATTTCTGGCTGCCTGAAAATCTCCCCAGAAGCAAGCACTGTCTGGAGAGCACTGGCATGTCAGGTCTGCATCTCTCATTTCACTCCAGAAGGCAGGTGACCAAAAGAAATTCTCCACAGCAGGAGGATTAAACATGTGCATAAGGCACAAATGACACAAAATGCTGAATGGGATGTCTGTGTATCTACCAAAACAACAGCAACGGAATGGAAAAGAATTCAAGGAACCACCAATCTGTATCTGGAAGCACTGGCCTATTTAGATACATACAAGTTATAAGCTAAATCTGTGAGGATCCAACTCCACAAATATCTGATCCACGTGTTGCTTGATCTCCCAGCTCTAACAACAGGGAGGAAGTGTGGTCACGTCACCTAATTTGATAGAACATCACTACGAAGTGGTTCACATCAGCAACATGACTGACCCTGCATAAAGCAAGAGGTGACACAGACAGATAATACTCGACCTGGCATAAGAGCCTGCCAGCATAAGCTGACCAAAATTCTGAATGCATTTGAACTGCCTGAGCAGGTTTATACTAGATCAGCACTTTACTTTGTGCAGTCATGATGCTTCCAATTCAGTATTTCCACCCTCAAACCTGGATTTACCATACTGTCAAACCAGAGTAAGCTGAACCGGGGAAGCAATTTAGTGCAGATACTCGGGGGCTAATTCCAACACGAAACTATGATACACTGAGGACAGCAAAGCAACAAATGTCCTCCCCAAGCTCATAAATTCGTTTTAGTCGAGGACCTAAAATGTGTCCCCCCACCTCCCTACTGCCTCAAGTATGTCATGGACCTGCAGAGCACATCACAGGAACCAGGGAAATGAAAGGGATGCCCTGCTCCAACATGCACATCCTTAAAAAGCACTTAACGAAGGTCTTGTGCCTCCTCCCCACATAAGTGAGAACGTCTGCACACTGAAGCACGCCCAGGATTCCTCTCACCTTCTCCTGCACACTGTGATACCACACAAAGAGAAGGGAGTTAAAGGTGTGCTGTCCTCGGCCACCCTGCGTTGTTGACCTCTACACTTCCTACGTGGCAGACTGAGGTGACTCAGAGTACAGAACTTGCCCAGATACCCTTCAGACTCACGGAAAGCAGAAGGAATTAAAACCCACAGATAATTTCCCTTTTAATGCAGAATAACGTTTCAAGCCAAAAATAGTTTGTTTAATTTCAAATATTTAGTATTTGGTTATGCCAGTGCTTAGAAAAACACTCTCTTCAGTACCTGCTAGTGTTTTCTATTTTTTGCCCCTCTGCACTAATTTTGAGAAACTGGCATGTAGGCAGGCTTTATCCATATAAATACCATACTGTCAATATCAGTGGATAAAGTAGGAACTATTTTTAAATTATTTTATTAAATTAAAAAAATTGTTTTCAATACCAGCAATTAACAGACTCTACCTCTTAGGATGCAACTATCCCAACTGCCCAACAGCTGGATAAATGCAAGTACTTTATCAGTAAGCATAGCTATTAAGGGTGCTGAGTTTTAAGATTTTTATCTTTTTTTTAAACAATGCTCCCATCTCTCGGTTCTTACCAGAATGGTCTGAGAATTCAGGTAAGATTCCCATTTCCTTTCAAGATGCTATGATTTCAACTACATCACAGGAAAAAAAAAGCCACAAAACCGTCCCCACCAAGAAACGCAAAAAAAACAAACCCAAAAAAAACCCAACACAACAAAAAACCACCGCGATTAAAGAGCACTGATAAGGAAATACAACAACAGAAGCACATGGAAAGCACAACACACTGCCACAACCAATAAAACCCACTGACAGTTTGACATCTTCCTAGTATAGAAGAAATCTGCCTTTTCCTCCCCCACCTTTAATACTGGGACTGTGTTTCCCAAGTTAACTCCACCAGCATTTAAAAATAATTTACTACGACCACTGATAACTAAAAGCTGGTTTTTGAACCAAGACCCGCCAGCTAACGAGCACACTGAGCCACCATTCAGAGGTCTCCCTTGCCTCACCTTTTCAGAGCAGGGGTGCTTGAAGACTTCGGTTCTGCTGAAGCTGGCGAGCGCTACTGCATGGAGAGACATGATGGGAAAGCTTTCATTTTTTGGTGTTGTTAAGTACCTGGAAGCAATAGAGAAACAATTACAGTCACCACCACGTTATTCACGGTTCTCCATCTGTTTTGCAGACTCTACAGTTAATATTCTGAACTGTTTTCCGTCCTGACTTGGCATGCTTAGAGAAGCTTACCGAAAAGCAGAGCTCAGCAACAATGGAAATGTGCTTTTTAAAAGTGCCTAACTCAGACACGGGTTTTTTTTTGTTTGCCTGTTTGTTTTTAAGTAACACAAGAGGAACGCCTTCCACATGCATAGAAGCAAGATTATTGATCTGTGGTACTTCACGGTTTGCTGTAAAAGGAGGAAGAGACGCAGAGGAGTAGGCAGCAGGGAAGCCCCCCTGCTCCGGCTCTGCAGCAGAGGCTGCTCCCCCCACGCCGGGCGCCGGGCAGGGGCAGGCAGCGGCGATGACAAACGCCGGCGATGTCCCCGGGACGCCGCGCAGCCCTGCGCACGGCAGCGCTCAGCTGCCGCGCGGCTCGGCAAGCGCTGACGCCCGGAGGGAGACCCCGGCACATCCCACCGCCCCAGCCAGGCGCGCCGTGCCCCCCGCCAGGCACCGACCGCTCTCCCGCCCGGCCGCGGCTCCGGCTCCCGCTCCCACCTGCAGCCGCAGCTCCGGCGCCTGCTGCCCGCGGGGCCGCCGCGCCGAGGATGCCAATGCCGCCTCCTGCCCGCTCCACGCCCCTCCCTCCCTCTCTCCCTCCCACTCTCTCTCTTTCGGCCCGCCTACCCTCTCTCCCTCCCCCTCTCCCGAGGCGGGGCCCAAACGGAAGGACCCCAAACAAACCTGAACACCAAAAAAACTATCTCCGAGGAGCAGGGCCAGGTTCTGCGCTCGTCTGGTTTGGTGAAAAGGAGGCTGCGGGACGGCGACCTCGTTGCTCTTTGCAGCTTCCTGAGGAGGGAAGGTGGAGAGGGAGGGGTTGAGCTCTTCTCGCTGGTACCCAGCGACGGGACGCGTGCGAATGGTTCAAAGCTGCTCCTTGAGTTTACACTGGACACTGGAAATCGTCTCTTTGCCGAGAGGAACTGCGTTCCTAGAGGTGGTCAATATCCCAAGGCTGTCCGTGTTTAAGAGGCGTTTGGACAACGCCTTTATCAACATGCTTTAACTTGGTCAGCCCTCAATTCATCAGGCAGTTGGACTAGTTGATCATCGTAGGTCCCTTCCGAATGGAAGACTGTCCTACAACCAAACCAACCCAAGAGGAGTCAATTGGGAGTGAATGGAGGATGTTTTCTGGGTCGGTGTGAGTTGGGGTGGGGTACACTGAGGCTTTCAGGCAACATATGCAGACAAAACTCAAGGACCAGCTGTATCCGAGGACTTGCTATCAACTGGCTGATTAGAAATGACAGGTCCATTCTCACTGAGCTTTTGGAGAAGAATTGAGCCATCTGCCAGGCTGATCTACGAGTCAGCTGCCTTAGCAGGCTCAAAACTAGCAGGCTGTAGTTCCTAGTAGCCAGTCTGAGCTAAAAATAGAGTGACGGAGTGCTGAGCTGTATTTGTGGAGCTAAAAAATTGCTGATTGTCCATAAAATGCAAAAAATATGTGCAGGAACTTAAGAAATTGCAAATCATGAGGAAGTAGAAAAGAGATAGAGTCCAGATGGTACCACGAAGAAATAAGTAGAAGCAGTAAATAGAATGCAAAACAGAGCTGCAGCTGAAAATGTGGCTTTCAGATGTTCTGGAGTAATTGTCTCCTTTTTAAGCACAAATGATGACTTAGCCAGTAAATAGGACAGTGGAAATGGGCTGTGGAAACTTAGGAGGAGCTGCTGGCCACGCTGCACAGCTGCCTGAATTTAGTCTGGATGGGACTCAAAGCAACCATGATGTCCAAAGGGGGATTTGGCTAGATGTCCTTTAAATGTCCCTTCTAACACAAACTATTCTGTGATTCTATGTTATCACATGGTGTGAGTTTCAAAGTCCCAGATATAAAATGGTAATTTCACATGGTTATTTGTAAAAATAAATTCTACTTTTGAGACACATTCATGTCTTGAAGTAGTAAGATGGGAAGGTTATAGATTTATTTGTAGTTGTTACTAAAGCCTGGCAAAAGACGTGCTAGGGAATTCGTGTTTTATTCCATAAAGTTTTCCAAAATCTTTACAGGAAAGGAATTATACAAATGCAAAACACGAATTATGTCTGAAAGCAACACGACACCAAAAAAATATTATGGTAGCATTTTCACATCCATTTAGTGCTTTTTTTTCCCCTCCTTGCTGCATTCTTTATAGGTGTGTGTGTGTGTGTGTGTGTGTGTGTGTGTGTGTGTGTGTTGCCAGGAACATATTGTATCAGACCCCTTACTCGGGATATGATTAAAAGCACTTTTTGCAGATGTCACCAACAGAAATATTAGAAAACTGGACAAATGCAAAATCACAAGGAAAAGGGGAAGAAAATGTTTTTAAAGTTGATTAGGTGGAAACTCGACAAGGCTAGGGTGCACCAAACTGGCATCTTGCCCCAATACCAGAATTACCCACACTGGATTAGGAAGAGGCAAACCGAATCTATTTTGTCTGGTGTATATGCCAAAACAAAAAGCTTCAGCATAAATGTGTCCCAAACCTTACAGCAGAATGTCAAAGCCCAGAGGCTGGGAGCAGAGACAGCAGATTAAAAAGCTCACCAATGGGCTTCTGTAGAGGAATCTTCCTACTTTCCATATCTTGGGCATGGAAGTATATGTCCTGTAAACTTCAGGGTATATACCACAGTGAGATCTTTGAGCTATAAAGGGATACGGGGGGGAACTAAAGCAGATTTACCTGGTGTCTCTAATATAGCTTTATTTATTTTACGTTAAAGGCATTGTTCCTGACAGGGACCCAAGAGAGTACTGACTCTGTAATGTTTGCATCAAACTGCCTGAAAGTAATCAGGAAGAGGAGGATTTTTAATCACACCTAAAATAGCTCAAACTTGGCAATTATTTGGAAGACTTCTACAGAGAAGCCCCAAAGGCTTTCTTTTTTTTTGTTTGTTTGGTTTTTGTTTTTAATTTTAAGCCTAATGTTGCAGAATGACCCAACTCTACCTTTTGAAAAGACTCAGTATTCCTAATGCTCTAGAAATGAGCTACCAGGAATAGCTTTAAAGTTAAACGTGTAAGCAATATAAAAGGAGGAAGTATAAAGTAATTGCATGTAAAACCAAAATAATTACAAGGATAGGAGAACTATCCCAAGCCAAATGTACATCCAGGAAATTGGTGGTCAGCTGACCTTCTAAAGAATTCCAAACATGCTGATTTACAGGCATCCACTCAAAATACAAAATATGTCTGAGGGTGTTGGTCTCCTGGCAGAGGATGACAGCTTGAGACGGTATCCTCAGCTTCTCACCCAGCTGGGTCTCTGGCCATGCTGCTCCTGAGCAAGCTACCAGAGCCTTGGTGTGCTGGTAGATCTTACAGTGCTGTGGCACATCTCCATCAGAGCAATGCACATCCTGCTTTTCCCCTTTCTTTTTCTGGTAGCTATTTAGTTACAAATATGTAGTAAATTCTACTGCAGCCAAAGTCCATAATTTCTGTGGCAATTTCATTTAATCCTAGTAGTTTAATAGATGTTTATGAGTGGCTTGGCCACCCAAGTTAGAAGGTCAAGGAGACCAAAGGCACTCTGTATTACTGGTGCTCTGCAACTGCCATAATTGAGACATATTCATGTTTTAGGTGAGTTTAAGCCTTTTTAAAAACCCTGTACTGAGTGAAATTATGTTCAGTAGGAGACAGAGTCAGGTGTCCTTCTACACATCCTTTTAACATTGAAAATGGAGCAGAGAAAAGGACAGAGTGGAGCTGGTTTCAGGTGGAGTAGAGCTGGATTCAGAAGGTCAAGGAAAGAAAACAGGGAAAGACCTTGCAGTTTTCCATTAAAATCAGTCTTTAAAGGCTTTTCAGTATTGTTCATTTCAAGGCATATGGGAAAACTTGGCATCTTGGGAAAAGGCTAATCCTTACAGCTATGAACTGGACACCAGAAACAGTTGAAAAAACATCACTTTTTGATGTTTTTAATAGTAAGCTCTGCACCAGTACAACTGCTGAGGCAAGGATTATACAGGGTATTTAAAGTCAGTAGGATACCGTATGTACATTCATATTTAAGTAACTTCTCTTTTTAATCCTTCATTTAGCTCAGGATGCAATTATTCCTCATGAGTATGACTTGAAAAAACCCTCAGTAATGTAGGAACACAATTTACATAGCAATTTCTGAAGTGAAGTGTGTGTGGAAGGGTGGATCACGGAGAAGAAGGGAGAAGAATGAATCTCAGAGAGGTTAAAGACAGACAAAATAGAGACATTCAAGAGCTATTTCTCTACTGTGCTGAGTTTACTTGAGGTGGAGAGTCAAGCTCACACAATGCTTACCAATCATGATGGGGCTTTTTGGCATAAATATGTGACAGAGAGAACAGATACTGTTGAGGTGGGTCATACTTCACCATATCCCATCCGGGTAGAGACATCGGATATTTTCTAGGATAGCAAAAGTGGCTTAAGTAGTTTCTGTCCTTGCTGCCAGGTGTCTTGTCTCACAGCTCTGTGTTCCCACATCTACTCTGCAGTTCATTGCTCCTTCAGTTGCTGTGCCACTGTAATTCAGACTATACATTACAAGGGAAAAACTAACACAAATTATAGCTTATTATTAAATTTAATTATTTGGCAATCCAACGTACAGCACAGCTCCACAGGACTGATACAGATGAGAAAGCACGTATATGAGAAGAAAATGCAGATGAAGGCAAAATATAGGGCTGGTTGCTTGTTAAACCAGTTTTTCATACAATAAAATAGATCAAGGAGCTACAGCTATATCTCTAGACCAGTCACCTGTAAAGAGATGGTTTTTCCTTTTTCATTTTGTTCGTCACAAATGCTGAGTGGTTTACTACGAGGAAAGAATTGGTTGTCCTCACAAAACTTCAGCAGCAAGTCATTTCACCTGCATTAAATAATTCAGGAAAGCACCCAAAATAAAATGCTGAGAACTATAGTTGCAAAGAGGGAAGGTGAAAGATCAAGCAGGATTAGTCACTGCAAGTCACTAAAGTAGGCATGCCTGATAGGTACAGCTTCTTTTCCTCTAGTCTTTGCTGGGAAAACTATGTGAATTGAATGAAAATGTGAAGTTGATGCACCAAATTTACATTAAGGTCTCTCTTTCATTTAAACAGAGCAAAAGCATGGCCATGGCTCTTTTTGATTCAAATGTTTAGCACTCAACAGATAAGTGATAAATGTTTCATTCACAGAATCACAAGTTTGACTTCTGACGTCTGAGCTGTGTAACCACTGTAGTGGAGAGCTGCACAATGAGGAAATGATGCTTCATCTGTTCTGGTGAAACGCAGTTGCCAGGCTGTGTGCTGGAAGAACTGAATATTTTTGCAGGATGTCTTACCATGAGAAATGTTAGAGGGACCATTTGCCAGAGACAGGCCCTCAAAAGCTTTCATATTGTAATGCTGAAGAGCATTCTGTTGTGTCTTCTCATGCCACTTCCTTCACCTGCAGGGCTGCTGCTTAAAAGATCAACTTCTAAGTCCTGGTGACATCTGCTGTTTGTTGTAAAAATAATATGTATGAAAACACAATGGAAAAAAATTACTGCTGAGTGATTGAGCAGCAGAACCAAGACAAATGATACCAGACTGCAGAATATTTTCAGTTGGTCCAAGATATTTTGCTCTTGCCTCTGTCATCAAGCTTCTAGGTCATTATCTACATGGAAAAGTACACAAAATGTGTACCAGTTCAACAAAAGTGTTCTTTATTTCCTCCAAGCATTTTGTGTTCACAAAAGATGGTAAGATACTTAGAGTGGGTACATTTCACCACCGTTAACACTGTTGATGAAAATGCAGATGTTCACAGTTCAGCATCTTTGAAACAGATGACTACTCATTCGCTTACTTCTGCCTTCCATTTTTAAACAGGAGTTCTGTTATTTAGACATCCCACGTCCTTTCAACTGTACAATGAACCAATCCATGTGCTGAGGTTATTTTATGAACTTCTGCTTTTCAGTGTTTGCCACACTAAATTTGTTACAAATAAACGAATCTTGCAAAAGCAATTCAACTTCCTCTCCAGGACAGTAGTGCATTTGTTTAATTAGACTGATTTATGAACAGGTGTGGTGTTTGTATTGCAGGCAGAGACAGAAGTCTCATTTTTGAAACAGCATCATGCTCACAGAGTTGCCTGGAAATCATAAGGAGTATAAGGAGGCACAGCTCTCCATCCAGACAAACACAGTGGGAGCAATTCAGTTGAAGGCTCCTTCCTGGAGAAGTTTCCTTGTTGTGATGGAATTCTCATTTATATAATGGACATTTTCTGCTCACATACTATTTTGGTGATAGAGAATATAGAAATGTCATGATGCTCTTTCAGGGTGGGAAACTTTTGAGCTGTCACGTGGTTACAAGTGAGAAGCAATGCCTACAGTGAGAAGTAATATCTTTTATTAGACCAGATGATGCAGTGGTGAAGAACAGGCTGGCTTTCATGAACACAAAAAGCCCTTCATCTTATGGAGGGTGGGGGCCCAGTTCATGGAGCCCAAACAATGGAACCATCCAAGGCCATGGTCCCACATGATGAAAGACTGGGTCCTAGAGCACAAAGTACAGGATCAAAATCACTGCAGTTACTTGACACACAGTCATACAAACTCATAGTGCCAGCTGAAGTGTAATACATATTTTGCAGAGATAATGTTGTCCAAGCATATTTTATAGTGAATCAGGTATCATCTGCCAGACCCCAGGGACCACAGAACTGGTGTAAACACCATCTCTTGTGCTTTAACATGACAGAAGTGTTATTGTGGGCTGGCACTTCATATGGATGAAATTTCTACTCTTAGGTGATGCTGTAGCACAGATCTGATATCAGTGAGTGAAAAAAACCAGTCTAAACCAAAAGTGCTTGTTTTAAATTACTTGGTATTTATGAAAGGTTTTCTGTTGTAAACACAGATGAAATGTACACATCCACATACTGATCCTGTGATACTTCTTAGTGAAGTGCTGATGTAAAAAACACCCCAAAACACTAAAAAGCTTAAACTTTGTAGTTCTAACTAGGCATGGAAAACCAGCCTTCTGACCATCACCAAATTTAGTAATGATGGAGAAAATTAGGTTTAGATGTGAGACAAAAGCAACACATTTAGTGAAGTTCACATCTGATAATGATACTTTCCTACATGTCGAAATGCATCAGAACATTCAAGCAGGCCTAAAATATATTTCTACAAATATTGGGGAGTGGTGTGGAGCAGAAAAGTATTGTCACAGAGCTAAATTCCTACCACATAGACACTTTTATATAATCTAGGATAATGGATATGTGCCTGTCTGCCATGAATGACAATTAAATGCTGCTGGAGGAAGAGTAGAAAAAAATCCAAAGTTATCAAGGAATTCAGAATTCCAAAAAGGTTGTCTAAGAGACAAACTGTACGAAAATACTGGCAATAAAGTTTTTCAGTCTTACTTCCACTCCAGTCTGTATTTTTGCCAGTGGAAGCAGGGTATAATTTGCTAGTTCCCATCACAGAGAAAATCTGCTCCACCCATGTGGTTTTAATCTCAGGGATTCATTAATAATTGGTCACTAATTTATTAATGTCATATAATCACATGGTGATCAGTGTGGTGCTTGTATGGAATCCATACCTGTATTAAAACAGATAAATCAGAATGCTAACAAACACGGACAAATGCTTGAACACCCTTCTATGAGTACTCCCCAAAATTTCAACCTCCTCCCAGGTGCACAAGCTACAGGTACCCATAACTCACATACCCCAGGCCGCTGGCATGATGCCATGTGTTTTCAGGCCAGGTTTCTCTTCCCTCATCGTGAAGTTTAATGCTTTGTTTAGACTTCTTTTTAANAAAGATAACCTTATGGCCACTTTAATGACTTTTTTTTTTTTTTTTTTTTTTTACTTCAAAAGTCTCTCACTAATTTCCTGGTTACTATTTAATCCAGCTGATGGCCATCTCCTAAGCAAACTTCATTATTGTTATTTTCCTCTTTAGCGTGACCTGCTTTGGGGCAAATGCCTTTGCAGGTGTATTTGGGGATTCTGTTCACTCACACTTTTCTCACTTGCATGCTGCCATATCGGCAGCTGTTACCTACCCCACAGCACTGAGGTGGGGGCCCTGCACACTGACCCCATCTCCCAGGTGAGGAGCCACGTTTCACCCAACACCTCCATCCCCACTTCCGAGCCAGTTGTCCTCAGCCAGGCCAGCATCTGTGCACATTTAGGATGTAATTCAATTCCTTCGAAGAGGAAACAGCCAGAAAAGATCAGAAACCTGCCCTGTAGACACCTAAATAAGGGTCCCAACTCCAGACTTCAAAGAATGTATACTCTGTTTAGAACATTTTACTAACTGCAAAACTAGAAGTGAGGCTGGCCTGGCTTGTCATGCACAGATGAAGGTAATTGCAAGCCACATGTGAGGTACATAATTTATGCTGTTTCTCCCTTACCAAGGTATATCATGAGAACTTCCCTTCCTGAAATCTCTTATATGGTGACCCAACTTCACTGGGTCACCATATAAGTTATTACAGCTAGTTTTTTCCTCCAAGCATTTTCCTCCTAGCTGTAACTAGCTAGTTACAGCTCTGATTTCCTTCCACTTTTCTTTGTGTGGACCAAGGACCAAGGGGATTTGGGGTCCTTAAAGTGTCCTGCACAAGGGTGAATCTGTGCCAAGTGTTTGTAAGCCAGCACTTGTTTGCACACTATTGTGGCTCCCTTCATTTCTTTGCAACACATACAGACCCTGGCTTCACATTTGGTGGTAGTGCTGCCTAAGCTGCTTTACTGGCTTGGTTCATACTGCTCTGCTCATGGCTTCTAGTTCCCATTGCCTCCCCAAACCACCCTTGCAGCAGCTTGCTCAGTGAGGTTATGAACCAAGTGGTGGAACGGGGACAGCTTGGGATGAGTCAGAAAAAACCAGATTGTTTTCCAGTCAGATCAGTTTACCTTGTAGCTGCAACACACACACCTGATTTGGCTTGGTAAAGGGATAACACAGGCGTGAGGATTTGCAAGGGGAATGGGAGCTCCATGGGGTACTATTGCCATTCAAAACAATGCCTGTGTAACCATGTCCTCCGAGGACATAAATTAACTTGAATGAATGAGAAGATCTTGCTAGGGATATCTCTCAGGTGCTGCATACCTGTTATTGAAGCTGCAGCCATGCCTGCAGCATGAACTGCAGAATATTTTTCAACTGCCCAACACTTACAAGGGATGCTGGAGATCTGGCCCTGCATGTCTCTTGAGCTTCTTAGTCCCACTGCTCTTAGTTGCAGTACTTAATGGATGTGACTGTCTTCTCAGAGCTCAGATACTGAAGTAAATCTTGGCAGGGCATTGCCACCAAGTAGCATGCTGCAAACCTGGTTCATGTACTCTGGAAAAGAAAAGATGTGGTGGGGTATAGCAAACAGCCTTTACAGCAGCCACACTTGCGTTAAGAATTGCAGTGCCTGAGCTTTTATTGCTTAACTGCTTCTTCCAAGACGTAGTTTATAACTGTCACCTTAGTGTTTAATCTTGTTTAACCTGATTAAATCCATTGGAGAGCTGAGCTGTAATTCAAAGTTGTCACATCCCCTGTAAAAACTAGATCACTCTTTGTTTGTGTCTCACTGACACTTTCTCTTCCATTCAAAGCTAAATGTGACTGGATAAATATTTACCAGCAGTAGGCTTCTGCTTTCCTTCCTTAATATGTATATCATCTGTCCTTAAATATCAATACAATTTTGTTGCTAATTTGAGCAGGTCAGAGTGATTTTCCATATGTATTATTTTCTCTCGGAAGAATCCTCTGTTGAAACAAAAACATTTCTATGAAATCATGCCACTTTTGCTAACAAATTAGTTGCTTTTTGTTGAAGAAAAAAGAATGACAAGGAATGTCAAAATTTTAATTTAATATTATTGAGAGAGCATATTAGGTACTACTGTACATAGTACCACATCAAATTATTTTATTTTTCTTATACTGCATAAATGAGAATATCAGCTGTTTCTAATATTGCTGCATGAGGCTACATTACTTCTCCAAGATATTAAAACCAGCTGGTTTTCAGGTCAGGTTTGTAGCTAAAAAATGTTGCTGAAATGTTACTGAAAAAAATTTCCTACTGTGTGTGGAGCTTAGACCAACAAAATGAAATCTTAGCACACACCACCTACTTCAGACACTAAAAATTACAGAGCAGTTTAACTACTGACCTGGAACAAACTCAGTTGAAGAACTTAAGAAATAAGGTTTCAGGCTAGCCCGCCCTAGTGTGTATTTTCACTCAGTGTGTTAAATGGTGTGAGTCTTGTTAGACATCACTGCAATATCTCCTACCATTCGCCATGGCTGCTTTGAGGCACTTTTCTGGGCAGCTTTTCAAAACCACCAGCAGAAACCTGTGCTAGCAGGACTTCAGCTGGCAAAATCCTTTAGTCCAGATAAAATCTACAGTGCTTTTAAGATGGAGGGCAACTGGTTATGAGAAAGGCAGTTTCTTCTTTCACAACACAGAAAAGAGAATCTAAGTGTCTGCTTAGTTGTTTGTCAATTAGACACCAATTTGTAAATCCACAGTGGGCGGTGTGTGGCAGAATTTGGAAGAATAAAGTACCGGGTGTGCCCAGGTTGCCAGATGAATTTGAGTTTGAAGTTGTTTTCAAGTACAGACTTGTTACTGAGCTTCACTATGTGCACAAAGTACAGAGTTTATCCTGGCTCTGGAGTCTGCTGAAAACAGAATTTAAATGGATCCAAACTCTCATGGCAAATGGCCAAAAGCCAAACCAAATCATCTTTTCGTTTCACAGCATCTCCCAGCAGTCAGACTTGGGATGAGTTTCATCTTATGTGGGCTGGGCAACATCTGCAAAAAAAAAAATGGTTAAGGAGCAGCTGATACTTATTCAAAATATGTGTCTTGCAGTCTGGGTGTCTCCTTAGTTACACTAGCTTGACGCATGTACAGGTTCACTGAGAAAGGCAGACCTGTAGTGGTTGTAATACTATAAAACTACATGGGGAAAAAAGCTTTGTGAAGGAGGTCTTTAGGCTGTGTTATTTTAAGTACTTTTAACATGTAGAGGGTGTGAATTATGTTGGAGTTTCAGCTACTGGTAGCATTTCATAGAATCACAGAATGACAGAATGGTTGAGGTCAGAAGCTTTAAAGATAGTCTAGTCTAACCCCCTTAACATGAACTGGGACATTTTTCACCAGATCAGGTTGCTCAGAACCCCATCCTGTCTATTCTTGAACACAGGGATGGGGTATTCACAGTTTTTCTGGGCAATTTGTGCCAGTGCCTCAACACCCTCACATTAAAGAATTTCTTCTTAATATCTAGTCTAAACCTGCCCTCTTTCAGTTTGAAGCCATTCTCCCTTGTCCGGTCACTGCATGTCCTTGTAAAAAGTCCCTCTCTAGCTCTCCTGTAGCCCCCTTTAGGTACTGGAAGCTGCTCTAAGGTCTTCCCTGAGCCTTCTCTTCTCCAGACTGAACTACTGCAATTCTCTCAGCCTGTCTTCAGAGGAGAGGTGCTCCAGCCCTTTAACCTCCTCTGTGTCCCTCCTCTGGACCCACTCTAACAGGTCCATGTCCTTCTTGTTCTGAGGACCCCAGAGCTGGATGCAGTACTCCAGGTGATGTCTCACCAGAGTGGAGGAGAGGGGCAGAATTCCCTCCCTTGCCCTGCTGGCCATGCTGCTTTTGTTGCAGCCCAGGATACAGATGGCTTTCTGGGCTGTGAGCGCACATTGCCGAGTCATGTCCAATTTTTCATCTGCCGACTGCTTCAAGTCCTTTTCCTCAGGGCTGCTCTCAATCCATCCATCCCCCAGTCCATGTTGGTACTAAGGCTTGCCCTGACCAAGATGCAGGACCTTGCACTTGGCCTTGTTTAACTGTATGAGGTTCATAAGAAGTCACTCCTTGCCCCAGCCTTTGTCTTCCATCTAGTTTACCGAAGTTTTCACATGATTCTTGAAAATCACTTCATAGTGAATGTAAATTACTGCACTAGATAATGGGAGCTATTTACCAGGGAGGGAGAGGACAGGGCACCACCTCACTCTGCAGGGTGTGGTTATATTTGAAACTTAACAATGTATGATAATAAAATAAAATAATAAATAAAATTATCTGCTAGCAGCTACTAGGAACTTCACATTTTGGAAGAGGCAAGGATGAAGGGAGGGGCAACTTTTCTGGACTGTTGAGAGAACTGGCATTAGCTGCATGAAAACAGACAAACTGTTGCATTTGCAGTCTTTTATCAGTTCTTGGGAATCTACTGCAACCAACTTACTGAATACATTAACTGTAAGTGGGTTTGTGTCTATATCTGAAGCCTTTGAACAATTTCCCAGCTAATTAACAGCTGGGTAGGACTATTTGAAAGAGTCGGTTTCATTTCACTGCCCGTCTGAAGAGCTGAAAACCCAGGAGCAACAGTCATACCTTTTTTGTCAAATTCGTAAATGTTAATAATTGAGTTTTGCTCTAGCCTTTTTTTTTTTTCCCTTCCTTCTGGGATTTGAAGAAAACGCTAACTTTCAGTTTCAGGGAAGCAAAGAGCTAGGCTCTGTGAAAGGGCCTGTGTTCTCAGGTAAGGTTCTGACTGAGAAGGCTGCAGGTTTGGTGGGCGAAGTTGCTTCCTCCTTGTGAGGGGTCTTACACACTTGTGCTTAGTGTCTTCAGCATTAGGGTTTGGGTTGATGTGACCTGCATGTGCTCAGTCTCCTTCTGAACAAAGATGTAATGTGAAACAAGAATTCATTGGAAACCCCAAAACCCAACAAGTTCAGTGTGCAGCTTTGCCATCTGGGCATTCATACAAAGGAGGGGATATTGGGAGGCAGCCCTTGCTTTGAATATACACAATGTAAACTACTCTTGCCATGAAATCCTCTGTCAGTGATGCGCTGACCTCTGCTGTATTAATGACTGAACGGGGAGGAGACAGCAGACATGCTCAGTTACCTGAGGGGGTATTACTCTCGTAATGAAAGTTCAAATATTAGCAATGAATTTGGTGAAATCCAGTGGTAGAACCTGTTTGGATATATCCTTCTGTTCTGCCTTCTTTATAATACTGACCTGTTGGGACAGCTGCCTCTCCGCATTACATCTTTCCCTCTCTGTCTTTTTCCAGTTCTGGGTTTTGAGCTTTTTTTCCTGATTATGTCTGCAGTGCTTTTGAACTGTTCTGATGTGCAGGCATCCTACACTTTTTTCAAAGGAGTAGTAAATTTCTGTGGCGAATGGAAGCCTGTTGTCCATATCCTTGCTTTTCTTAGTTACCTTTCAAGACTAAAATAGTCCACAGACTCCTCAAAGAAAATTAGTGAGTTACTTTGAATGCTGAGATCTTAATATTGCTAAAAGAGACTAAAGACTTAACTTAGCTGTAAAGAGAGAAGTTACTGAGTTTTGTTATGACCATTGAGGTCCTTGAAGTTGGATGAAACCCTGGCAGATGAGTAGTAGTGAATTTTCAGTATGGAGGGGTTATTTCAGACAGAAAACATTGATGTCCTTTTTTGCAATCTCACAGGCATGAAGCCAAGGTATGATTCTGCTCTCAATGAAATCAGTGGAATTTTTTGTTTCTTTAATTGAGTACCACAAGTAAATGCAGGGTTTGTTCTTGTTCTTCAGGCACACAGTGTTTGTTACATCCTCTTTTGGCTATTTTTTTCTATTCACTTTCTATTCTCTATTTAAATTATTTATATTTGTTTTCTTTCTTTCCTTTCCTTGATATTTTGATTCCTTTTTATAAAAGTTAATGACATATGGGAGCATACAGAAGAGTCACGTCACTCTGCCTTTATGGCATTTAAGCCCTGGGTTAGGAATCTGGCTGTGCTGAGTGAAATAAATTTCTGTGGTGTGCTGCTGAGGCTGGCACTTTGTGAGGTGGTTTGGTGGCCCTGGTCTCAGCCATGGCTTCCTGTTATTTTGGTACTTCCGCAGTGGTGAGCCTGACACAGCAGACCAATATTTCAGGGAATGAAGTTGGTGTATGTTGAGATAAAAGAGACCAACTTCATGGCTGCCTTGCCTGTGAAAATGTCACCTCTCACACTCCTACCTCATATCCTGCGGAAAACCCCTGCCTTTATGGCTCTGTGACAGGTCACCTCGAGACCTGCTGGTGTCTCCCTGTCAGCTGATGGCCAGAGACAGAAAGGCTCACAGGCTGCATGGGGAACAAAATCCATCCTGCAATACCTAATGGCTCACGTTGTCAGCTGAGATCCCGAATGAAGCAAATCACCAGGAACAATTAGTAACAGAGGCACTGGCAGCAACGTGGGCTTCTTCTTATGAAGGTAAATGAGTGCAGAGTCCCCATATCCATTCTCAGCATTGCTTAGCAGCAGTTAGGTACATGTTAATAGCTGAGAAAGAATGCGCTAGATTTAAGGAGGCGATAATTAAGGCATTTTAGGCATTTATAGCAATGAAAGGAGGAATTAATCTTTGAATATGAAAGTGAACTAGGTATCTATTTAAAATAGGATTTCCAATTACTGCTTTCCCAGAGAAAAGGTAATGAGCTCCCCAAAAGACTTTCTGTTCTGTTTTTGACAAGACCCAATTTGTACAGGTCAGTTGACTTAGGTGATCTAATAGATCTGTGCAATAAAATGCGCTGGGATCCTGAGAACAGAAAGTATGCCAGTGTTATTAATTTTATTTATGAGAAGTACTAACTTTATCAGGAAACTCATAAAGGGACCATTGTACAAGGATTTACCTGTAGCTGCAAATAAGTTGGTTGTAGCTGCAGAATGTTTGATGTTCACAGGATTAGTCTGAGATAATTAGGCAGTCCCTATTAAAAAAACCCCAAACATAAAAACAGATTGCACAAGAGCATTATCAAAATATCACAGAGGTTTTCTTTAAGGCTTTTGTGTCTTGAGGAGGGGATCGTGGTTGCTTTTGACAAGCCACTGAGCTCCCAGTGCAATCTAATTAGCAAGAAACAAATTTTCTAGCTCTTAGAAGAAAAACAGGTGATTAATGCTAAAAGTACAATTGCTGTGTGTCATAGCATGCTTCTGCTTTTGTTGCAGTTCCCCAATTTAATAGGCTGGTTGAAATAACTTCAGTCTGTTGTTGAATGGCAGGGGATCAGGTCATAGTATAATAGGCAGCCCAAAAGCTGTTCCAGGGGCATCTCTAAACTAAACTGAAATCAGACACCTCAAATTCAGGAGGAATGTAGGACAGATGTCAGCTTGTGAGAGGGGAGGGGAGGTAAGGAAAAGAGGGAGATGGCCATGGAAGCCTCAGATGAGACAGATTTAAGCCATCATAGAACAGTTGCTTTTTATTTCACATTGCGTCCATTTGCTTTGGTGGGTGTGTGGTTGAGAGTGCATGGCTGTGGGATCTGGACCCATGTCATGTCTGCACACAGACTTCCCCAAACTGGAGTTTTGAGGTTGAGAAAGGGGAAAAGTCTATGAAGGAATCCTCACATGGACATCCTTGTTTGTAGGTTGTTAAATAATAGCAAATACTTTTAATTCCAGCAGCAGACACATTCTGCAAATATGACTCTCTGGTACTTCACAGTATTTTTTTACAGATTCACAGATTTACAGAACATTCTGAGTTGGAAGGGACCCACAAGTACAAGTTGTACTACATTTCACACCTTCCATTTTAGGAGGACAACTTTTGTTTTGGTAAAAAGTACTGGTCTCTGCTTTTTCAAAAACGGACATTGGATATTAATTTCCCCTGGAGTGACCATGGTAATTAAGACCTTGATGGTACTTCTGTTGGTATAACGTAGCCACCCGTGGCTGGTGAGTACTTGGATGAACTCGTGTTGAGTGGGATGTTGGAGACTGCAGTTCTGCCTTAGGTTTAGGGCACACTTGGTTACAGAAGAATCAGAGGCTGTGCAATGACCGTGCCATTGAAAAATCCCAGCTCATACTGCTCTCAGGTGCTTATGGCATCACTGTGTATGGTAGAAATGAGTAGATTTGGGTCAGAGTTCACCCCTGTACTCATCACTGGTGAGGCCACACCTCAGATTCTGTGTCTAGTTCTGGGCCCCTCACTACAAGAAGGACATTGAGGTGCTGGAGCCTGTCCAGAGAAGGACAACGAAGCTGGGGAAGGGTCTGGAGCACAAGTCCTATGAGAAGCAGCCGAGGGAGCTGGGGGTGTTTAGCCTGGAGAAAAGGAGGCTCAGGGGGGACCTTATCACTCTCTACAACTGCCTGAAAGGAGGGTGGGGCCAGGTGGGGGCTGGTTTCTTCTCTCAAGCAAGAAGTGATAGGACAAGATGGCCTCAAGTCGCAGCAGGGAGGTTTATATTGGGTATTCTGGAAAATTCTGTATGGAAAGGATGGTCATGCATTAGAACAGGCTGCCCAGGGAAGTGGTTAAGTCCCCATCCCTGGAGGTGTTTAAAAGACGTGTAGATGTGGCACTGAGGGCCATGGTTTAGTGGTGGCCTTGGCAGCGTCGCATTAATGGTTGGACTCAATGATCTTGGAGGTCTTTTCCAACATAAACGGTTCCATGATCCTGTGAGGTTTGCATTGTGTCTCCCACACCGGGTGGCCGGAGAGGAACCCTAAAAGCTTCAGCAGGCCCCTGAAGGAACGCGGGTGACCAGAGGATCGCGCCACAGGCCGCGCTGGGGGCGGGCGTGAGGCGGCCGTGGCGGGAAGTGCCCGGCAGGGGGCGCCAGAGCCCGCCCGCAGCGCCCACAGCGCGGGGCCTCCTGCTGCGCAGCGCCCCGGTGCCAGCGTCACTGCCCAGCATTCCTGGCCGGCATTCCTGCATTCCCGGCCCTCGCCCCCGCGAGAGGGAAGCCTGCGGAACGCCCCGGGGCTGGCGGTGCTCCCTCACGTCCAGCACGCCACTCCTCAGAGTGCGGGGCTGGAGAAAAAAAAGGGAGACTCATAATGCCCGTGCTTCTTAAAGGCCAGCTAATAGTCTTTGTCCACTTCAGAAAAGAAGAAGAGGTACAAATAAAGATTCAGTGCTAATGTTGTCCGACAGGGGAAGGGTAAATATACAGAAGGCCATAAATAAGTAGAGGAATAATGAGCCATTGTGCTGATACTACTGGCAGGTAGGAAAGAAATGAGGTCACCTGTTTCTCTTACCCCACCTCACCTGGCACAGCTTGTTGGCATCGTTGTCTGTTCTCAGCTAAACCTGCCATTCACATATAAAACCGGGACGTTGGTAGGAAATGTTACTCCCTCCAAAGTTAGGCTGTTTATCTAGGCAAAATGTGTGGGAAATTCTGTTTTGGTCACACGGATGTTAAACTACTTCATGATGTCAGCCTTATCAATATTGAATTTCGGGGGGAAAAAGTTCAAGCAGAATTCAGATGGACTGAAGAGGAACATCCATAGGTAAATAACAGATAAATTATTTTCTGAGTTGACAATGGTGTAATTAGGAAAAAAACCCCACCCAACTTGCAAAATAGGAATAGTATTTCCTGGTCTTGTGGAGAGTTATAAGGACAAACTCAACAAGCAGCATTCAGTTCTTCCAAATCTGATGCCTTCATTAAGCTCAAGGCTTAAAAATAATGTACCTGACTCCAGCAGGCAGAACCAGAATTCCTTATCTGGATTTCTAGTACCCCTTTTACTGTTAATGGAGGTACCTCTGAAGCAATACAACATCTAGAATGCTCATATGTGAAGAGGACTCAAAGGAAAGAAAGCATAGGTGGTAGGAAACACTCATCTTCTTTCTGCAATGTAATAATCTAAGTCTTGGTGTCCCTTTGAGGAAGTGTTTCCCTTAAAAAAAAAAAAAGTGGAATAAATAGAGAAATGCAGGTGGTGGCTGAGGATGTTGTCTGACTTGTCAAAGTGTAAACATCCATTTTAACAAGTTCCTTTCCTATTTAAATGCAGCGCCCAGAGTTGTCTGCTAATGTTCATGTTTATGCTGTTGTCCAGCTCAACAGAGTAAATCTACCAAGCTCAGGTCTCCCTGCTGAAAAAAGGCAGAGGAAATTTGGGTTCAGGTCAGTAGCAACTTAAGTACTGCTTAGACACAACATCTCAGCCACTTGCTTGGGTTGGATGGGACTGTGGCTAACATAGCCCACCGTCCTTAAGGTAGCCACAAGTTCCAGTAGAAATACAGTTCAAGCATCTGCCCCGGGGCAGTGTCGTTTAACTTCCTCAGGGTAAGCCACGCCTTTAGTCAAAGTAGTTAAAATCGATATAGAAACTATGTGGTGGAGATTGTGTTGTAGATCCAGCATGTAAATTCGCCTTGGCTCAGACAGGCAGTGCCAAGGCCGTGGCTGCAGTGACATTTCCAGGCCAATCAGAAAATGGCCATGCTGTGGTTGATGTCTGCTGTCTTATTCACATGAACAGGTTAGCTGAGCTGAATAAAGTATTTAATAAGATCAGTTACATTCTGACTGGTAAAAAAGGCGCTTTATTTTCTGTGTTCTGTGGGAAATAAATCCTTAAATCATTTTCAGATTCACGGAAAGTAGATGGGGATAAAAACCAGTAAGTTTATCTCTGTGCCTGTCTCACCTATGAAAAATTACTCCCTGTGCTGTAGTTTGATTATTTAATCCAGTCTTTCTAGAATATAAGAAATGCAGGCTATTTCTCATGCAAGGTTGTGCAGAATCCAGCACTTCTTTCTGTGTTTATTTAATGTAAATTTTGCATTCTTTAGTTTCACTTCATAGCTTTGAGTTTACGCCTGTTTTCATCACTGAGAAAACCAAAACCTGTAGGGTCTCCTTCAAACATGCTAGGAGTCTATTCCAAAATATGGGCTTGACTTACATGCCTAATTCTACTTATTGAACTTAATTCCAGCTAATTGGGAGTGTAGATGAGGTAACTTTGTCTTTGCAGTCTTTGCAGGAAAGGTATCGCTTTGCTTCCCATAAGATAAGGTTAGCATAAATATTTAAAGATGAAACAGTCCATGGTGCATTATTTCCTAAATTCAGTGCAACGGTGTGTGCATGTTTCACTGGGCATAAATTTCTACACTGCTGCCTTACCAAGTAGCGTACACCTCAGTATTAATAACCAAGGAGCTCCGTATACAATGGAATATCCAGGTCACACTGTAGGAACCTGATGGGAGAACAGGACTGTGCTACATTGAAAGAGTTCCTCAGCCATAGTTTTGCTTCCCAGCACTGTGTCTCTCTGTCCTGCCCACTGAGAAATGCACCAGCTTCTGGGGTTGGACTGCAGAGTGGATTATTGACATAAATTAAGCTAAAGAATAATAGAAAAAAAAAGGTTTATTTTTAAACTGAGATAATCAGAGTGATCCTGTTTGCAGCAGTCCCCAAAGCAGCTGCCTTGGCACAACTGAGGGGAGTGTGAGCTGCAGCATGTGGGTGGGAAGGAAGGGGCTGAAATGGAGAGAGGAGCAGATTTCTAACCAATTTCCCACTGGCAGAGATGGCTTTCCAAATCACGAGCCTCAGCTTCTAAGGTGCCAACTGTTTGCTCCACACCAACACCTCTAAACTCTTCCCCACCACCTTGGTTATTGTGAATTTGAGGAGACTTGCTGAAGGGTGTGGCACTACCAGAACAAACCATAGCTTTCCTTTCTGGAAGAGGAGTATTTTGAAGCAGAGATGAGAGAAAGGTGACCTGAGCTGTTGCATTCCTTTTATTCTCAGCTGTTGCAATGCCCTTGAGGGGGCTGCCAGGGGGGGCAGGGATGCGGCAGCTCCCTGCAGCTGAAAAGAAGTCATGGGAGAGCTGAGATTGTAGCTTGTACACTGGTGACACTGGAGGCAGTCCAAGGGAGCAGAAAAAGGCCAAAGCCCTGTCTGTTCCTTGCCTCCTGTTCCCTGCTTGACACAATTGATTTTAAAAACTGGACAGGCCCAGGAAGCCTTTTGTTCACATTCCTTAACTTCAGGAAAAGCAATTCTGCTGTAATTGCACCACATGTTATCCTTCAGCCTGGCCTTTTCAGAGCTCGAGATGCTCTCACAGCATTGAAGGGAAATGCCTGAACAGGGAATTACAAATAAAGAGGATCAAGCTATGTGCTCTAAATCCTGAATGCTGACACT
Organism: Oriolus oriolus; assembly: GCA_013400235.1. Lineage (NCBI taxonomy): Eukaryota > Metazoa > Chordata > Aves > Passeriformes > Corvidae > Oriolus > Oriolus oriolus. Next base: position 969,783 of record VXBT01013455.1, on the reverse strand, counting down.
GAACACATTTTTCTTTAAAAGGACCTCATCTGACTACTGCCTGCAGGCACAGCTCTGAGGGTGAAATAAAGATATTAGGCAAAGTCTAGGATGCAACAATAAACTTTTCATTCCTATTAGTGAGAATCATGTGGTTAAGCTACCCTCCAAAGTCACCCGTGGTAATTAAGAAATATACTTAGCACATAATGGAGAGTTAATGGATTAAAGTGATGCCTTATTGTGCAGTGGTTTGACTTTACATGGCCGCTTTCATCCTAAAACTCTTGAAAATCCCAGGGCTCGGGCTTGTTGTTATTGCAGTCAGTGCTGAAATTATGACTGACTGTCCATCAGCCTTGCAGAGACCTCACAATGCCCAGCAGTACCTAAGGGACCTCCCTTTAGGAGTCCTCACTCCCCCAGCCCCATCAAAGCTCATGCCTGAATAAAGAGGGGTACTTTCATGCCAGTTCTTGTTCCACAGGCAGCTTACCTGTTTTGCATTCATCAGCACAAAACAGCCCTTGAAGAAGAAATTAAACCAGTTTTCTTCCCTTCTGGGTGAATCCCTTAATCCTTGGACTACAACTACACTTGATTACTGTCCCCTTCAATCTTTTAGTCCATGCTGCAAAGTAGGACAGCTTCATAGGGAAAAGCAGGGTCTTCCCACCAGGTGGGTGAAAAGATGTGGATCTGAACCTTCTGGTTCTGCTCCTGAAGATCAGAGTGGCTGAGGGCCATTGTTGTCTGGGCTAGGGACTTTGGCATCCCCATCTTCTGTCTTCTCTGAATGAATCCCCGAAGCACATAGTGGCGCAGCAGTCCATTCTGTCTGATAAAGAATGAAGCTGATTCTGCTTGAAGCTATAGTTTGAAAAAAATCTGCGTAAAAGTTGGGCCTTTTTGTGAATTAAAAAGAAAGACAAAGCACAAAGCAACCGAAATTTTTTAGACTAATAAATCTAGATGTTGCAACCTTACCTGCAGCTGAGCAAGTCTGTAAGAGGAAAACCTAATGTGCCAGTGTATTAAAACAGGCATGCACTTGTTCTGTATTTATTATTCGGTCTACCTGTAATATTAATCTGTACATTCCTTTTTTAAAGCTCTGGGTTAATAACAAGTTTGAAATCCTGCTGTACTCACTGAAGCCCTGAACCCATTGTAAAAATGAGAGTAAAGGAAACTTGATGGCTCATTTATCCTCATCATTATCTGCCCATTTTGATTTAGACTTAATGTGGAGATGATGGAACTATACATTAGACGGTTGCACGGGATGCTCCACGATCTTGCTTTGATAGGGCAGCAAGCCCCTGCACACTGATATGACCACAATAATAGCCAGAACTTATTAATAATGGAGTTTGGTAAAGCTGAAATGGAACAGCCAGGTCTCATTCTGATTTTATTAGTCTTCCAATAAAGTTTTTAATCAGTTAATTTATGCATTATCAGTTGACTCCTTTGAAGTCCACTAATCACAAGTGGACGTACAGTATGTCCTCATCTTACCAGTTTAATGAGGTGGCATTCCTAAACCCTAGTTTTAAAGTGTCTCTTACTTTCCTTGTAGGAGAAATAGGATTCTCAGAAGGGATTTGCAAGCAGCTCTACAGATCTCTGTAATATTTCTTTCACCTTGTCTTTCATGATGAATTCAAGAAATATCACATGTCCAGGGAACAGGGTAATTCTGAACTTTAAGATTGCTGCTGCTGCCACCATTCATGAAAAATTATACTCTGATGCATGGATAGTACCACTGAATTCAATGGAGCCAGTAAATGTGAGCAACAAGATACTCCAGGGGAGTGTGGCAGACTTCACCCAGGGATTGTTGCTGCTTCAGGACAGAGACAATGTTTAACTAGACAACACATACAGTCTCCATCTCAGCTGGCTACTCCAGGCACTGCCGTAATACATATTAATAGCAGTTTTGTTGAAAGGCCTTATTGTAATATTTGATTTGCTTTGGCCCAGCCACGTGAAAGGACATCCAAGTAAGAACAAAGAGAACACACCATGGCCAGGGACAGAGTCAGCTATTTAGGAGCAATCTGGGGCCAAGAGCTGAAGGCCCCAGCGAACCAGTCTGGCATCTGATCTGCATGGCTCATTTGAAACAGACTGATAAAGAAGACCAGAGAAATTTTAAAGAACTTAAAACAAAAAAATCTGAAATAAGGAAAACAGAAGACTTCTTTCTTTTTAGCATCTCAGAAAGAAAATTAAGACACCAGAGCACTGCACTGTTTAAGTACCTTGATCGAGAGAAAATGCAGAAGTCTTTAGGATGGCAAGGCTCAACAGAAACAAATGGCTGTAATTTGACTCATTTAAATCAACAAGTAAAGTTTAAAAATGAGGCAGGCATTTTTACATCAGGGTCTCTCACTGAAGCAACAAGACATGAAGGAAAGAGGTGGGTGCCTCTTCAATGGCTACTTGAAGTGAAATCTGAAGTGTGAATAGTTTGTATATTATGACACCTAAAAGTTTTTCCACAGTGGTAACCTTTTATTTGTATACTAAATGACACCTTGATGTTTCACACTGGGTTATATTCAACAGCCTGACTTTTCCAACTTGCTTGATTTAAGTTTGAAGTTCCTGCTGATTTTCCAGAGCACAGTTGTAGAACATCAGCTCAAGTTGTCTATTTTCCTTCATGCAAAATTTGAATTGGGAAGAACATGTAGTATTTTGATAACCTTTCTGAGATACAAAAAAAAAAAATGCTTTTCTTCAGAGAGACAGTATGGAAGGAGGATGTTAAGAGGCAGAAAGGTGAGAATTTTATTGGAAGAGGTATTGAGGTATTGAGCAATGTCTACAAGAGGAATGTTGGTTTTCAAGGCTGCATAAGCTGTACTGCTGGGAGATGACTCAAATTGCAATAACTCATCAGCTTGTTATGGTCTCACAAGATGGGCCATTTCCTGTAGGATCCAAATGATTAGCCCTGTTCCATAGCTTGTCTGCAGGGATAGTAAAGGATTCCCACCAGCCCCTGACCTCTACAGTCATGCAGGAGCCAAGCTCCAACAACCACAGAGCAAGGAGGCCATAACTAAATGTCCAGCTAAAAATATGCCAGGAACCATGGGGACTAAGCAACTGAAGTGAAGTGTGATGAAGTTGCTTTAACTGACTTAAAGCAACATTATATAGGAGCAGGGAGATTGCTTTCTGTGAACTGATCTTGTTATGATCATTACTGTGCATTACGATCCAAGAAAGTTTGGAGCAGGGCAGCTCCAGATGCACAGTCACAGGTATGGGGATATGAAAGCAGTCCAGGCAACATCATGTCATTCAGAATAAATGGTCACAGTGGTCTTAAATATCATTGCTACTGGGTGTTGATAAACTTGTGTTTTCTGCGGGTGTTACCAAAATGCCTCCTGCATATCTGTGGGGTTTCTTTGGGTAAAGGTGGTGCTGCAGCACAACCCTACCCTTTGCAAGCATCTTCCAAAACCAGTGTCCCGCCCTCACCTCTGTGGTGGAGCCATCTAAGACTGCACAGCTAAGGGAAGACCAAAGCATGTTGTCACACACACAGTGCTACAAACCATAACAATAGGCTGCAAATTATGAGGGCTATTAAAAATAAAAAGAAAAGAAAAAGGAAATTGTAAATCATGCCAGTTCTACTTAAATCAATCCAAATAATTTTAGCAAGTGGAGAAACATGATGAGGGTGATGTAAGAAGTGTAATATATTTGCCCTCCCTGGCTGAGGGGAAGCAACACACATAAAACATGTGTAATAGGTGCCTTGACAAAAATAAATCTTAGACACAAATCATGTTTATTGAGTTCCTTAGTGCAGAGCAGCCTTTCTGGCAGACACATTGATAGAATTTATCTGTAATCATGAGGATTCCCCCAGGCAGCCCCTAAGTGCTCTATACATTTTGTCACGGTGTTTTACAATAGTAGCAGCTTCTGGAGCTCCAGTCACTTCAGTGCACAAAATTCAGTATTTCTGTATTTAGAGTAATGTAATCACTGTCTATTCAAATAGCTTTCATTGAAATTTCTCCAGCCCTTCCACTGGACTGAAATATAGAACTGAGTACCATGGCTGATGGTTAAATTATTTCAGCTAGAGGTATTTATAATTTACAAAGGCTGTTTATCTTTCAACTTGTGTGTGTTTGTGCCAGGGCTATACATATCACTGATTATACCAGCATTAATGCACAGTCACAAATAAGCAAGTCAGTAGGTGTTCTAGTTCACATCAATATCCACAACCACAGAAAAGGCTGTGAAAGGTGTCAGCAGCATCTGGATTGATTTAAGGCTCTCACAGAAACTGAATTTTCTGTGCACTTTAATTCTTATTTTTGCTCAGGTATTTTACTGGTAGCTTATAATACTAAAGTAGGCATGACAGCATTAGAAGGATTTACATCTCCTTTGATTTTCATAACATGCTGGTGATGTATAGATCATGTCATATGAGCAAAACTGAGAAAAATTACAAGGAAGACCACATCCTGATATAACAGAATTACAACAAGAAATATCATTATTACAAATAAAATGAGATTAGATAGGGGCAGTGGGTATAGTATCAGTGAAATGTGGCCTTTTATTAAATTTGGACTCTGAGCATTTAACCTGCCCAAGCCAAAGGGCGTTTATAAACATATGGAGAGGCTTTAGCCATGAGGTGGAGGAATGCTTTTCTTGTACAGCACCACCGTAAACATCAGGTCAACAGATCTATTTAACATTGTGCCCAAAGGGGAAACGAGTTTCTTCTGCTTTGACTCACTTCAGATGAGCTGATTTCAGCCCTCCGTTTATGTAGTCATAACTCTGCTGAAGGAAACACGACTGCAAAAATAAATGTACCTTGAGGATAGACCACAGATCATCATAAAAATAACCTGGTGAGATCACCTGGTCTGCAGAGCCACTCAGGGAAGCCTAAAGCACACACAGAGTCCACTTTCTTATAGCCTTCAAGACAGGACTGCCACTCTAAGGAAAGAGTCCCTGCAATAAGAAATTGCTTTCCATTCTTATTGCCACTTTCATTTCCTTTCCTGTGTAACAAGCTTGTGGCTTCTTTCCCATGTTCTGATTATGTATAATCCAACATTTTCTTGCTACTGCTGCTTTGTCTCTGAACACAACAGATCTAGGCCAAATACAGGGCTGGCCTTGCCCCTTCACGGGGCTAATCCTGTGGTCCTGGGAAAGCAGCACACTGCTTGGACAGCAAGCTCTTGCATACAAGTCCATGTAACTGATGATCCAAAAATGTCCCTTTTTGTGCGGGAATCCATGTGGCAGATAGCCAAATCACACTGCAGCTCTGAGAACACTTTCCTCTAATTTCTCTGTCCCAGGCAGGTGCCTGGTTTGCTCGCAGAATGGACCCTGCCCCTTTCAGTTGTATGACTTGTGATTTCAGAGGGTCTCACATCTCCACCCTTGGGGTCTGCCAAGCCCTCTCTCCAGAGAGCACACATCTGGCTGGAGGTGCACATCTGGGTGGAGCCCACACTGTGCTTGTAGCCATCAGAGGACATCGTGGCACTTCTGAGGGAGGCTGAGTAGCTGTGGACATCCCAGATGAGCATTCATCTAACAAGGGACCAAAACAAATTCCATTCATATGCTTCTCCTCTGAACACAATGTGCAGGGTAGGGCTTTAAGCCATGGTGTCAAGGTGCTTTTTTTTAACATGGCCTGGAGATGTCAATATTGGGGTCGCAGCAGGGCTCCTGAAAATGATTATCCAGCAGTGGATAATCCAGCAGTTGTAGATTGAGTGTGCTGTAGCAGGGGCTCTGTGATACTAAAGTGGTCACTGGAGGAACAATCCCAGCATGGAAAAGCAAGTGTTTCCTTCTGAGTTTAGGTCAAGGATTGGGTAAGGATTTTATAGGGGAACTGAGACGGGAAAACCCTCCAAAAAGCCAAAGTGGGCATGCCCACAGTTCTGTTGTTTGCAGAAGGAAAAACATGGCCTGGATAGGTAACCTGCTGGGAAAAAGGAACAGAAGAATCGAGCAGACTCCCTCCAGGAGGACTTCTGAATGAATTATCTAGAGTTATCTCTGCTGGAGGCTACTTCATTTCCCCCAAACTCTCATTTTGTATCTCTGTCCATTTTTACTCAAACTTATGTTCACGTTAAAACATTATTTGTAAAACCAAAGGGTCCTGTTTCTTTCCAGTCTTCATACAGAAGCAATTTTAAGCAATGTACAAATGTAAAAATATCAGGTTTAAATGCATTTCAAGGAATGATAGAATCAATCATAGAATCACTAAGGAAAAAAAACCTCTAAGGTCATTGAGCCCGACTGAGGCTTTAACTAACTTGAAAGAACATCTAAGTTTACCTTCCATACATTTCCTTTCATTATCTAAAGATAATTTATCCTATGCAGTTATTAGGGGATAAACACTGAGCTGAATTAGGCACATTACATGTTACTACTCCAATATAGAGTATAGAGCGGATAAAGTGGTTTTTACTAGAAGGAAGACTAAGAGAAAGAAGAGCTGATCACAAGAGGAATTATTAATGGATGAAATTCTTGAATTATTTGTTTTGTAACAGGAAGGTGTCTGCTGCTGCTGCTGCTGCTACGGCAGTATTAGGCAGAGTTAAACATTGAGATCACTGTGTCTTGACTGTAACTTAAGTAATATTGATCCCAAGATTGGCCAGGAGATAATATACATTTTGGTAGGATGAAAGTTTTCTGTGTTGTCCTCAAGTATGATCTTTTCCAACTGAGAGAATGCTGGGGATGTGGTTGAACACAGCTTATTTTTTTACCTATGCCTTCAACTCAAAATGTCAAATGGTAGTTCATTATTGCACAGATATAAAAGGGGAGTAACCCATCATGTGTTTTTATTGTTTTCAAGATGGTGCTTAAACTACACAAAGAATATCAGAAAATGTAAAAAGTTAACTAAGTTCAAATGATTTGAACTTTCTCAGTGTCGTCAATAGCTTCTGATAATGCAAGATGCTAACTTTGGAAGATGCCTCTCTAGCAGAAAAAAGAAAGTATTTTTTCTAGCTGATCAAACCTCTCATATACAGCAAAGCTATTTGATTTTAAAAGCAGTTTAGCAACACTTACAGTATTTTCTTAATTCTAAGAGTTTTATAATTGCAGGAGAGATCTCACTTTTGCTAACTTTAGACATATGAAAATATCTAGGTGTATCTTCAGATGATGATTATCTCATAGAGTTGCATTAAAAGGAATTAAAAATATCTTTTCTAGGTCTTAAAAAAAAAACCAACCAAAATTCCTTCTTTATATCTTTGAATTTTAGATAACGATTTTCCACTTGCACTTTAAAATTCTTAAATGATCACTTAGATGCAGCTGACAAAGGGATATTATCAAAAGTTTAACGTTTCTTTCACAATGTGTCACAAGATTTTTTTATATGATAACATTAAAATTGAATGACCTAATGATGCATGTGCCAAAATTAACTATATCATGCATTTGTGAGAGGTAAGTCACAAGACAGAATTGGTTGTTCCTCAGTAATAAGCATAGTTTTTATCTAAAACACTTCTTAGTGAAGAAGAAAAAAACATGGTTTTTGTCACGTACCCAAATACTTGACTTCACATTTTAGTTTTAGTCTCAATCTGACTAAGATGATTTCTCTGAAAAAAACAATGACTTTCAGGGGACTGTAAGTTCTCCTGAGTGACTTCAATCTGATAGGAAACTGAATATGAGGTATTTTCATAGGACTTCTTATATACTGAGAGTCTCAGCACAGCAGCTTTAACATGTTTCAGGAATCTTTTATTAAGAAATAGGCGAAATCCTCATCCTTTCATGATCTTAAACCCCTTAAAACTCATGATGCCTTTTCTACTTCAGAGGCAGAGAAAATGCTGAATATTTTTCACAAGTGAACCTGTTAAAAACTTAATTACGTAAGGCTTCAAACTAAAGTAATTTCAGTCTTTCTGGGGAGAATTGCATTATCTGATTTCAAGACATGCAGGATACATGAAAATGTCTCAAAACATGTTACTGTCAATAAGAACAAAGTAAATGGTGCCCTGGAGCTCAGTAAATTTATTGGCTACTGGAGGTATTTGAAATGAATGCTTGAAAGACACATCCACAATTAAAAGGAAAATCTCATCTCTGTAAAGTATCCCACATCAGTCATGGCTCGCTCACAGGAGGTGACCACCTGTGCCATGAAAGACCTGCACTCCTCCACCCTCCCAGTGAGCCCTGCCCCAAATGGACCCCCAGGTGTCTTGCCCCTCCTTAGCTCCCTTCCCCTCTCCTGACCCCAAAATCTCCTAATTCCTGCTCTCTGCTTCCTTTCATGGCAGTTTCTCATCAAAAGCATTAAAGGAGGTTGCAGCATGAGTTGGTTGAACCTCTCTGGCAGGATGCACATGACCCGAAGCCACCGGATGCTGATGTGGGACCTCAAAGTGGCTGGCCGGAGTGACGGCTCACTTCCTGTGCCTTGCTGCTCCCTGAGCTGCAGTGATTAAACTCCCTTATCACTACCAGAGCAGACCCGAAAATAAAAAGAGAAGTGAGGCTCTTTTAATGTGCTTAAGCAGTCTAGAGTGGCACTTGTTATGCAGCCAGGTGCTGCATGCAGTCAGTTTCTGCATGCAGTCAGTTTCTGCCCTGGGCGAGCAGGTTTTTCTCACAGGGGAGGAAAAAAAAAAAGTCAGTAAAATGCTATTTCTGAACAAAGCTTGGCAGGGGATTCAGGATAAGGTACAGTGCTGCACTTAATCTTTTTTCCAAAAGAACGGATTTGAAGTTAATGATCCCTGAAGCACATTTATTGGCTTTGTGGTAACAACTAAAACATCTTTCTTTTTTTTCTTTTTTTGGGGACAAGAAGGAAGGTTTGCAGCACCAATTACTTCTGGTTTGCTGCTTGAAAAACAATTCTGTGTTTCATAGGAGAATATTTGCAAGATATTCCTAACTTAGGAAATATACTTAGGACTGCAGGGGTAGGAAGTTACTACTGCAGATATTTTAGTAGAGTCTGTGGGTTGTTGGCCTTGCTGCAAGCACAGGTCTGTCTACAGGCGAGGGCTGTGCTGTTTTCAGTATGACTTTGTCTTGATGTTGTCATGTGACCTGCCTGATGAAGCCAAAGCATGATAAGACTCTCGACGTGATTTACCAGTGCAGGAAGAGGGAAAACAATGATTGTTTCTGAGAGTGTCAGGAAAAGAAATCCCATTTCACTCAACCTTGGTTTTTTTTTCTTTTTTAAATTGTTTTCCAGGGTAACGCAATCTTTAAAAAAAAAAAAAAAAAGACAGAGCTTGTTCTCAGTGTGAATTTTTCCTCTGGGTAATTATCTGGACATACATAAAACTGGGTCAGTGGTTCCCACCCTTTCCAAGCCATATTTGCCATTGCTGGATTTCTGCCAAACTTACCAACCTCCCTCACTGCCTTGAAGTGGAAGAACTGTGGCAGATCAGACCTCTATAGCCCTGTCACTCCCAGCAGCAGTCACGCTGCAAACACAACTGTCTTGGCAACTACTCAGATACTTTTTACTGATCTGCAGTTGCTGAGACATAGCTGAAAGCTGGGCCCCAAGTCTTTGCATCTGTCAGGGTGATTTAAAAATATACATAGTCAGAACCATGAACACTGAATTATGGGTACTTACAGAACACAGTGAGTGGTTAGAACAAAACTGCTATGTCTCTGTGTGCTGACAGATCTTGTCATTCAATGATCTTGGAGTGCACTGATGAAATATTTTGAAGCTTCTGCAGTAGTATACTCCACTACAGTTCAGTGACATCTTGCTAATATATGTTTGAATACAAAGTATAGATTTTCTAACTACACTGGTCATACTTGTTGCTAGCTGAGATTTTTGGGCTCATGACCACAGGAGAGATGGGCAACATCCGCAAGAAAAAGCATTTGACAAAGACTAAGTCAGCTCAGCAACAGTGTTATGGCACAAACAAGTCATAAAGGGTGTGTGTCTAAATGTATGTATGTCTGTCTAATGAGAGATATCTATAACTGCTAAAAGCCTTGGAGGATAACAGCAGGTATTTCACAGCCTATACAGCTGAACTTTGTAAGCAGTTCTTCTGACAAAATCCAGTATCATTTTAGGGCAAAAGGAAAGCAATTTGGAAAAATATGTGTTCCGCACCAGTGTTCAGATCAGTTCTGTCAGTTATACGTGACTCCCCCATGTGCCTTCTGTTCTGCTCCTTCAATGAGGTTACCCAAATAAAATGGTGCACTCATATCATCTGAAATGTGAGACAGCCTTGGAAAGACAAAGAAAAGTTGCCTTTATACCACCTCCCTCATAACCTTTTTCCAGCTCTGGCAATCCACACAAACTCTCTTGCAGAGGATCTTGTCTTGTGTGTGCCATTGACTTCATATACAGTGCAAAGCTGGGTTCCCATTGCTGTCCAACACAAAACATTGTTCTTGTCCCAGTATTGGATTCATAGGTCTTCAGACAGACACAGAGCTTCCTATAAACCTTTGAAGTCATGATTTGAAACCTAATGCTGGCAGCAAAAGCCACGATGTGGGAAGCCAAACCAAGGGACAGAAACACCCTGCTCTTCTGTTTAACAAATAGCTCACTTCCTATTAGCAGTATAGTTACCTCCTGCAGGCAAAGCCATAAATTATGCTGCCCAGCAGCCACCAAGTTGAGAAAGCCACCTCTGAATTTAGAAACTGAGTGTCAAGTTATACCACCTATTGCTCTCTGACCTATTCATTATGGTTGAATCTGTGGAATTTGCGGTGTTTTAGCCCAGCTCATAAAAATAATGTCCTGGATGATCAAAGGTGTACTTTGATCTGCTGACCTCTTTCTTTGTCTTGAGGCACCAGCCTCAAACACCTCAAGGACATCTGCTAATGAGACTGAAATGAGTCTGCTGTGCTGAGCAGAGCGATGTGGATGAGAACAAACAACCCTCAAGCCAGTTTGTGCAGTAACACATCGGACAGTTTTTCCCTTGTCCTAACCAGTGAGGCCTCTCAGGTGCTGAAAGACATCTTATCTCCACCTGGCCTATCTGAAAGAGAACATTTTGTCTCAGGATTTCATAAGCTGTCTTCTGTTCAGTCCTGACTCAAAACTGCAGTTACTGTGATGGGAAATGACTCTCCAGCGAATCTTGGAAAACCATCTTCCTTGGGACAGACTCAGCTCAGACTATTCTCGTTCCCAAGAAAGACCTTGGCAGCACTCAGGCACAGATTTCTGCTGGTTTTCAGCTTGGTCTGATGGAGAAAGCTTGAGCTTTGGCAAACCCTTAACACAGACCAGGGTGTACAGATGCTCCAGGAATTCTCTGTCTTAGCTGCTCCTATTGCTGTCCTGGTTGCCTGTCATATAGTGATGGGAAAGATATGGTCTCTCTAGTAAGCATCCTGACATTGCCTACCAGGGATAACTAGGATTTGTAGATACCTTGATACGAGCCCTCCTTTGCATGTGAGTGCTTGCTGCTAAGCCTGATGCACACAAAGATTGTGCTTGGACTAGCTGTGAGGAAGCACACCAGGTTTTTCTGGCTTGGCCAGCTCAGCTAGAGTTCAGGTTTGCCAAAAACGTACTGGGCTTTGCTGCAACTTGTCACAATCCCAGTGCCTCCCTGTGATGGCCTGAAGAGTACCTGGTCCTCAGGAAGAGCTATACTGGGGACATGTTAAAGAGAGGGGGGTTGCTCTGTGGAAACGACTAGGTGAAGGGAAGAACCCAAACTATGTGAGATTCTCACAGTATTTAATGCTGCAAGTATTAATGAGACTTGTGGTGTAGCTGTGCAGGGCAAGAGCAGAGAGGTGGAGAGTTGCATGTCTGGTAAGTTCCCAGAGTTGCAGCATTAATGAGTTTGAGAACTTGAATTAGGAAATACGACCAAAGCTCAGAAGAAAACAGGAAGTAGAATTCATTGTCTGTAGTTTGTTGTTGTTGGTTTTTGTTTGGTTGGTTTTGGGGTTTTTTTTTTTGTGCACAAGCTAAAAAGAAAGTGCTATCTGGGATCTTAGAGACTGAAATATCCTGAACGTTCACAGGGAATGAATGCATGTTTTTACGGAAAAATGCATGTTTTTGTCCATGCCCAAGCACGTGGCCATCAGTGTGGCAGCAGATGAGGTGGGCACATATGTCACATAAAGAGGTGAATATCAGGGAAATTCCATGATATCTGGAGTTCCCAAACAGACCACAGTCAAGACAGTAAATGGAAAGGATCAAGGTCAAAGTCTAGGTAAAAGGTCAAGATCAAACAGCACATCGTTTTGATGCAGAGGGAGTTACAGACAGTGAAGTGCACAGCAGAGAAACAACTACAGATTAGTACTAACTGAGTGAATACTCAGTCACCAAATCTAATGGATTTCCAGTTATTTGCTCCCTCTGTCTAAGATTTGCTGAGTACCAGTGAGTGGTGTTTTGGACACAAGGATGTGTAGCATTTAGGCACAAGTATCTGTAGCATATTGTCAAGTCTCTTTCACTCAGGTTTACATCACTGTCTGACTTTGCCACCAAATGTTAGGGGTGCCACAGAGGGGAGAGTTTTGCTGTGAAGGAAAACTTGGAGTTAAGCCCAGGCTAAACACATGACTTGGATATGCACAGTATTCCTGTTAGGTTTACAAGCAATTTGTTTGACTCTTCCATGGATTAAATAAGATGGTTTTGACCAGCCAGTGTGGCAATCCATTAATTTAATCCTGTTCATTTTGGTATGAGCATATCTGTATGCATGCATTTACACTCCACTGAGCAGTGGCTTGGTTGTGATTTAACCCCAGCCAGCAGCCAAGCCCCACATGGCTGCTCGCTCACTCCCTCACCAGTGGGATCAGGGAGAGAATCGGAAGGGTAAAAGCTAGAGAACTCATGGCTTGAGATAAAGACCATTTAATGGGGAAGGCAAAAGCTGCACACAAAAGTAAAATAAAGCAAGGAATTAATTCACTGCTTCCCCTGGGCAGGGAGGTGTTCAGCCATCTCCAGGAGAGTAGGACCCCATCATGTGTAAAGGGTACTTGGGAAGACAAACACCATCACTTCAAATGTCCTCCCTTTCCTCCTTTTTCCCCCATTTTATATACTGAGCATGATGTCACATGGTCTGGAACATCCCTTTGGTCAGTTTGGGTCACCTAGCCTGGCTGTGTCTCCTCCCAACCTCCCATGTACCCTGAGCCCCCTCACCAGTGTGGCAGTACAAAAAGCAGGGAAGGCCTTGGCTCTGTGTAAGCCCTGCTCAGCAACAACAAAATCATCTCCTTATTATCAACCCTGTGTTCAGCACAAATCCAAAACACAGCCCCATAACAGCCACTGCGAAGAAAGTTAACTCTACCCCAGCCAAAAATCAGCACAGACTTGAACTCCTGCTGGACACTGGTTACTTGAGTCACATTGGTCCACATAGAGATGTCAAGTCCAAGACTGACTGCTGGAATGCAACAATTTAATGTTTGAACAATTAGATGGTATTGGGAAAGAGGTAAAAGGCCGGATGGATATAGGCAGGTTTTCTCCAATGACATTTTCAATGTTTAGAGGGAAAAGTATAATAAAATTGGAGATACCTGAATCTGATGAATAAAACAACATAGGAGCAGTTTATACACATACACGAAAATACAGACACATCTACACAGAGGTCCTATGTTGTTGGGGGTTTATATATATGTACACATGTATATATCTCTATGTGTGCATGTGTATATATGTACAGCAGAGTGTCTGCGTGTTCGCTCTGGTGATGCTGTTAGGTAGGGACTAGTGAGCAAGCTCAGCTGCTGCATTGCCCCATCCTTGCTGGATTGGGAAAGGCTGGTGAAATGCCCTGCAAAGGGAGTTGGACCTCTCTGGCCTGGTACTCCAATGGCACAATTTCCGACCTATGTTTGAGTGAAATGACTCATTCTCTAAAAACATGCGATTCTTGACACTGAAAAAATGGGAAATAAGGTTGCCCAGCTCAAGCAATGAGTACATATGTTTACTTTGGATTTGTCTACATTTAATCAGATGACAGAGAAGTTTGTGGTGTTCCCTAAACCACCACTGCCTTTCTGCAGAGATGTGTCTTGAGAGAACAGCTGCAGCAGAGCATTATTGTTTGGGGGTGTGCAACAGATAAAGCCAGCCTGACCATTTCATCTCTGCATGCACAGAATAACATAATTTTAGCCCGAAATGAAGTATTTTATGTTTGATTTTATTCTTCTTTCATATACATAATCCACTGGTAGACAGGCTCTTCTAATCCTCTTGTCAGTGAGGGCTTTGTAGGGTTTATGTTCTCTAAGATGGCATATCCTAGCAACATCAGAATTAAACTAGCTGCAGTGAAAGAGGGAAGCTGCAGGAATGTCCAAGATATTGGGTATTCACCGTCATTTGATTAATACAGCTGCTTGCAGTGATGTTTCCAACAGCTCAGTGGCCCAGAGAAGCATCCTGACAGTGGCATGAAGTATAAGCTGTTTCTTACAGCCACATTCTCAGAGTCTGCAAATCCTCTTTGATGTTATGCTTATTGGTGGAGACACTGTAACATGGTTACACAGGTAGCTCTCAAAGCTGGAGGGAGGGAATGCAAGTACCTAACACAGAGAAACGGCATTGCTTCTATTTCTCTAAAGGTAAGGGGATGCTTCACTCTCCCATGTTGATTGCTGGATGTCTCTTGGCATGTGAGCTCAAAGAGGAAGTTTTATTTTAATAACAGCACTTTCCTCCATTTTTTCTTTTTCCTGATCTGGTTTTTTCATTGATGGAAAATTGTCTGAAAAAGGAAAACCAGAGTCCTGCTACAAGAGCCATATCTGATATGATGCAGCAGCTGGGGTGCCACTTTGATCTACAATATCCCTGGATTAGATTCTGCATATGTTCCTGTGTGATACTGGAAGACATCAGTGAAGAACGAAGTGCATAAAAATCTCCCTCTTTTTAAACACACAAACAACGAAGCAACAACAAGAAAATCCACCAGAGGAAGTTTCTTCTCACTGATGCTGAACACTCCCTGTTGGGCTGCAGTTTGGATGGACAGTTCCTTTCCCAGTGCCTCTTAGCACTAGGCAGTATTTTGCCTTTATGTCCTGAATTTCTGTGAGAAAAAGCTTTCATCCTACCACAAATGATTTAAATCTTCTTTCTCCCTCCAGCCCAAGCTTATTCATCTCACTCAATTTCCAAACACACTGTGTAACTCAGCTGCCTCCTTTAATGCCAGCCCAGTTTTAGAGTGTCACACTTTTTGGTGTGACATTTGGTCCTGTTCACTGTTAACCCCCAGGCACCACTCTAAAAATTTGTGTCATACTCCCAGTCTCCTGTGTGTGCTTTCTTTTGGGTGTTGCCAGCCCTCCCTCACCCCCAGGGCAGTGTAGGAGGGAGCCTCCCCTCCCTCACCCAAAGGATTTCAGTGTGCTCCAGTTTGCCCTCCAGTTCTGCCCATCCTCCCACTAGTGCTGGTGGCTCCACTGGGCTTTCCCCCACTGTCTTTCCTTCCCTGCTCCCTGACATTATTTTTAATTCACTTGCAGTCTGCAAAAATGGTGCTGACATGAACTGGGGCTGTGGCCAGAGCTAAGTCAGAAGCATCTGTCTGCTAGGAGGCAATAACTCCACTACCCATGAGCTGCTTTGAAGTTGACAATTAGGGTCAGTGGATATCATGTCACATGACATTAGTCCCCTACTCCTTCCTAGCTCTCTGATTCCTCCCTAAATCAATGGGCTGTGCCCGTGGTTGCCTTTAAGACACCACAAAATTCTGGAACTGGCTGACTTCTTCAGCATCCTCAAAAGGCTGCATTGGGGCAGACACTTGTCCTCTAGTTGAACAAAAAGGTTTGCTTTGCTTTGTGGGGAAAAAAGAGTTTCAGCTGAAAAACAATAATAAAAAAAATCAAACCACTGAAGAATGGTTACTTGCTTATCAAAAGATATTTCCCAGAGGTCTGTAAGACATGCAGGCTGAGTTCGCACAACATTCCCTATACAAATGCTCCAATCCCTGCCTGATATCTTCTTATGGTGATTCTCAAGGAGAGAATAAATTAAATTAAAAGAAATAGAAATAAAAATGAAGTAATTTAAAGGAAAAGGCCGTATGACAAGTTCACCAGATCAGTGTAACTCTATTTCAGCATATGATTAACTCCTAAATTTCAGAATACTAGGGATCTGTGCATACAGTAGTATAGTCAGACCACACTTAGGGCGCATAAAAACAACATACAATGGCATTCTGGTCAACAGCACATAAAAAATGATTGCTGTAGTCACTCTGTTAATTACTTGCTCTTTATCAGAAAATTCTTATTAAATTTAGCTTGCTAATTTATCACTACCATGACAATATTTGGCATTTTGCCATTACTTGGAATTTGGTTCTGGGAAAATCTGGGCTTTTATTAAAAAAGATAATTTTAAAAGGCTTGAACCATTGTGTAAGGTGACATAAATATCCAAATTAAATAGGCTCTAAAGGCTCAGAAACCATCAGGCAAATTGAAAGAACCTACCATTTGTTAAAATAAAATAAAATTAAAAAACAAACAAAGGAAAACCTTTTGTGATTTTCAAGGCAGTTTCCTACTGCTCAAGGATCTGATACATGTGGTTTAAAACCCTTATCTGGATGATGTTGCTAAACTCAAAAAACTCCTCACAAGTAGAAACCTGTTGAGGTACTCTTTGATTCATCTGGGCAACATGTTTTGTCCAGAAGTGTCCCAACTCCTTGTGACTTCATTATGCTTTTCTCGATTCCTCTCCTCTTGCTCCCTTCTCTTTTCTGGTGGAGTGAGATGCTGAGCACTTGCACTGCTTCTAAGTCCTTCCCATTGCTTTGCACTTGCTCTTTTGTTTCTACTGTTGTTTGCTCGGACTTCTCCCTAGGTTGTAGCTGCAAAGAAACAGGCAGTTGCAGAATTATGCTAAGGCAGCCTGAAAGGGGAAGAGAACCAGCCCAGAGACCCAGGGGAGCTGCTGTGGCATTGCGGCAATCCCCGGTGCCTTCATCAGCTTCTCCTTCCCCGCCACAGCAGGTAACTCACCCTCTTCTTCGGCCCTTTGCACTATTACCTGCCGCGCTGGAACAGGTGGGCAGCTCCCTCCTGGCCCCATCAGGCTGCTGGCGGGGTTGGAGTGTCAGGGAGAAGGGCTAGGGCATTGAAGACCCCTTGGAGGCAGCACAGGGGCAGCTGTCCTTCTCACGTTGCCGTTTCTGCATCCACGCTTGTTACAGTTTACATCACGTCTCCTCCGGCACAGCCGCGGTTGCTTTCCCACACCCAGCCCTTTCCCTCTCCAGCAGGAAGTGCCATATCCCTGGCTCCCAAGCTTTCATGCCGGATTCATGTTCGATGACAGTACTAAAGGCAAAGGCTTAGATGGACAAAAGGATAAATGTAGGCAACTAATGCAACACACTTGTAAATATTTTTCTTAACTTTCTAAAGGAGCGACTTTGGCCATATCAAGGTCCCTTTCTATAACCGGTCAAACTGCACCAGCAAAAAAGTGTTTGGAGAGGTGGGAAGAGGTGCTGGCTCTGTGTGACAAGCTCTCTCTCACCGTCAGTGCTGCTGGAATTATAATTTGATAGATGCTGTGAATCTAATTGCTATGACACTGGCTTCTTAAAGTCTTTGTTGCAAGTTTTATAGCAGTGTTCCTGCCAGCATAAGCTTATCACCAAAATGTTGCTTTCCTCTGATTTTCTTCCTCTCAAAGGAGGGTAGGAATGTCCTGCTGTGAGTGGGAGCAGGCACGAAAAGCCCCAGATTACTTCCTGAAATGAGGTTTGAGGACAAAACCAGATTGACTACTCATTATGGTGGAGATTTCCACAACTAAGTACACAAAGGGTGCTTTGTAAGGCCAAGATGAAGGTAGTCATAAGGCAATACTGTTTAAAAGCACATCCCCACTTCTCCAGAGAAAGTCTCCAGCTCAAATAAACTGCACTAATGCAGCAGTCAACAATAAGGGCATTTGGAAATGCATGTTCATCTTCTAGTCATATAGAAGTCCAAAGCTATTTCAATTTCAGCCCCTGAAAAACACCTGAATTACTCCCTGATATATCCAGTGCAGGACGCTGGAGATCTAAAAAAAAGATATTTGATAAATGCTTCCATGGTCATTACCCACAAAGGCAAAAAATGTTTGATGATCTCTACAAACCCCTACCTGAGATGGACTGTTGTGCTCTGCTCCTGTGCCCTCAGCTCAGGCCCCCACTGTCTCTCTGCTGAGGCTGCCAGCCCCAAGCAACCCTGCCTGCCTGTTTAACCCAAGCGTAGAAGACCTTTTATATTTCTACTCTAGTTCACCTATAGTGTGCTAATTTTTCTTTTCCATGTCTTTTCCTTAAAGTCAGGCTTAGGCAATGATCCCCACACCAGGAGGAACTGCCCTTCAGTGGTGGGAAGTTTTCTCCCTGGGTATTGAGCAGAGTACTTTGAAATCTCTGGGAATTTAAGGCACCAACCAACTACAGTGTTATTTTCTAACTCAAATGCATGAAAGGAACTAAAATATCATCTCTCTCTGCACTGCAGATCTATTTAATATTCCTCCCTTATCTGCAAGCAGAAGTTCTACTGACTTTAATTGGAGCTTTATATTCAAAATAAAGTAAATAGCAAAGTCCTCAATGCAAACAGAATAAGGAAACAAAGACATATCAAACACAAGAGGAAAAACTTGGGTGCTCGGCACCTAGCATTAGGGGTCACCACTGAAAAATTTGGATGTGATCTTTCTATGCATTGTTTCCTTCCTGTGACTAGGGTTTGCAGTGCCATATGGATAAATTCATTTAAGTTAATTTGAATGTCTACTTCATTCAGACATAATAGAGCATGGCATAATGGCTTGTGAATACACACATGAACTTATCCTAATAGAAAGTCCCCATAGATGAATGCATGCCTGGCACTCAAAAGACCAGCTTGTGTGATTTTGCCTGCATTGACCCAAGGTCTAGTCAAATATGCACATATATGGGGAAGGATGTCAGGTCATATTAATGTGCATCATGCATCCCAGCACACAACCAGAATGACTGTTGTGTGTAAAAACAGCAGGAAAACATGAATCTGCTTGTGAGCAAGTGGATCAGGAGCTGTGAGGGGGGCAGGGAAGAAGCCATGCCAGCATGTCATGTAGGGACTGCTTTGGAGACTCCTGAGCTCCTCTGGAAGAGGGTCTTTGAGGCACTGATGGGTTCCTGGAGGCTGTGTAGCACTTCTGATATGTTGAAATAAACTCCTCTGCACAAAATGCAGATGGGCTCTGTGTGAGCCTTAGCAAAATATGATAAGGGGTGCTCTGGTAGATTCATCGGCAGGAGCACAAAACCCTCTCCCTTAAATGGCAATCCTGGCCTCCTCTCTCACCCCAAGCTGGAAGGAGCAAGGCTGTTACACGTGCTGGGTAGGGTGAGGAGGAATTATGTTTACTCTGGTAACAGATTGCCACAGAGTCATTTGTTCTCTCTGTTCACCACCAACTCTCAGACTTCACCCTTGAAATCCAGCAGCCATTCCTGTCAGGCTACGTCATGGAGAACCACCATCTCATTGTACAGATGCAGCCTGCACATACTGGAGCTATTTGTGAGATGTCATGTCCTTCTCTGGGATGGAGAAATCATGGTAATGCATCCCCAGCCATTTTCAATGCATGTTTCACTCTCGTTGATTAAGTAGGCAATTTTTACCTTCATCCTTTTGGTGAAGGACCTACATTGTGATTCCTGTGGGATGACACCTTCAGAGCTGATCTTTTCTGACAAATGAGCAGTACTGCAGTCACGCTGGGTTTTTCTCGAAGAAAATTGCCTGGAAACCTTCCAGTATCTCTTAATCCTGCCTTCTATCCCAGCAGCCAGCACAGCCCTAATCTGATCAGGGAAGCAGGTTCTGCAGCTATGGGGAAATGATGACATGCTTGGGGTGCTTGTGTTCTTGTCCAGAAAACCCCATGATTCTTTATTTGAAGTCCATCCTTCTTTATTTGGAAAAAAAAAAAAAGAGAGAGAAGAGGGAGAGAAAGACAACCTTTCTTTTTCTCTGTTAGTTTCATAAGGTTGCTCCCATGCCCCCAGGGGTGAAGGAAGAACATTTTTTTCTGGGATAAGAAGGTATGCAGGAATGTTCTTTAGAGGGACATGAAGAGTCAAGGTTTCCGTAACCTGACCAGTCTGGTTCAGCCTGGGCTAGATAAATGTTTGCTTTGAAATGGGTGGAAAGTTATGGAAAAATCCCACTTTCTACAGGGAAAACTCCCATCAGCTTCAGACGGAGTTTTGCTTAAATGTAGCCACCAGGATATGGCCCAAAGATGAAAGCTGTATGCAAAGGAATTGCACAGAGACCCAGAGTGGCTTTCTCTACCCTGCGACAGACAGATGCAGCCTCTGCCCATGCGAGGACCCACAGTTTGCCGACCCATGAGACAGATCATGCTACAGCACCTGCTGCGATTATTGTGCTTCTGGTGGGAATGTAACAAAACTGGACGAGCCAGATCAAAATCTGCCAGCACCAGGGAGCTATGAACCTCTGGGAGCATGCAGCACAGGGGAAGCAGCTCAGGAAGGAGTGTACTGTCGATGGAGGATAAGGGCAGGGGGAACAGGGAAGAGCCTTTATTTCAGTGATTCCCCTAAGGGCAACCATGGCCTCTGTGATGCTCAAAGTGTCAGCTCTGAGCTGCGCAAGCTCAGGACAACTGCATGGAGGTGTTTGCTGTGGCAAAGAACTGATGGAGTGCTGGCATCACCCCACTATGTCAGTACCCTGCCCCTGTGGGATGAAGCACATCTGGAGGGCTGGCTCTGAAAAGTTCCTGGGGAGGACCACATCCCCCACCCCTTGCCACAGGAAAGCTGTGCTCTCTCAGTATGTACAAGCCACACACCATTGCCTCAGTGAAGGTCTCAGCTCTTCCCATCATTTCACAGTTATTTCTGTGAAAGGCACCTTTTCTGCCTGATCCAAGACCACACAGTGCCAGTGCTCACTGGAGGGGAAGAGAAAATGTTCAAATAGCTCTGAGGATCACTTAGTATCAAACACCTCCTTCTCCTTCTCAGGAAAGGCCCTTTCCACAGCTTTCCACCACCCTGCTCTCCTCCTTGGCTGGCTTTGTTGGGGGATGAAGTGCTGTCCCCCAAGCCTTGCCTTGAGGAGGGAGAACAGAGACCCACTGGAAGCCCAAAGCAGTCTTCCTCCCTGTCCTGTCATTTTTGGTCCTCACTATTCCCCTTCCCCTTCATCACCTCATTTGGGAAGAAAGAGGGGAGCTGAAAACACCTCTTAGGTGCTTTCCTCAGGTTGGAAGGGGAAGCAGCTGGCTGTGACACTGTGGTTGCTCTCTTCTCCCTTCACCACCTCTGGGGCAGAGTGCAGAGCCCCAAGAGCCATGGGTATGAGCTGGGTCGTGGGGTTCTTGTTGGGGTAAAAATATTGCAGAGTTGCTGGGCATGTGGGTGCCCCCACTGGGGCTGGGGCCTGGGGAGGGTTTGTGGAGCAGAGCAGATATTGAGACAAGTGTATTAGGTGACAGGAAAATCAGGCTCTTTTTGGGCTTTGTGAGTTCCCTAATGGGCTCTTAAAATTAATTAGCAGGTGGAAGAGTGAACCAGAATAGAGACAGCAATATACCAAGCCCTTAATACATGTACACACATGCATTTTTCCAGGCCATTTTAGGAACAGCCTGGCAGTGCCTTGGTCTTCATAGAGCACCAAACCCATATTATATCTTTTCTCATTTACAAGTGACCTTGAATAAATGTGTTGAGTCTAACAGGCAAAGGCAAGACATTTACTTGCAATTTCATCAATACACTGCTCAAGATAGGCAATATAAAGGTAAGGTGTGGGGGGGGATAATCTGGACAGGGGGTGATAACAGACACCCTTAAAAGTTGAAAACCAGGTTGTGAGTGACTGTTGAAAAAACAGCTGGTTCTCACTGGCATCAGTAGGTGCTGAAGAGGCAGAATCCAGCAAGATTAAAAGCTACGGAGGCTGAAGGGATGTAGGACTACAAGAATGGTGAGGTGGGATAGGTGGAAGCTATCAATAAATACTTGGACCTTTCTGATGGGCAGCAGGTGTAAGGAAGCTGTTTCAAGATGTATTTCATGTTCTTTCACTGGTCAATATTAAGCCTTATATGCAAGCAGGGAAAATGTGAAGCTCTGGCTACCCTGCTAGGCAGAGCTAAAGGGATGGTGAGAGACAGAGAGAGAGAGAGAGAATTGGGACGAAGCAGATGGTAGCATATAAAATTATATCATCTGTGTCTTAGAAATGTCATATTTTCTCCTTTCCTTATAGAGATGTTGTTTCAGATATAGACATTTCTCCATAAAGATGTCAAGTTAGATGACACTGATTTGTCCCCAGTCTCTCGCACACTCCCAGGGGAAGAGGCATATGTGGCCCTAGTTCTGCAACAAAGACCCATCAAAAACTTCTGCCTTGCTTTTGGTGTAAACAGAGATGTCTGTCTGCTTCTGTGTCCCTGCCATGTCCCTGCCATCTCTCGACAGATGGTTTGTTTGCTTGTACATTCACTCCCAATCAATCCTCTTTCAGATGAAGTGTGTCAGGCTTTAATAGCAAAGGCCTATTTATGATATTTTTTAAGGTACTGAAGCTAGTTTTGTCTGAATTATCTTAGAGAACAATCTTATGGGCAGTTTATCTGTCTGGCATATGCACCAGGCAGAGAAAGTGGAGAGCAAGTGCAATGAGGAGAATGGTCACTCAGGGTCCAGTTCAATGAAGGACCTGAAGTACTCTACCAGGTTTTAAAGAAATCAGCATCTCATTACATTTAACATGGAAGGGGGCCCTGCAAGCTCATGCCAGCAACAGTGAAAGGAGAACTTCCCAACCCAGCTGCTCACAGGGCTCGAAAGATGTCCCTACTCCAGGATGGTGGGTGTTCTCCAGCACCTGTTCAGCATGGCCAAAATTGCTGCTGCTGGTCATGTAGAGATGCAGCACTTCAGTCAGCCAAGGAAATTCTGACATTGCAGACAGCCTCTTTCTAGGCTGGGATCCTCCCAGGATGAGTTGGAATTGACCAGTTGTGTCCAGCATTGCTGCTCTGGGTTTGGGTAACAAAGGCCAGTTTTAGACCTCTGCAACTCCTCTGGATCTGTCGCTTCGATACATAATGATGCAATATGAGATAGCCCAACCTTTGTATACTGTATCCAGCCTCTATCAGTGGCCCATTTTCCACTTTCTGTGGGCTTGCTAAGAAGACAAGAATATGTTTCCGCAGTAGCTTGCAAAATGTAGGGGGTTTCAACAAGTAGATCTTAATTTGCTAAGATTAGATATTGGATCTGTGTTGTTTTGCCACTGATGAATGTAAATAAAGACCCAAATCTTTGAGCTATAGCCCATATGCAGCTAACAGTAGGGAAAAAAAGAGAGCTCTTGAGGAGTGAACTTCAGGAATATTTTATTACAAAAGAAGCCAGTCTCTAAGTAAAGCACCACAATTTAAAAGGAGTTAGACTTTACATTTTTTGATCTGGCATTTCTTTATATCATTTTGCACTGTATCTTGTAGACTGGAGTATGTTTTCAGTGGCCTCTCAACTTGCCCATTTCAATGGTGGAGTTTTAGAGGGTGAAGAAGTAATGATGAGTAATGCAGGCTGTCAGAAAGGCAGCTTTCAGTGGTTGAGCTGGGACGCTGTAGCCAATGGACCCCCTCTGCCTGCCACGATTATAGATCCAGTTTAGTTTATATCTGTGGTAATGTAAATCCATGGAGATCAGTGGAGTTCACTTAGTGGAAGCGAAGGGAGCCCCTCATGTATCCTACATCTGGGTAGTCCATTTCATAGAGGCATAATAATATCATGGCACATTCTCACTTAGTATGTGTTTGTTGAGCAGATAATGATACGTTCCCATAGCAGCCTACAAAATTTAGGTGTGAACCCTTGATTCAGCTTTAGCTGCGGCTGAAATTGTTTCAACATGGGCTTACAATGATTTAATAAGCAGATCAGTACATCTCAGCTTGTTGAATTAACTTGTGGTTGGCTTAAACAGGCAAGGCAAAGGGGAAGGAAAAGGCAAAATTATCTGTTGTACCACATCATTCTTCACTGAACCATGACTTTGAACCAATATATAGATATTGGTTTTCAGTCCTGTTTCCATTTCTTGTTCAAAAAAGACTTGTTAAAAAAATTATAATAAATCAAGTTCAAAATGCAGCTTGAGAAAAATTGAGAGGTTTTTTTTAATCATAGAATTTTTTAGATTGAAAAAGACCTCTAAGACCACTGAGTCCAACAATTTTGATCAAGTTACAGCTCAAGTTTCTCAGTTCTGAGCCTTTATTGCTATGGAATATATAAATTATATATAAACATAATGTAACATATATATATATATGTATGCAAAACATACGGTGCAAGAAGTATTCTCTTTTTGGCAGTGCCAAGGAACTGCCAAAGGAACCACCTTTGATTTCCCAGCTAATCATTGCCTACAAGGGACAACTTGCTGCTGGAAGCGATCTTGGTGCTTGGAGCTGGGAGCATGCTGGAGCCTGGCAACAAATCTTCTGGAGGGAGACCCCTGAAGCTGAAGTGTAGCCATGACACCAGGCGTCACAACTCATCCCCTCCAGCCCCACTGTGCGCTGTGAGAGCTCTTGCAGGGCTGCTCCTGCCACAGGCACAAGGCCCTGGGGGAAAGCTAGAGCTGCTGTCTGGCAGTAGCTCTCACATGTACTTGTAAACCTACCAGAGTAGTTTGTTATGTACTTCATTTAAAAAAAAAACAAACAACGAAGGGTGAACAAATTTCAGAAAGCTTTTCATGGTCTGTGTTAGGCATCCTTGCTGCAAGGGAGGTGATGCTTCCTCCTAGGTGTGCTAGCAAATGTTTGCAGGGCAGTGTTCAGGCAGAGGTGGTCTTTAGCCAAAATTCAGCCAGATGAAGCTATCCTAAGCAGGGTCATTTCTATTTGAAAATAAAAACTGGAAATTGCTTGGGAAATTGATGCCAAAGAGAAAACTAAGGATTAGATACACTTGAGATGATGGTCAGGAATACAAATAGGTTACAAAGGGTTAAGATGAAATACATAAGTAATTTCCTTATGGCATAAGTGTACACAGCAAACCAAGAAAATTCAGAGTAAAGAATAAACTTACCAGAAAACAACCTAAACAAAACATGGTACCATATGGAAAGTTACAGCAAAGGCACCTAATTAATCTTACCTCTGTCCTCGTAGTGGGACATGGCACTCCCTGTGCTTATGAATTACAAATGCAGCAACGTTTGCTGCAGATCAATGCCTTTGGTCCAAGAAATATCAAATTAGTTGTTAATCAAAACAGACTGTTCCTCTCTTTCTTTGTGTTCTGTATATATAATGCTAAGATGAGGCAGTTTAACCACTCATTTGGAGATTTTAATGTGCTATAAAAATCCAGATTAAAATAAATTCCAAACTCTGCAGATCAAATGAATCTGCTAGAGGAGCTACTAGGTATTCCAGCCAGCAATTCTGATCTCTCGTGTGTCATTGACACGTGTGGAAGTGTTAAGCCAGCAGCTGCCCTCTCACCCAGCCTGCCAGCTCTTTGTTCTTTTCTAAACAATTTTTCCTATCTTCTCTTCCAGTCCAAACACCCAGTCTGACTTCCTCAGCTCAAAAACAAAAGGTAAACCCCCCCCAAACTATAAACTCCAATCCATTTCCCTGAGTGGCTCACTGCATGTCTGCATGGATAACTCTGGGGGGAAGGCAGAATAAATAGGACTGAGTAAGCTGTCACTGACACTCTAAGGAGCTGCTCTTCAAGTCACTCTGTCATTGTAATGGCTCTTTTCAGCACTGCAGCTAAAAGCAAACATTACAGGTTTTTAAGGCCGGAAAGTTACCAGAATTCCCCTGTCCCTTGGTGATGTTGCTGTGACGTGTATTAAACATAGAGGCAGATCATATCGTGCTATATCTGCCTAAGGGTTGGTTTGATTCTCTTCCTCCTCATAAGCTACCAAATGAGCCTTAAGAAGATGTGGATGAGGAATACCTGGGGGAATAATTTTGGAAAACATCATTAAGCTCCAGTCACCCCCAGTATTGATAGAGCCCTACAACAGTTGCTGTAAAGCTGAATGTGGACTGGCCCCTTCCTTTCAAGAACACCTTATTTGCTTCTGAGTCCTGTAGCTCCTGCCTTGAGAGCTGTCCTGAGCACCCTAATCCCCAGGGGATAAGATGTGCACCATGGATCACGCTCAGCTCTGCAGAGGGCAGAGTGTCCTGCTTTCCTTACCGCTGACCTGAATTACAGCACTCCAAAGGTAATAAAACACCAATCCGTTGCCTCACGTTGGAGACATGCAAAGTTGGTACAGGTATTGGTGTAAGAATGATATGGATTTAGAGAGTTGTACGCAACTGCAAGGTGTAGGAAGGCAGAAGGACTTGAAGCTGCTCTGCTCCTTTCTGGCAATGCTTGATTCATGTGGTGTGTGGCAAATTCTCCATAGATGCATTGTATTGTAGTGGAATCTCACCAAAATTTCTACTTCTTACCTAAGCCTTTTAGTTCTTTTAAAATTCATAACTTCCTTCCTTAAAGCTTGCATCTGATCCTGGTGCAGAGGTATTTTACGTACCATGGATGTTTGCTACATTTGAGACTTCAATGATCCGTGAACTATAGAGACCATTTCTTCTGGAATGCCTTTAGCTTATATTTTAAGCTAATATTCTTATGCAATGTGGAGATCATTACAAAAAGCAAGTTTTTGGCTGTCTTGGACCTTGAAAATTTTGCTATAATGAAAATAACCCTTTTATGGCCTTTCCCCATACTACTGGCTGCTGTGCAAAAAAATAAAGGAATTACGTTCTTCGTTAGTGAGGGTTAGTGAACCACAGTTGTCTTTTCTATAGAGAAGAATATGGAGATGATGTTCTAAGTCTCAGAGCTGGAAGCAATATTGTTGATTCTGGCCAATAGCAGCATGAACATTATTTCTTCTGTCTATTTCTTGCTTGTGCTAACCACAGTTCCACTGGAGGCAAACAAAAATCGGGTATTTTTCACAAAGCATTTGACACCTATTATTTTAAGGAAATTTTTATCGGTAGCAATGTGTAAAGAAGAGCCCAATCAGTCACATCTCATAATTTTGCAATAACAGCACTAATTAAAAGAAATATTCAAGCATTCAAAGGATGATAGAAGATAACTGCTTTTAAATTGACAAATTTGTGCCATAATTTTCAAATTCTAATGCATTCGGCTATATCGGAGTATGAACATAACCCAGCTTTCGCAAGGTACTGAATGTTGGAACACCTATTTTTATTACATCTTTTAAGATGTCTTGTTGGAAACAAACGGGCTCTGAGTCATTTTCATTGAGGAATTAAATGCTGTCGGTTAAAAACCAACAAGAGACTATCAGTACCCAGGCTCACATTTCTATTGTTCTGAATCTATCTTATTCATAACCTACATTACTGACAAAAGGCCCAGACAGTGGAATTATATATTATGGAAATATAAGTGTTAAACATTGTTTCCATGTGTTTTGGCAGTAATGACTCAGAGCTAAAGTGGTGTTCCTAAATGTCTCCCTGCTTGTATGTTATAAACTGTGCCCTGCAGTTCTGCTGTGTTAAAAGCCCACTTCTCTGGCCTCTCTTTTCTGCAGAAGGTGATCAGCTCACAGATGTCCACACTGCTGGCACAGGTGGGATGTCACCTGCCTTGTGAGTTCTAAAGGTGGAAATTAGTGAGAAAGGAGTTGTCATTGCAGGCAGGGATGCTGTGGACTCTCACATCTTTGTGTCACTGGGGTAGCCAGGTAGTGGATGAGCAGCACCTGATACTTGTTTGCTTGTCTTGCAATCCAGGTAAGCAGCAGCTCTGCAGGGGTCTGATCTGTAGAGACATGTTCGGCAAAACCGAGTATCACCACAGACTTGTCCCCAGTTAGTATTATTTTTTTCCAAACTAGACACTTGACCTTTGCTAATAACTGCAGATCGAACAGTTTCCTAAAGTTTTACTAAAAATAATTGCACTGGGACTAGGTAAAGCACAAATCTCTTTGAACTAGTATTGCATAGTCTACTTAAAGGTTCTTATTTTAGGAGTCAAAGTGCACTGAGAGTCTTAGTGCAACAGATTAGATCCTGAGCATAATTGCTGTATGATTTAGCTTTCATCATCTTGAAAGCTATGACCCACTTTCGGAGCATATGCCTATGCTGCATTCAGAGCCGTAAGTGCAATGCAGATGCACTGAACTGACCTTGAACAGAAGTGCTGAAGTGCCAAGAACAGCTGAGGTGCCTGCAATCACGCGGCTACAGCAGCAGCCATCCCAGGCCAAATGACTTTGATCCTTGGGTGGGTCTGAACTGCAAATTTTCTTGCCATGCTCCTTTTTTTTTCTTTTCCAAGGAAAAGAAAAAGGTTTTGACAAATCAACACTCTCATGAGAGTTTCCTCCCAAATATTCCTGAAGTTGAGCACTCTCAAACACTGTCATTCAACGTGCAAATGCAGCCTCAGGATGCCACTAACTGCCTATGCTTTAAAGGAAGATGGTCACTACAACCTTAGGGTAAGACATTCTAGACTTGGATTCTGCCACTTATTCTGTGTCTTTGGGCAAGTAATTTCAGGTCAGAGGGAACAAAATACAGAAATTATTGCCTAATTCCTGCTTAAGGTCTCCTACTGCAATATCTTGGTCTTGCTTTTCCAGATTCCTGTCTATTAAATGAGACTTTCCAATCTCACTGTGTTGCTATCAAGAACTCGTGTATTATGGTGTGAGGCAAATGGCAAAGGGTAGCTGAATTAGAAATCCAAGACAGATAAATATAGTAACCAAAAACCAGGACAAGAGTAACCTGTTAAATCTGCACAACATGAGGTGAAGGCTGCGCTAGGCCACGCCTGGTGCAATTCTCAGTTGGCTGAAGGATCCCAGCTCTGATGCACTTGAGCACACAAGAGAACTGTATCAGTGCACATCTGCTCTCTTAATGCTGTTATTATTTAGTTATTACTGGACCACAGAAAGGGGACTTTCCATCCCTTCTCTTCTCACTGCTGCCTGTCCACCTGTGTAATTAATATAAATCTTAGGGTACAATGCACTGTCCCAAGTTGATAATTTCCACAAGTTTCTCTTATCTCTTATTCCCTGTTTATCTTTTTGTTCATAACCTTATAGTATTCTCATTGTTATTTATTTTCTTATATGCATTCAAAATAGCTTCTCGGTTACTTATAGTGGGGAGGGATACATAAACTCAACTAATAGATACTGAGGCTTTACTTCCCTTAACTTTCTGGCACATTTTTTCTCTTCCNCAGTATTTTTTAACCAGTAGGTTCCATTTCATAACATCCTATTTGTCATTATAAAGCTGCCTCCAAAATCTCCTCAACTTGTTGCAATCCATCTCAGCAGTTGGTTTGCACTTTATTGGTGCTATTAGCTCTCATCGATTCCCCTGAGGTTTCAGTCAAATGTTCATGTAATTGCAGTGGAGAATAGTATACCAAATTGTTTGCATACTTAATGAAGATTTTATAGGAAATCTAAAAATAAAAATATTTGTATTAATGGTGGCACCATCTATTGTTTGTCCAATTCTTTCTATGATGAGCTCCTGTTCTCTATGCTTATAACTTTTCCAAATGGTAACAATAGGGAATAAAAGTTTCCCTGCTGGGCATCTGCTCATTTAGCTGAAATTTAAGTGCATAAATAAAACAGTTCAGTTCCTTCCAAGAATGTGGCTAGAAAATACGTATTATTTTATGATGCTAATTTCTGTCTTTCATTTGGAAATTCCAGCTGGTCCCAACGCTTATAGAAGGGACATGAAACCAGCTGTAGATGAGTTTTTTATACTTTGTATCTCCAGAAAAATGAACCCAAATAGGGCCAAGTTGTAGACCTTTTAGGGGAAAAAAATGCAGCTAGCACGTTTCGTAAATCTCTCCTGCAGCTGTGTGCTAAATACCTTGAAAAGTCTGTCTGAGCTGGACACCATTCCTTCTGGGCCGTGTAATTGCAGCTCTGGGCTGTCATGGCCTTGGGTTCTGTTTTTCCTGGCCTCCTAATGTCCCTCTGTTTGGAAGGTGGTAGTAAGGAGAGATAAGTTTGGTTTAAAAATCAGAGCTAGACCTTGGACACACGTGAGCAATTTTGGACAAGGATAGAGCAAGAGCAGAATGGGATAACGAGCGGAGATTTGGGCTGGGTGAGAAAATGTAGGAGGCTGGGACTGAGAATGAGAAGCTAGGAATAGGAAAAGATCAGTCTGTAAGGGCTGGGAGCAAAAAAGGTCAAATTTGAGAAGGGCTGGGAGGAAAACATGTGGCTGCTTATACGCAATCCCTGCAAAGCTGAGGGGAAATCCATGAGGGGGCCATAGAATTTGATTAACCCACAGATAGATTTGACTTTTGCCTGTCCTCTCAGGGACAGGGCCACTGAGAACACAATCACCTGCAAAACACACTGCAATGTCCTACAGTCCTCTGGCACTTGCTGAGCCAGTCAGCTCCGGCCCTGGTGCTGACCATTCCCAAAATCAGGGGGCAGGGAATCAGTATTTTCAGGTGTTTAACAAAAAGGAAGAATAGGCAAAAAATTTCTCTGCATTCCTACCTTCTCCCCATAGCATTATTTTAAAAGAACATGCAGGTTTGTTGTAAAAACCAGATATTCAAAACGTAAGAACTCCTGGAATTCATAGAATCTCTATTACTTTAATTTAGCTGTTGGCTCAGGATTTACATTACAGTCTCTGTTCATAAAAAAGAATGAATGGCTACAATGGAAAGCTTTGGTTGCCTCAGGGTCACTGACCATGATCTGACTATGCTCAATATGGGCAAGTGCTGCACATAGGCCACCAGTAGTGTATGTGCACTGGTTATCCTGAAAATTAAATTCCTGAAGCAGGGTAAATTAAGAAAACAGTGTATGAGAAATGAAACAGAAATAGAAAAATGAAAATAAACATGGAAATTTATTTCAGAGACGTTTATTCAGATGGGAAAGTGTCACATTTTCCCCTTGGTGAATGAGGGACTAAACATCAGTCATGATTCAGTGGCAGAAGGAAATCAGTTGTTGAAAAGACATAACTTCTATAGTGAAAATAAAGAACAATCCATAAAAGTAAGAAGTCATCATGTGCTGAAAATAAGTAAGTAAATATCTGCAAATGACAGCCAAGGATAATATGAAATCATTCAGTTACTAGGAACAATGACTGTGGTTTAGACCCCTCACTAGAAAAAGAAGACAAAACCATTATCAGTGGTGCAGAACAGGCAGAAATATTTTTAAAAATTTATTTTCTTCAGAATAGAGCAGGGTGTGCTTGTATTGTGGCACAATCATACACAACTTTCAACATATCAGCAGTTAAAGATGTTCAGAAAATACCTTGGAATCAGAAAATTCCAGAAGACTGGGAAAATACTGAGTCTGTGCCAGAATTCAGAGGGTGTGACAAGCCACTAATTATAGGCTTGTTAGCTTACATCAGTTGTAGGCAAAATGACAGAAAAATTACATGGGGCTTCAAAGGAACTGACATATACAAATATAATTATTGCCATCAATATAGTTTAGTGAAAATGAGTTATTGTAAAGCAAGCCTGATTTCACACTTGAGGAATTTATATAGTTAGCTGATAAAAATACTGTAATATGTTTAGATTTATTAAGGCTTTTGACTTAATACTGGGTGGTGTTCTGTTAAAAACATGAGCGCTGGCCAATTTTCGGAGATGTTATTGCAGATATGTTGCAAATACGAGGCGCACCTGGTAATTAGGCTTTAAATATATGCTTGTCTTGAAATCAGTCTTCTTCACTTCTCTGGCTAAATATCCATGACCTGACAAAAGTCAGGTAATTTGGAGACGCTGTCTGTGAATGAAAGATGCAGTGTTGCTGTGAATAAGTGCCTAGGATATGTACCTCCCACAGAGCTCAGGAAAGACATTTTATAAGTTTCATGTGAATGTGAGTATCCTGAATCCTAGTTTCAACAAACTGCAGTGTCCAAAATTAGGCACACTTGGCATATTCATCCACACAAAGGCAGTTTGAGGAGGTCCTACAGGCATTTAGAAGTTTGTTCTGAGCAAGCCAAACTCACTCAAGGACTGGACCAAAAGCTCCCCATGCTCCAGTGCTGGTGGGCAGTGCTTGCTGAGAGAAATGTGGGGCTCTGTGACTTGTCCTGTAAGAGATGCTGCTGCAGAAGGACTTGCTGGCCTGAAGGACAAGGAAGTGGCCATAGATGAAAGGTGTGAGGAGCTTGCTGCTGGTTTGTGTGAACTTGAGCTGTGTTGTATGTACAAAAAGAATGGCAGTTTGTAAGTTCAGAATTAAACTTCTGAAATTGTTTATGAAACATGCCTCATTTTTGTGGACTGTAATTACACAGAGTGGTATCTCACCAGAGCACAAGATATTATAGTAGCATTGTAGAAGCTTCTACAATATAGAAGCATTGTAGTAGCAATCATCCTAATAATTTCCCAGCTTAATATCTTAGAAAAATCAATTGTTTGTTTGCAAGGATGGAGAATTCAGAAAGGTTTTTGTGGGGAAAAAAAAGCAACAAACAACTGAGAAACCAACCAAACAGTAAAGCACTGGTCTCAACATCTAGTTCCTATTTCCATTTTTTTCTGTAAAAATAATCTATCCCCTACCCCTTCCAGTCATGGAAAGCCTTCCCTGACCAGCACTTTCCTTCTTACTTTTATTTCTCTTCAGAGTACTAAGAACATTTGTTTCACTTTCTTAGCTTTTTTCATTCTTTCTAAACAGCTCTCTAGGCTTCCATGAGTCAGATAAAGGATATACATTTGCCCAAATATAGGCCCAAATGAGTTCAGAGAAAGGCAGCAAGATCCCGGAAAGGTTTTTTTCAGGGAATTCTGCTATTTCTCTTTCATTTCTTAGAATTACTGAGGACAAGTAATCTGCATTACTGCTTGGGTGTTGTAGTAATAGTGTTTTCAGTGCCACAGGAAACACATGGAAAAAAGATCCCTATTCTAACTGCTACATGTAATGTAGGCTGTACAGGCTGCTCTGTGTTTTACATATTAACAGAGATGTACAGATCACAGATGGGGGGATGGGTGAAGAATTGCTTTTCCTTCCCCTTCTCTCTGCACACACTTCACTGAGCTCTGCTGTTTCAGTGTTCACCTCCGATTGATAAAAATAGAGTGTGAGACGTTAATTCTAAGAAAGCACTTGAAGGCACTTAAAGGTACAGGAGATGGCTCAAACAAAACTGGGAGAGAACAGAAAAGGATGTTCATGTAGTTGTCCTTAAATGGGTGTACACTGAGAATGTAAGGATGTGCCTTACAGACAGATTCTGCACGAAAGTGAGCACCCTTCACTGCCATCAGCTCCTGCAGCACAGAAGGATCTCCTGGTATCTCTCAGGAGCCAGACCATTGGGAGAAATTGGGCAGAGCACTACCCATACGTGGGCACTTTCCTGGCCTTCACTACATGCAGGATATGAAAGTCTGCAGCTAGCAGGATTGCGTTTATTTTTCCCATGTCCAAGAGCAAGCTGTAACTCCACCTGCCAGTGAGAAGGAAAGGTATTCTGCTGCCTGTGCATTGCCCAGTCTGACAGTGTGTATCTGGAAAAACACGAGGAGGTAAAGCGAGGGGTGTTTTCTGCCCAGCACTGCAAGAACCTGAACTTACCCCATGTGAACCATTTTTGAGGTCCTTTGCTATCAGTCTTACTAGGAACACTGCACACTATTTCTTCCCAAGAGGAATCTATTATTTCCATCGTGATTCTTGATGTTATGCCTCTCACTTCACAATATGCACTCAGTCACCAAACATGCAGGCCTGTATGTATGAAATATGATTTGATACTTTCAATGCAAGAGATTCTGGCCAGCAATTGTCTCCTTGCACACTTTTTAATAAAAATAAGAGGAACTTACCCTAAACAACAATCTGTCACTCTGGCAAAGACTGAGATGCTCTCATACAATGGTATGATTTGAAAAGTGACAGGGACAGGGGACAAGTTACATGATGGAATTTGGAGGGAGGCTGCAGTGAAGAGTGCTACCTCTCTAGCAGGGTTCATCTCAGCATTGGTCCTGCCTGTGGCTCCCACCGAGCTCCTGCTGTGTCTGGTCACTCACTCGTACTTAGCACACGAGATTTTGGAGTGGTGGGAAGTTCACATCCCTGCACTGTGATTGCAAGACCCAGGCTTCACTGGAAGGCACCAAGGGTCTGCTGTGTGAGGATTCTGCTCACCTCACAGATGCTGCGAGCTTGTGATGCAGTGCTGGGAAGTGCTCCCTGCCGCAAGTGTAGCAGCAAAGTCACGCCTAGAAGAGCCGTCTCACCTCCTCAGGTCCCCCCCTCTGCATTTCCACTGCACCCCAGCTCAACCCATGCTGAGGTCCAGTGATCCAGCTCACAAGCTGGGAGCTAATGTCAAGTGACAACAGGATGGAGGCTTTGTTACATGCTGGAAGAAGATAAGACTGCTCTAAACTAAGTGGTGTATTCTGCAACTTACTGTGAGTAAAATGCCTCTAAAACATTGCTTACAAACTCACTTGGTATAGAGTTATTATAGTTATTTTAGATGTGTTAGTGAGTTATGATGAAACAGGATAACATGCTGTTTTTCTTTCAAAGAAACCAGGGCATGATCTATTTCTTGCTAGTTATGTCAAAATTATTATTTTTGGGAAGTTTAATATGAATTGTTGAATGTCTTGATCTTTCTGGAAGGGATGAGGATATAAATTGCAATTAAATGGTAAACTTTGATCTAGATTCCTTGCTGCTGATTTTCAAGACCTGTACCATAGTACTTGCAGCATAACAAATGTGGATTTAAGTTATTTTTGATCACCTGCAAGACACTATCAGCTGCTCTAGCATCATATATGAGATAGAAAAGAATCAAGAT
Source organism: Oriolus oriolus (assembly GCA_013400235.1). NCBI lineage: Eukaryota > Metazoa > Chordata > Aves > Passeriformes > Corvidae > Oriolus > Oriolus oriolus. The sequence continues at coordinate 934,664 of VXBT01013455.1, read as the reverse complement.
TGCTCCAAGACATGCATTTTCTCTGTACTCATACAGCCACAGTTCTTGAAATACAAAGTATACTGAGTATGCCCTCCTAGGCCAGCACTTCCCATGGCCATGCAGCAAGGCAACATTCCTGTATGGGCCAAAATCTGTCTGTATAACACATACAGCTTCCCTTCCATGGAAAGTGATTTAAACTAAGTGATTAAACCTCAGAGTCCACATCACTTTCTCTTCATAAAATATTGCATCTTGTCATCCTACTGATGTTTGGGGGCTATTAGGACAACCAAGGAGCAGGTTACTCCTTGCTAGTAAAACTCTTATTCTGATGGTGCTGTTGTTGTAAGTAACTCTTGTTTCAGTGGCCCTGGACACATATTTGGAAAACAAAGATACCGCTTAGGGGTGGAACTCTTTTTGGGCAGAGAGGCGCTGATGGTTGCAACAGATCCATATTTGTGCACATTATCAAAGCATATCTGGCTACTAACATGTTTTTGGATACAATTCCCCATTTAAGAACTGCATGCATGGTGTGGTTTTATTTCCCAATGGCAGGTACCCTCTTTGCAATTTCACCTTCAAATTTATTGCTGCCAGTTGACTGGTATCAGCAACATGGTTGGACTGAGTGAGGATGAGGCCTAAACACAGTGCTGGTCAACTAAAATTACTTACCTGATTTAAGTCAGCTGAGTGGTTTGCAACCACCAGGTTTGTGTTGGTTCACAGCTCTTACTGAGTTCCCAGGTGTCTCAAGAACTTGTTTGTACCAGAGAGATGGTCTGTGTGGTTTGCAGGGAATATATTTGGGTTTGCATTTAGGTAGAGCTGTTCTTTTATTTTCACTGCTGCTTTTGGTGTTTAGGCCTTCACTTTCCCCTTCTATATCACAGTGGTTTACCAGGCAGTAGTTCTCTTCCTTCCCAGTGTTTCTGCTTTTCTCTAAAGGGATATGAAGCCTTCTAACAGCTGTCTTTCCCATAATCATTAACATGGGTCTTACAAAGTCTTTGCCTTGCGTGCTCTACCTAGAAACCTGAATTCAGCTACTTGGCTGATGTCTTCTATCTCCTTGCATTTTCCGAATTTTGCAATAGACTGAGGACTCTCTATTTCTGTTTTTGTTTTGTGTGTCTGTGCAAATAGTCTGATGTGGGTAGTAGGAAATCAGGTTTGCGTAGTATTTTTGCAAAAGACATATAAACTGTATCATTTCAACACATTGTGAGGCTGCCAGCAATGTCTCTCCATAGATGTCATCTTAGTACCACTGACAATAACCAATTGTGTTCTCTATTTTTGTTAGAAGACAGGTTATATCTTACTCTGATGGCTTCTTCCCCTACCAGATGCTGTTTCAAATTTTCACAAAGGCAAACTTCTGGAAGGCAATCCTCTCCCAGCTTAGGTATGTCTTTACTCTCCATAGTTCAAATGCCTATCAGGTCTTCCTGTTTCAAGAGCAAGGCTCCCATCACAGTTACAGTCCCCTGAACCACTGCTGAAGTTAATACAAGGTAAGAATGGCCATAATTATCACTCTATCACATTGTATATTTCAAGGTTGTCTGAAAAATGTAGAAGACACTCTGCCAGTTTACAACAAATAATGTGAACTAAATCAGTATTTCAAGTATGGGCATGTAAATGCATTGCCTTTAACTCTTCAGTCATTTCCAGTGTTTCAGTGATACTAAGTTTCATTTTGGATTTAGCTTACATTTAGGTCTGTTTTCATGACCTGTTAGCTGAGAGCTGAGCTTGTGGTCATGATCTCTTGCAGCCTCTGTCCTGTTGCATCAGCGTCTGTACCGAGCATCACTACCATCACAGTGGCAGTGAACCTTGCCAGCATGCCCAGTGTACATGGTGGGGTTTGAGATCGATCCTGCGGCAATTGAGTCCCACCAACCATCACTCAGTGTGTGTTTTGAGCCTGCCCACCTGCTAGGTCTCAGGACACAGCAAGGGAGATGCTTTCCTGAGCTCCCAATGCTTGTCACAATTAGTGGCGGGCACCAAGAAGTGCTTCTTTTTCTGTAGCAATTAAATAATTCTGTTCCCTTAAATAGTGAGCTTGCTTGAGTCTATGTAAGGATGAGCCTTGTTTGTCTTCTGAGCAGTGACTATGCTGCTTATCTACTTTCTGAGCTCCTGCTTTATATATAAGCTTCCCCTGATCTCTTGTCTCCTATCAATTAATTGTTCTCTTCTTCCCCTCACTCTTTTTTTTTCCCTTACCTGAATATTCTGAGAGGCAGGTGTTTGTCGATGGATTTTTCTGAGCTATTTCCTGATACAGCTTTCTTTGCCTTTCAAACTCCTTTCACCAGCTTTGCTGCAAGGAAGCTGCAGTGCATTGTCTGCTCTGCATAGGCTACTCATTCTCCTGGTGAGTCTGCTCTGTGTAGGCTACTCATCCTTTTGGTGTGTCTGCTATGAACTGGTTGTCCCAGGAATGCTGTGAGCAGGGTCAGGAATCTGTGCTCTAATTGAAAAGAGCATCTTTCACTCTGTGCCACCTGATGCTTCAGTCCGCACACTTTTTCTCTTGAGATTCCTGTAATAATTTTCTTTGTCCTGGTGCTGTTATGGTCATGCTACCAAGGATGTATAATGTGACCTGAGTTGTAGCTGCTGTTTTGTGTGGCACCAGACAGAGGTAGCCTTGCAGGTTGAGTGACACACATGCTCTGTTTGACGTTTTACTTAATGCATGTTTCTGTCTCCAGACCAGACAGCTTGTCCACTGTGATATTCATGTGAAGAAAGCCTTGGTGTACCCTGACTGTGTCTGAGCTTCTTCATGCAATTCTTTCTTCAGCACTTAGAGCACATGGAGCCTGAGGTGAATGTCTTTATGCTGAAGTAAATTGAGGCTCTCATGCTCCATGCTGTGAAAGTCCCATGTCTAGCACAGGACAGGTACCCATACTGAGGTCTCGTGCTACCTTGTGAGGGACCAACTCCCTGCATGTAAGTCCTCACCCAACTCTGATCTTCACAAATCACGTGGGCCTTGCCATTTGCCTTTTTTCTGCCAATTTAGAGTCATAGAAATTCCCTCTGAAACTCTAAGGCTTATGTCTCCCTTAGCTGTGGCACTTTGTGTATCTCTGATACGAGTTTTCCTGTCACAACCTTTACGCGTGACCCAATTGGCAGAACAGTCACCTCTCTTCTGATACCATCCATAAGACTTCCTTCTGCATTTTTCTTTCCTCTGCTACACTCGTATCTGCTTGCTGAAGAATATACACTGGTTTTCTCTGAGAGTTAACTTTTAAGCTGTTACAGATCTTACTGAAGAGTCAAACAAATGCAAATACTATCACATAGGAAGTGGTGGGGGCAAGGAATGGAAGGGCTGCTTGCAGTGACAGCTTGACACTAGCTTAGTTTAGCTGCTGTGCCAGGATGTGCCCACTTAGTGATCCAACCAAAGTCAATATATGGAGCATCACCTTCTATATGCATCTGCATAGATAGGAAACTGGTGCTATTTGTCTTTGATCTTTTTGTTTTCTGTAGTGCTTCCCGTTTCTAACCCTTTGTATCTATAGGAACGAAGCTAGATCTGGCACAGTGCTCAGGCAGAGAGGAGAGACAGTGAAGGCAAAGTACAGCCTCAGTGCTATGCAGGTTTTTATTCTTTCCACAATATTGGTAACATGGTCAGTTTTCATAGTGTTACTTCCAGAAGTTTCAACTCAGTACCTGATAAGCACAAGCCATGCCTGCATTCCACCTCAGCTGCTCAGATCAAAAAGTAGTTTAAATCAGACTTGATCCCTGATTATTGGTGTGTACCCTTTCACTGCTATAAAGTAAAACCTACATCTTTAACCCCTGCTAGACCAAGTGCCTGCATAGCCTCACCCTTTCTGTAATGCTAGATGTCTTAAGAGGGAAGACTGTGCTGACTTGTCTGCCTTTGCCAGCCACAAGCCCTTCATGTGAGCCCAACAGGGCAGCCAAGGTGGGCACACGTTGTCTGCCTGCAAGCAGGGTAACCTGGTGGCTCCTCTGGGCTTTGGGTACCTCCTGCAAAGGAGGACAAGTTGTCCTTTGTATAAGGCTGAGAAAGGTATTGCTGCTAATCTCCCTCCAGCAAGATGCTGTGAATCAATTCCCAGGATTAGTGTTATGGTGTGAGGTCAATGAAGAGAAAAATAAAACCCTTTTTTTTTTTTTTAAATCAAAATTAGAAATAATTTTGTCTTACCAGAAGTGGGGGAGGAAGGGACATAGTGTTTCACCGGTGAGAAAACTTCCCAAACCCCACCAGAAGACAGGCCTGCTTCCTGACTATAGAGACCTGATGCTGGAAGTGGAATTTTTCATCTATGCTGCTTGAATGTTTAGTTCTATATTTAAAATTTTCATATAAAATTCCACCATGTTGGGTAATTTTATACACAGGAAATCTCCCATGCAAAGCCATTTACTTAGTTATAAAACCTACAGTATTTCAGATTAAGTGTATAAGAATATAGTACTTCATTAAACTTGCATTTAAGAAATTGCATTTAAAAATATAGGGGGAGCTTAGCAGTTAGTTCTTCTTATTCAGAGTTTATTCAACTTGAATAATGTTTTTATTACTTACTGTTTATCAACACTTTTCTTTAAATCGCTGAGAAGATGTAGCTATTTATCTGTTTCTTTATGCTTTCCAGCAGCAATGCAAAGATTGCACACAAGCTGGAATTAAGCATTTTAACAAAACCAAAACATGCTGTGACTAGTGGGAATTTGTGGGTAATACGATCTTGATAACCCACCAACAAGCTTTGTCAAAAGTAATGTGATATCTGGGCACAAATGTTGTGGTAACTGTTGGTTAACTTTGGTTAGGGTATGTTCCAAGGAATGCTGTCAAGGGTTACTCTCTGGTACATCCAAAATTTTCTTGAACTGGTAGTACACTGAATTAGTCATGCCAAAAACGAGTATCTCTGCGTAAAACATGATCTGGCAGTAGCAGGTATGAGGAGATTTTGCACTGGAGATTAAGCTCAGGGCTTGTATTTTAGGTGTAGTATAAATGTACTTACAGTAAGATAACCCCCTCCTACCCATCTACCTTACAGCTCTTTCCTTAATGTAAGGCATCTCTTCAAAAACCCTGCTATGCTGCTTGCTGACACTTTTGCAGTGATAGAATGCATATAAAACTTAAATGAAAAATGCTGATACTGAGAACACAATTATAAAGAACTAGTTTTTAATGGATGCCATGATATTTTCACGTGAAAAGGTCCTCCTCTAACACCCTTCCTCCCATTTTGTTAACACCTTTTCCCCCCAGTGCTCTTTCTGGTTGTGACTGCTAAACTCGCTGTGATGTCTCCTGTTCTTCAGAAACTTGGGGTTATTTCCTTGTGGCAGTTAGGTCTTGTCCCTCTGGCACTGAGCAGCTGAACTTCCTGGAGCTGGGAAGGCTGGCTTTGGTTTAATGTCAACCACTGATCACAGCTCAGGGGAACTGAGTGAAATGTAATGGTCTGTGAAGCACAGGTCAGGGGTGATGACGTCCCAGTCCTGTTTTAGCTCTGAACTCTGTAAACCCTGTGGGAACGCTCGGCCTCGCTCCTTTCCATCTCCTGGGCTCAGCTTTGCCAAGCTGCAGAGAGGAAGGGGGAAACAAACCAAACCCAGCACCCTCACCCGCTCGGAAAGGTTATCACACCGGAAACTGAAAGGGACGCTGGTTCTTGTGCTTGGTTTGTCACTACGAATCACACCTTCGAGGGTCTCTCTTGGGCAGGCTGTGCCCAGGAGCTACAGACAGGTGTGAACCGGCCCTTGCGGGAGCAGCACGCCACAGGGAGCCCTTCTGCAGGGCAGATGCTCCCCAAGGCCTCGCTCGGTGGCAACAGCCGCTGCAGCTTTTAACTTCCCAACGGGGAAAGCCGAGCCCGCACACGCCGCTGCCGGCACACCTGCAGGCTCACACGGCCCCGCCGCCCATCGCCAGCCATCCAGCCCCTGAGCGCTGCTGGGGGACAGCTCCGCCGGGTGCCGGCAGAAGGGGCCCAAGTAGCGGCGGGCAGGCCTCCCGGGCTGGCTTTACAAGGGAATGCTGTGGCAAGGGAACAATGGAGAGCCGCCCCTCTCCGCCTTCCCACTGGCACTTCCAGCGCCGGGAGAAGCGCGCCGCCGCTAGGTGGCGCCGTGGCGGGGAGCGGTGCCGGGAGGGGCGGAGCATGCGCAGTGGGCGCGCCTCGCCCGGGCCGCGCGCCTCCGCCCCCTGCCCGCGCCGCCGCCGCCGCCGCGAGCGGGAGGAGGAGGAGGAAGGAGGGAGAGAAGAAGGGAGGGAGGCAGGTCCGGCGGCCCTCTTGGGTACCCCCAGCGGCGAGGGAAAGATGGCGACGCTGGGAGGCGAGTCGCAGCCCTTCCCCTCTGCTGCTCTGGCGGCGGCGGCCGGGGTGGGCGGCGGCGGCGGCGGCGGCAGCGGGGCACTGGGTCTGCAGGCGCCGCTGAACCGCGGTCTGGAGCGGGCGCTGGAGGAGGCGGCGCATTCCGGGGGGCTCAACCTGAGCGGCAGGAAGCTGAAGGAGTTCCCGCGCAGCGCCGCCGCCCTCAGCCACGACCTCTCGGACACGGTGCGGGCAGGTGAGCCCGGGCGAGCGGCCGGGGGCGCGCAGGGAGGGAGCGGCCGGGAAGCGGGGAGCGTGGGTTTGTTGAGTCGCCCGGGACCCCCTCCCCGCCCTCTCAGGCACCTTGGTGCCCCCCAGCCTCCCTGTGAGGCGAACACCCACTCCCCAGCCTTTCGTTCGCTTTCTCCCGGGCCCGTCCTCACACGGAAGCCGAGCCCACCCCCATCTCTCCGTGGACCCTGAGCTTTCTCTATTGCCCCCGCCTTGGTGTATGAGGTAGGTGTTTGCTTCCATATGGCTGGATCTGTGCACGCTCCCCTCCATCCCCCCCGCTCGGCGTTTGGTGAGGCAGAGCTGCCTCTCCCGTGGCACACTGGGGGAATGTGTGGGGAGTTCTTGCTCGCACCTGTCCTCTTCTCCCTCCGGGAAATGTGCGTCTCTGTGCCACCCTTCCCTGACTGCTGAGGTTTGCGGTGGCAGCCAGCCCACCTTTGATTCAGCCGCGGGAGGAAGGCACACACAGTGCCAGGGTGGATGCCCGCTGCTTCTGTCCTGCTGCTCGTGGGTGAGCCCACCTGGCACGGAGGGGATGCAAGTCCGTGTGTAACCACGCTGAGATACTCGTGTGCCTCTGAACGTGTCACCTATCTGCACGCCATAGATGGAGGCATGTCCTTAGGAAGGCGTTTGCTGTGCAGCTGCCCCGGGGAGCATGCTACCTCTCACAAATGCCACTTGTTCAGCGCTGGGCTTGACATCCCCCCTAGTGTCCTTACAGTCATGTAACCGCAAGTGCCAGCTCTGTGCAAAGCTATCTTCCAGGGCAAATGTGGAGAGAAATCCCTGTCTTCACAGGCACTGTATGTGCTCTACAGTGGGGGACACCATCATTACATAAATCTGTAGAGGGGACAGGCCTGACAACCCTGCAGGCAGGAGTGGTGAGGGGAGATGTATTCAGTCTGTGTTAACTTGCCCTCACACCTTTCTTCCGACATGAAAAAGGCACATTTATTTCTCACCTAGGGAGGTAGACCCACCTCAAAGGGTCATGTCAGTTTTCCTGCCCCTATTTATCCCAGGTGATGGAACCTAATCCCATCTTTACATGGTGTCACTAGGTAGAACTGTGCAAACCTGCATTAGAAGACTGTATTAGTGTATTGCTAAGGTCTTCAGTGTATGGCCTCCACGTGCCCTTGTGTCCCCATTTGCCTGCTGGAGACAGTTGTGTTGTAGCAGCTGAGCAGGAGACATGTAGTCTCTTGTTCTTTGTCCCACAAGACAGCAGGTGCTATACCTGCGTGCAGACGTGCGATAACATGAATTTAAATCTTCAGCTACTGCTGCACATGAGGGCATTTATGCCTTCCTGTATGTGGAGTCACATATGCTGACTGCTTATTGTCTCTATCCCAGAGTTAATGCCCGAGATGTGTGGTAGGTGTCACATGTTATTGTTGTTTAGCTTTGTTACTTGATGGTGTTGCTGAGCGGATTTCACATTGGTCTGTGTGAGCACCTATAGCATCATATCAATAAAAAAAATATTTAGGAAGCTTGATGAATGGAACTACCATGGATGGATAGCGTGAATTACCATGCTAACCATTAGCTGACTCAGTAGCAGATGTGAAAGGGATAGGCATGGTAGGGGAACTGTATGTGGTTAGAAGAATGACTTTCAGCTTGTCATCTCAAGCGAGGCATTTTTTATCTAATTTCTTTTTTAAAGTTGAAGTCTAGCAGGCATGCCACAATTCAAGATAAATAGTTTGGAAATTCAGAAATTTAGCTTGTTTAGTTTGACCTAATATTGAACCAAACTGTTGGAAAACCAAATTATATACTGAGGAGATTATATACTGAGAAGAAAATGGTTTGATTGGTAGTGATTGCATGTTAGTATTTGTTTATTGTGTAAGTATGTGCTGTACAGGCATGAGCTGTGTGTAGTATGTATAGGCAGCACCTGCTTGTTGCTTGCTTGCTTGTTCTACTGATTTTTCTAGGAAAAAAGTAGTCTTTATCTTTAATCATTGTGGTGCTATTGTCAGAGTTTACATGGAAAACATTCAATATGAAATTGAATGTAGAATTGTGTTTTCATTCGCTTTTTGTTTGATATAAACAGCGGTGTAGATCAACCCATGTCTTAATCTTGTGACAACAGCAGTCGTTTTATCATTGTCCCTTTTTGGAGGGACACTGTTAATCTTTGGTTGCTTTATGGTTTTGTTTGTAACAGCTTGTTGTAACTGTTTAATGGGAACTGCCTTAAGAGTTAAGTTGTGTGTTGATGTATTTCCAAAGAATCCATGTTTCTTTTCACTTGTTAGATTACATAACTAAAATACATAAACAGGAGAGATGCTTGGCTTAAGGCCAGATTTCTGAAGCTCTTGGGGCAGACTCTTGATGGGAATTTTCTCTCCTGCTTCCTCTCCATAAAAGTGCATAGTAGAAAACTTTCTTGTACTACTTGGAATATATCCTTGAAATGAGTGACTTATAGTTTTGGATCTGGTGTGCTACTGTGTCTCTCAAGCCCTGAAACTTTGGGTTTTAGGGTAGGGGTAGTCTTTCACTGCTTTTTGGGGGGAGGAAGGGATGGGATTGCCAGTCTCACTGAAAAATGAAGATATTCTTTGACGTAGAGAAGACTAGTGAGGGGGGTTGAGTTTAGAGGTCTGAGGAGCAGGGAATTTCCAGAAAACTGAAACCATGTCTGCATCTTGACAGTGTTTTAGTATTAGAGACTGAAAACATGTTTTGATTCAGAAAGTGATGGTCTACAGCTACTCTCAAATAAAATATTATCAAGCTTGTTTTCTAGAAAGATTGAGTGCTTTTTGTAGGTCTGAGGAAGAAAAAAGTGTTCAAGTTCTCTGTTCATGCATTTATTTTTTTCCTGGAGTTAGAAGTCAGATTTTATGTAGTAATTGATGCACTTACGAAAGGGACTTGTTTGCCTTTAGCAGCTGGGATGGGATAGTTTGATTTTTCTAGTTCTTACTGCAGTTACATTCTGCAATAACTACAGAGGCTGAACTGTACTTTGTCACTTTCTGTTCCTGGGGCTTCTTGTTATGCTTTTTCTTCTGTGACTTTTCTTTGCATTAAATATGTCTTGGTTATAGAAATGTGATAGAACATTTCTTCCTCAGTCTTTTAGAATTCTGCTCAAGTGCTGAGCGACCTGGTCAGATGGAACTTTCAGACAGTATCTCTGCACACAGAATGGAGTTTTCATGGTGTTCAGTACTGTTAGAAGAAAATAAAACCTCTATGTAAAGTGTCTTGAGTTTAGTGTGACGTTTTAAACCACATCAGTGTGGACGCAATGCAAAAACCATTTTAAAAATAATAAATGCTATTCTTATCGCTTTTATTACAGGCTGGGTTATGCAGAAGGCAGTGGCACAGTAATCACATAGTTCTTAAGTAATAGCATGCAATTATATTCCTCCAAACCACTGAGAATGCTGGAAACATGTTACTTTATAAAAGAGGAAGAAAAGGCCCCAAAGATGTTACCATGGCTGCCTACTGTATTACTTCAACCTTTTTCTGTAGACTTTGATTGTATTTCTGAAGACAGATCCTTTCAACCTTTTCTGTTTCTGAATACCTGCTTTATCCATTTCTATTGAGTGAGTTAGGCACATATGGAGAGATTACTTAATGCTGCTGGCAGTGATCTGGCAGAGAAGAAAATAAATTCTTTAAATTACATGCTAGATTATTAGAAAATAATTACAAATTGAAGTATTCGATTGCTAATTTGGACAGTATGAAAGTTTGGAAGGAATATGTATTTATTTTTTGTGCAATAGGATGCGCTCTTGACGAAAAAGCTCCTTCCTGCTGTTTTTAAAAGTCCTTCTAAGTGGACTGTGCTTGCCAGACAATGCTATGTTGAAGACACCTTTGCCTGGCAGCATCTTTGAAATGGTTTTTTCAACTGTATAAGTAGGGATTTGTTTTCAAGATGGTTGAAAAATCACAGTATCACTGTGAGCATTGATTCTGGTTTGGGTGAAATATGTTCCTTTCATTCCTCTTCACTAATAACAACAACAATAACAACAGTAGTATTTCTTGTTTCCCCCTTTGTAGAATATTGGGTTTTCGGACCCGTTGCTGGTCAGGACGGTCAGGACTGCTAATGACGAGAGATCTCTGTGGAATGGACTTAGAGCATGAGGTTTATTTCAAAGGGCGTGGGTATTGTGGCCCTGCAGGGAGCTGCTATTGCAGCTGACAGCAGGGCAAGGGAGACTGTGGATGCAAGTGAGAGAGAGAGAGTGCATGCAGGTAAGAAATACAAGAGTGAGTGTGTGGGTGAGGGCAAGAGTACAAGAGAGAGTGGGAGAAGAGCAAGAAGCAGGAGAGAGGTGGAGAAAAAGAGAGAGAAGTGACCAAGTTTCTCAATTACAATGCCATAAATCATCTTCTGTCTTGAATATTCTGATTTTCGTTAACCAATCTAATACAAGATACAAATCCTATAGCATTTACATACAGCCTATAAGAACTTTTACATTACCATACTGTGTTACACTTTAAACCCTAAAACTACCCTTTAGACCCCTCCTGCCAGGCTGGCAGGGGTCTGCTTTCGACCTTTGGACCAGTGTGAATGCTGAGGGCATTGTTCAATCATAGGGGGGATTAGTGTCTGGGCCATGCCATTGTCTTTCGGTTGTTCAGTAACTAAGGCTTGGTATCTCAAAGCTGGCTTTCATTTCAATCTCGCTTACAGTTTCTATATTCTCAGCATCTTTTGCCAGGCAGTCATATTTATAAGGTTTTCCTACTTCATCTATCCCGACACCCCTTTTTTTAGAAAATTGGATATGGTGTGGATGGGGCTCAGAGCAACCTTACCTGGTGAAAGATGTTGGTGCTCCTTGCAGGGGAGTTGAACTAGATGACATTTAAAGGTTCCATCCACCCTAGACCGTTCTATGATTCTGTGTGCATTAGACTGCCGTAATTTTATTCTCACTTATTTTCTCCACCTGCTTTATTAATGTAATTCTTCCTTCACTTCTGAGAATTCTCCTAATTGCAGCAGTAGATATGCAGTTGGTTCCACCTGTTCTAAGTGCAGGTTGTACTGGGCAGGATGTCACACATACAGACAGTTTTGTTTGTGCTGCTGCGCACTTTCATATGTGAAATATGACCACCAAATGGACTCTTGTTTAGAATGTGATTGTTATTTGGCCACTGGAGAAAAGGATATTTGATATGCCCCTCTCCTTTTAAGAATTCTGTCTGACAATTACTTTGAATAATTCATCATTCTGAATTCATGTTTTGATTAAATTGTGGGTTTTTTTAGATGAGGCTGAGAGCCTTTAATTTTGCTTATTTAATCTAAAGTCATATCAGTAAATAATAACTTGATAAAGCTGAAGAAAAGAATAGAACTCTGTTTCTTTTTCATGTTCAAAAGTCAGTCCCTTCCTACGGCCTTCCTGTGTTTATTTGATGATTTTTAACCTTACTTACTGTTTTTTTACACAAAAAATATCTTATGTATGTAAGGACAGGGAGAGAGAATAAATATGTTTCCTTATTATCACAAATGAATTGAATATTACCCTGCAGCCAAAACTTAGAAGATGTAATTCTTAAGGCTAAAAAATGAAATAAATCAATTTTGTATTCTTTCTTATGTATTCAGCAGTATATGTAACATTATTATTCATTTAACAGTTTCTGACACCACCTGATCACATGGTCTGTCTGGACATCTCTGTGCCAGCATATTCTAGCTTCTGTTTTTTACTCATAAGCAATGCTTTGGGAAAGAGCTTTATCAAACTAAAGGAATTCTTTTAGAACATTGATGTGTGTAGCAACTTATAACTGCAGAATGCCATTTAAATCCTCTTGGCCCTTTTTTTCTTCCTGAAGCCTGACTATATCCTTGCTTGTGGATCTTATAAACTTCAATGCTATTGACTTCTGTTGAAGAGTCTATTAGTTCTCTTGCTGTTGAGTCTAGTCAGTGGTGCTTCTGAAAGTTACCTCTTTTGTCTGGAGGTTTATGCCCCCATAGCAGAAATGTGGGCAGTGACTTTGCAGGTGCTATTAGACTCTCATTACAAAAAAAAGTGAATTAGCTCAGAGTGTCTTTGTTGCCTGGAACAAATTACGAGAGCGCAATTGCCTGGTTACTGTTTCAGAATGTAGCTTGAGCAGATTAATGGCTTTCTGCCACTGACTGTGTGTGTGTCTTTCCCTTGTATTTGTTTGTTTTTTGTTTTCGACTTGCTTGCTTTGTAGAGAAGCTTCAAAACTAGTGCAAGGGCTAAGAGGTAGGAGAGATGACAGCCTACAAACCATCAGATGTGAGGAAGGGTGAAACCCCTCAATTTCAGCAGGAGTAGGCTCTTCTGTGGATTGAAACTTTGTCCCCAAAGTGAACTTCCCATTTAGGGTGGTGGTTTTTTAAACAATTCTGCCTACAATTGCCATGTTTGGACATGCTGTGCATGTAAATGAATAAAAGCTGAATGCTTTTGTAGAAATATTGTCACTTTGTGCATCCTTGGCCGGTCTGCTTGGAAAAGACTGACTCAGAGCTCCAGAAGTGCCGTTATGGTAGTCAAGGTGCTACAGGTTCCCTTTCTAATGCTTCTAGACAAGCAGTTTAGAAGATCCACTCGCCTGTGATCACTGGCCTGGTGGGAGGTAGAAGCCAAATATTCCTGCATGATTTTTGAACCTCCTTTTAGTGCTTCCCTTTTTTGTCTTCAGCAAAAAAGACATGTCTTGGTTTAGACATGTCTTAAACAGGAGAGACTCTATGAATCTTAACACACTAACTATACCTAGAGTTTTGAAAACACTGAATACTTTTGTTGGGGGAAGAGGCTGGGGCAGAATCAGCTATGACAAAATAGAATGAATATTTGCCCAGTAGAGCTGTGGCTTGGAAGAGGAAGGGGGCAAATGCCAATGCAATATAGGTTTGAACAGGAAAATAGATAAAAGGAAGATACTCCGAAAGGCAGAAGTGTCATAGAGAATGAAAACTTATGAACTATTGAATGAAAATATATGAAGTCAAAGAAGGGAAATGAGTGTAATGGCTGTAAAACTGAGGAAAAATGCCAGTTATGTTAATAATTATTAGAATTTTGCCAATAGAGAATTAAACGTGGAGAAAATTGTTTGGCTCCAAGATACATGACATTAACAGACTTTATGCTACAAATAATTGTTTCAAATTCATACTTTAAAATATTAAATATTGAATTTAAGTCTGGGAAGCTTCGCATCCATTTGCCTGCAGACGAAAAACCCAGTGATTTTGCTGCTTGCAAGGTTATAAGATCAACCAAGAAGGAGAGATTGGTGTTTTGTGTATCAGAATGACTGTTCTAGGAAGGATGAGTAACTTCTCCAGGCCAAAGGCTGACTGCTCTTCAATCTGCCTGCTGTGTTCTTGCTGACTGCTCGTAAGCATTTACTAGGTTTGTGAATGTTCCCAAGCTGGTTAGATTGCTAATTCACAATTAAAATCAATATGATTTAAATAATTGAAATGGCACTTCTTAAACCAGAGATGTCTTAATTTGTTCTACTGAGACCAGAATTATGGAAAGTGTACCCATTTATTTTTCTCCGATGTGTAAAACTGAAAGAGCCAGAAATGTTATCCCTGCGTTCAGCGAGCGGATCACTGTCAAAACTGGAAATGGGTGTTACGTCTCCTGACTTCTGACCATGTTGTGCAAGGTATTACACACACATCAGAGTAGTTCTTTGGAACGGTACTGAGGAGTTAAGCTTGTGGAAGAATATTTCCTTGCTGCTAAATTTGTGCGTAGATGTGTCTTTGTGGGAGGAGTTCATTTATGGAATTCTGACGCTTTCTCCCCAGCGTCTTTCTCTAAGTGTGTCTTGCTGGCCAGCGTTTTATTCTTTTCTTCCTTGTATGGTGCAGAACACCCTGATGCCTGTAAACCTCCTAACTATTTAAAAATAGAAATAACAATAACAGTCTTTTGTCCTTCTATCCCAGTCTGTAGGAGAAATATTCTTAAAGGAAAAAACAAAAAGTCGAAACTTGTGAGACGATGATCTTGGCAGAACCAAGTGGGGGTTAGTTTTGCACTTGATTTGGAGCCTGAGGTTTGCACTTGCTTTTGAAGCTGCATGAAGTGTTTAATGCTTGCGTGAATTTAGTTAAAAGCTAACTGATAATTTCATTGTGATTATGTGAGGTAGTTCTTCCAGGAATGGTTAGAGAAATTACTGGAAGTAGCTGGAGGTTTTGAGTATCAGAATAGAATTTTTGGTCTTTATGAGAAGCAGAACAAGGGCAAAACAGCTGAGCACAATGCTAGTAGTGACCTGTGCTGCTGAATGGATAAGGTTATGTTGATTTTCAGTAGCTGGGTGATTTTATTCCTTGATGCGAAGTGCAGTAATTGTAATATTTTTATTTCCTTTCTGGACTGTGGTGCTTTAAAATATTAGATTAGTAACAGATTTAATTTCTAGGTTTTGATTTTAGCTATATAAACTAGGTGTTTTCTACTATTGTAGCCTCATAAATACTTCTTTCTGGTAGGAGGTGACATTGCTGGAACAGCTGGCATTAATATATGTGTGGAGGATTTAAGGCAAATAAGTTTTTGAATTAAAAGAAATAAAATTCAGCAAAGTGCATCTTGGAAGTATATTTCAACATAGCATGTGACTTGATTTCTTTATACTGTAAAGAATATTAGAATGCTATAATAATACTAGTTTATATTCTAAAGTAGTATGTCTCCAAAGTAGCAAAGTGATTGCAAATGACACATCCTCTTTATTTATCGTGTGTATACAGACGTGAGGTTTTTTAGCAACTAAAGTCTGTATCTTTGTCCTATTTTCAGTGACACCTCTCCTTTGTAGCATTACATTAGACAGTCAAATAGTAAAAATGAAAAATAAATAAGATGGGGGAAAAACCCCTCCAGATTTAACTGTGAAGAGAAAAGCATGAGTAAGGCTGGATCTGTCGTTTGGTGAACAGAAAGAAACAGGTTCATAAAACATGTGTGCAAAGATAAATCACTGAAACTGATGGAGAAATTTTTTGAAATGGGCAAGAAATGGTGTAGGAAAAGAAAACTGAGTCAGAGGTTAAGCCAAGGAAAGAAGTGGAGCAGAATACACCGTTGGAGAATCTTTACAGAGATAAGGCAAGATACCAAAAGTGCAAGTGCAATAGTTTACGTGCAGTAGGAACCTTATGTCGGATTTTAAAGATAGTAAAATCGTTATCATGGTAAGCAAAACTTTTATTATTAAAATGACTTTTTTTACTGTTTGAACTTTTAACTATTTAAAAATTTAATGACAGGAGAAATAGGGATTATTGAGTTATGGACAGGTTGTACCATTGCTGGTGTTACATTAATGTGTTTTGAGAATAGTGAGGGTTAGCTGAATTCATTTAATTCAGTCTTTTTAAGGCAGGGCAAGTGTACTAACAACAAAGCTGTCTGTCTATTCAGTGGGGAAGGAAGAAGAACATAGTGTCATTCATATGTTATATAATTAAAAAATGCAGACAGTTACGAAGATTTCTGGAATGGGTATCTGGTCAAAGCTGAAAGGAGCTTTCTCAGCAGCTAGGGCAGGACAAGGATGCCCTGGTTACTAAATACAGCTGTGATTGATCAAGGGGAACAACTTAACCCAGGGTTTCCCATGCTCATTTTGTGTTGTGTTGCTAGGGCTTCTTGTTTGCTTGTTTTGTTGTTGTTTTTTGAGTTCGTCCCAGTTCAAGAAAACTGTCCTTTTGCCTTCCACTTTGTACAGTGTCATTTCCCTGCTCGGTAAGTTTTGCCTGTGATCCCCTTTCCAAGGTCTGTATTCCAGTCTGGCTGAATGCCTACTCCTTGCTTGTGTTCCACTTAGCAGCCGTTCAGATTGCCTTGTGTTACTGACTTGTTTTTTTCCTCACACATGTCCTGTCACTTACAAGGTTTGCTAGACATGGTATTTTATTTCCCCCTGCTTACTAGGATGTTTGAAGGAAGATGTATGACCAAGAATATCCTTGTGCCATCAATTTGAAATGTTTCCATACTTTGTCTTAATTTGAGACCCATCAGTACCAGTTCCTTCTTGTTTCTGTACAGCATCGTAATGATATAGTTTCTTAGTTGTAATGGATGTTTCCATTCACTATCTGAACTTTCAAATTGGATGGAAAACTATTATGTTAATTTGGTAATGTGTAGTTTTGTACGTTATTTTTTGGAGATTTTATTTTGGGGGGGGACAAAAGAGGCTGCAGCGTCTAAAATTGTTTTTCATTAAAAAAAATTGTCGAGTTTCTTCTCCATCTTTAGAACTGCCCTCTCTTTTTTTTTTTTTTTCCGTGTGCTGTCTCAAATTCACTATAAAAAATGAAGATAATCTGGCAGACTCTCCACAAAACATCTTTCATGCAAGTGGTGTGGATCTTATGGTTTGAAAGAAAATATGAACTAATTTAAAATAACCAGTAACTTCAATTTGCTAACATTCTTGTAAGAGAATTTAGAGATAAGACAGACACTATCATGATGTGGACCATGAGACACTTTTGTATCGTGGTATTGCAGCTGGTACTGCGCTACTGAAGTGTGCTGTGTGTGACTTTGACATTCAGCCAACCAGTCAGGAACTTCTAAGGGTAGAGAAAGTCATCTTTTCAATTTCTTGTAATTTGAAAGCCTTTTATGTAATTATATTGATTGAGCTTAAGTCTTTAAGTCATTAATATAATGACTTTAAGATTTCTACTTTAGTTGTTCCTAGCGTAGATCTTGTTCTATATTTCCATTAAAAAATTACTGTGCGAACTTTGCTCAGTGAGTTATTTCATTGTTCTATAATGATGCAGGTTATCCCCGGTTGTATAGATTAGAAAAACTGAGCAGCAGGAATTTTGAATGGCTTAATCCAGATCTCAGAACAGATCAAAGACAAAACTGTGAAAGGAATCCAACTTTGGTTCTTTGATATTTTTTGGGAGGTTTTTTTTTTTAATGTCAGTGTATGGTATCTTGAGGAATGGGTGTTGAGGCATTTGAATTAGTCTTGTTCTGGAAGATGTTGGGGTAGCAGTAAAGACCTGAAGCGTCCATTAAGGTCTTAAGTCCTGGGAGTGGTTTTAAATATATTAACACAATGCAGAAACTCACTTTATAGTAGCATCTGGCACAGACACACAGGTACAACTCAGAAATTATCTCTAAAAGCCTATCACTATAGATTTGCAATCAGTTAAGAATCGGGTAATATGAAAGAGTAGTAACTTTACACAATAAAAAAAAAAAATCAGTGTTTTGGCAAGAAGTGCTATACTTCTTCTGCCAGTTTTCATATCTTTGTACATTTGGCTTCCTAAAGAACTGAAAAGGTTATTTTTGGCCTAGTGCCCTGGGCTAAAAATGGCTTCTGGAATCTCATAGCTCCGTTTGGTGTTGAGCAGTTCCGTGCGGTAGTAACATAACTGCAGTAATTGGTAGTCTCACTGAAGCATTTTAGTTATGCACTTAAATGTTAAGCTGTGGGAGATGTGGCTCTGTGATCCATCTAGCATCTCGTTTATCAGAAAAATTTAAGCCATGTTTATCTATGAAGCAGTGGTAGCCTGGAGAAAAAGAGGCTTTTCTACAAGTATTTGTTAAAGGGAAGTGAGAGACAGTGTAAGGTTTAGCCTCTACAGGGAAAGGCTCTAAAATGAAGAAATAAATCATGGTATTGCTGTGGGAACAGTGAAACACAAGCATTGCAGTTGAGACTGTACGTGTAGGCAATAGAATGAGTCTGTGAAGTTTCCTTGTGTTTCTATCCAGTGCTGCAGGGTTTACCTTTAAAAGGGAAAAAAGCCGTCCCAACCCCAACGCTGCCCTCCCACAAGAAAAAAATATACCCGTTACTAGATGTGACTGTGTGCTTATTATAAGTGTAAGTTTCTGAATGATTTCTAAATAGTTTGGATGGAGTTTCAAACCAGGAGTTTGAAATAGTCAGGATACTAGTGAACAGGCTAGTTAAATCTGAAAAATCTTACACCAATAAAAGGTCTGAAAACGTCCAAAAAAGGCTAGAGATTGAGGCACACAGAGGGAAGTACAAATCTGTTAGCTTTTTCCCCAATTTTTTGTATTGGACTAAATAGGAATAATGCGTGGTGCTGCAAAAAAGTATAGTTTTCAGGAATAGAATTCATTAAAAAAACAACTTTTTTTTTTGTGGGTGAAGTCAACATGGACAAATTCTGCATGAGAATCGGAGTTGTTCTAGACATAGCTTGTAAACATCCATAGAACCCTCATTTAAAAATCATCCAAGAAATCAGTATTGGGTTTTTTATTTCTAACTTTGCAGTGTAAGGCTTTGTTAACATAGTAATCTGGAAATATGGCCAAAATAAAATGAGTTCTGATCAAATTAGTGATCACACAAATTTGAGATGACCAGTCTAGTGAACGGCTTTTCAAAGACGGTTATCAGACTTCTTTATTGGTGCTAAGGCTCTAAAGTGAAGAAATAAATCATGGTGTGGTATGGGGGTAGTGAAGCGCGAGTATCTCAGAGAGCTATCTACCTCCAAAATTAGTTTCTAAAATACAAATCCTCATGTTCTAAACAATTTATGGAGAAGAATAATTCCAGATCAGCTTCTGTAGAATACCTGTGCTCAGTCTGCAAAAAGCTTGAATTTTGCTTACTGGACTAAGCAGAAACCTTGCCAGTTTTCCTAAACACAGGTGTCCCTGTAAAACAGAATATTTTGTTTTGTGTTTTGATGGCTGTGTAGTTTGATGGCTGGTTACATTTCTTGCTTGTAGCCTCCAGCCAAATAGTTTTATAGAATGTTTGCTATTTTTTAAAAATTGTTTTTGATAAGGTACTTATTGAAGATAAATCACATTCTTGGTTAAAAGTATTTGCAGGGTCTGTGTCTAAAAATTTTTCTTCCTTGTCTCAACAAAACCATTTTGTTTTTCAATGTTCTCATCATAGAAATAAAAATATTTGCAGTCAGAAGGTATCCTGCTTGTAATTGATTCAGCTTGGAAAAATC
Organism: Oriolus oriolus; assembly: GCA_013400235.1. Classification (NCBI taxonomy): domain Eukaryota; kingdom Metazoa; phylum Chordata; class Aves; order Passeriformes; family Corvidae; genus Oriolus; species Oriolus oriolus. Next base: position 914,969 of record VXBT01013455.1, on the reverse strand, counting down.
AGGTATTGCTTGTGCTCAGTCTTAGTGGATTTACATCATGTCATTGTGTGTGTTAAATATATTGAGTCTACTATATATATATAAAATATTTCACCTGCTCCACTTTATGCATGATACAGTTCTACTTTTTCTTATGTTTCTAAACCCTTCCTTGGTGCATGGAATAGTGATAGCCTGGGGATAACCCAATCAATATGCGTGAAAAAAACACGACATAAGGAGAAATATGTTTATTGGTAATTATTATGATTAAATTATTAAATTAAGGTTATGTGAGCAAAACAACTTTATTTTCCCTGTGGAACAGTGTAAATAAATCATTGGGAAGCAGTCTTGCAAAAAAGAAAATGGTAGAGGATAGTAAGCTGCCAGGGATTTTTCCTTTATTAACAGAAACTGCTTGCTTTTAGAGGGATTTCTCTTATACTCAAAGAATATTCAGTCAGTCATGTTGTTCTTTAGCAGATGTCTCACCTTGTTTTGTGCTGCTGTTCACATTCTGATGCTAGTGGACTGTACTTGTTGAAACATGTTGAAGCAATTGATTTGTCTTAATAAAAGAGACTTTTATGTTGATACAGTTTGTCCCTCTGCCTAATGCTGGCCATAAATTTCCCTGGCTGAGTCTGTGTATCTAGATCAGAAATTTATGGCTCATATGTACTGTCTCAATTTTGAAGTATGCCAGTGATAATAGTATGATTGATTATGTATTTCCTTTGGAAACAAAAAAAAGAGATTATGCAGCTATTTTGTATTTTAGCTTCAACTTCTGGTCATTTATTCTTTTTTCTTCACTAGATCAGCTAATCCACTGTAGCTGACACTTACTCTTCTGCAGTTGTTTATACATTATTTTTTACCTTTGTATTTAATAAACTAAGATATTTGATTAATGAGGGATAATTCCGATTACAGTAATTTAGGATGCCACTGGAATTGGCCATCTAGCTTCCTGCTGAAAGATGCTGCCCATGTAAATAGGGTGGCAAACCTAAATGGTGATGGTGGTGGATTTAGACTACTAGGACAGGCTTGGAATTGCGGTGTTGAGCAGCTGGCACGTGATTTTGCCTGCTGTGCCTGTTCTTGGGGGAGGAAACCACCATCAGAGGAGAGGGGAGCAGAGTTGAGGCTGCTACTGTCTTACATTGCTGTGCTGAATGTTGCGAGGGCTTGTGAGACAGTCCTAAACAGATGAACTTTTGGTGTTCTTCTTTGAAATGTGATTTCAGATCCCAAATCTTGCAGTTTCATGAAACTTCACAGGTTTTTGGGTGCTTTAACAGCTTTTTTGTCTTTTTCTTCATTATTAACAACTGGATATAGCAATTTGTGAGTTGCTTTGTAAATACCTTCCCTGGGGTAACGTGTGTTCGGCTTATTTATCAATAGTTGCTGTTAGTGCACTCAACTTTCATTTTAGTAATTTGCACCTTAGACTTGGTGGGAGCTCGTGATTGTCATTGTTCCAAGCTTATGCTATCCCTTCCCAAGACTGTGATTCTATGATTGCTTTCTTCCATGTTGTATTTTTAGATTTTGGTGTGACAGAGTTAAATATGACCTTGATTGTGTCTATCTATGTGCTCCAGGTCCCCATGTATCTATAACTTGGCCTTGCTCTTACTTATAGCACCATTACCATCAATCACTTGCAGATTTTATCAGCAATGGCTTTGTCTTCTAGAGAGGAAAGTCTTGAAAATCCTGACTGGTGTTGGATTGTGAAGAAATAAAATTAATTTCATGTATGAGATTCTTAATGACTTCCTTGAGGGTATTGTTCAGTTTCTCTGAGTAGATGTTGGGTTAACACTCTACAACCACATCAAAATGACTGATATTCTGGTGTGAGCAAATAAAAAAGCTCTTCTAGTAGATGGTATATCCATATGAGGTTGTAGAATATGATTTGTTTCAATAGTGTACAAATCCTAGCTTATGACCATGTCTTTAAAAATATTAAAGTGAACTTTTCTTCTTGTGATAATTTTTCACTTACGCCTCCTTTCGTGTTTTGCTGTGTGAATTAGGAACATAAAAATGAACATTATGTGTAATGTTGAGGAAGGTTTTAAATCAAATACAGGTAAAATTGCTTAATAATGAAGAATTCCTCCCTGAGTATGTGTCCTAGAATGGATTGCTTGACAATCCATTTATAGAAACAGGATGTTTTGGTTTTATGAATGTGCATTTCTTGGGAACTCATTTTGAGAAAGTGTTTGTCTGCCTCCACCCTTGGTGGAATGCAGATGACATCAGAATTTTTTATGTACTGGTGCTATGGATACAGAAAGACCAGCTTTAGAAGTGTCAGTGACATAAAAGGAATTGCATTCTAAGCAAGCTTACTGTTTAAGGTGAATTGGTGGTACAGATGTCCAGGTGATCAAATCTAAGGCAATGAAGATAGAGTAGCAGGTGGTTTGGATTTTTACCTATACTATTTCAAATACTATAAATAATTGCACTGTAGGTTCCAGGTAATTTTATGATGTAAAACATAACCCTTCAACTGCCTTTCTTGTATGGTGAAGCTCTGTTGTTCACTTGTTTTGGATTTCTTATGTGTCTTTCTCTCACTTGTGATTATTTTGGTTCCACTGGCATTTGAGTCATCCCTTTAAAAACTTTTGCTTAGGATCTAATTACAACTTCACAAAAACAGCTTCTTTAAGAGAATATTTGTTTGTAAACAAGACAGTAGGTATCAGTTAAAATATGCAGTTAATTTAATAAAAACTTTATTCTAACTTTGTGTCTAAATTTTATAGGATCACAGGATAACTGTGAAGGGACCTAAGATGATGAAGGGACTCCTGTAGAGGTCATCTAGTCCAATGACCACTGCAAAACTGGGTCAAGTCTAAACCTGTTCAATCTGTTCTTGTCAGCTGAAGCATATTTCATTTGGCTGAGGCATTCCCAAGTATCTTGAAGTCCCAGGTATTCCTTCTGTTATGAATTCCCAGGATTTTTTTGGTGGAAGAATACCCAAGGTGATTAGATTTGATTTACAACCTTGCTTTGCAGCTAAGCAAAATACACTATTCAGACACATTTTGTTTGCTGACATATTTATCCATAGACCTACTTGTAGAGTTTTGCTCCAGTTGTGTATTGACATAAATCCTGATGTGTTTTGCATCTATATTACTAAGTTCAGACTCTCATTATTAGTCTGTTAAGGAAATACAGAAGAGAGGACCTAGGTTAATGCATTTTGGAAGTACTTTTACAGTACTTTAAAGAGAATGTGATGTGGTCTTAGTTTTAAATCCTATTCTGTGTACATTGAGGTTTCTCCATCAGAAAGATGTTCATGACGAGCTTGTAGCACTCAAGACTGGAGTTGTCAGTAAAAATACTCAGGGACACAGGCTTGCTTATGTTGAGATAGTGTGTGGTGGTTCTTTTCATTCAAGTTCTGATGGCAGCTGTGGAATGCCTGTGTTTAAAATTACTGAACTGTTTAAAGTTGTATGGCAGTAAACTTTACTTATTTGTGCTGGGTTAAGCCCAGTAGGCAGCCGAGCCCCACGCAGCTGCTCCTTCACGCCCCCACAATGGAGTGGAGAAATGAATCAGAAGGGTTAAAAGTGTGGGTCGAGATAGTGAGTTTAATAGGTAAAGAAAAAGCTGCACATGCAAGCAAAGCAAAAGAAGTTGTGGGTGGGTTTGTTTGTTTTGAAAATTTGGTATGCAAATTCAGGTGCCATGAAACATGGGCATGAGTGAAGTTATTGGCGAAATCCCTTCAGACTGATGTATGTGGAACTTTCCCTGTTCTAATGTTCTAAAACAAATGATACTTCGGACTGGCTTATAGCAGTGTAAGGAAGCTTACCAGTCTGCTTTCATCGGCATAACCTCAGCACAGGCTTATTCAACCTACTTTCTGGGCAAGGTCTCCTGTCGTGCTGCTGGACTTAGCCTGCTCTCAGCATCTGAGTTTAGTTAGTTCAGAAGGAGTTTGAGTGCATCTGTGTCACCATGACTGTAATGGTCTGTAAATAATGTGACTATAATGCAGTTACAGCTGTTGGAAGATGGCTCACTACATAGTGTCTATGTCTTGCATGTTATGCCTTGGTTTTCATTCTTTCCAACTATCTTGGGGAATCCACAGCAGCAGGAATGTAAACAATAAACTATTAGGAGAATTTGTTCTTATATTCCAGTATCTGAATGTTAGAAAATTATTTCTGATATTTCTGTTAACTGCCAATATATTTTCATTGTATGCAGTGTGTCTACTATACAACTTCATTAAACATGCTTTTGAGAGGTGAAAGATCTCTCCTGCCACCCAGATGGAGGAACAGAATTTTTGATACATGACAAGTATGTGTTTTTCTTAGGTCTCTTCTCTTTGGTTTCTTTAGCAAATCACCAGAAACTGTAGCTGTTGAAAGGAACCTGTTTTCTGTATTTAATCAGATGATAATCTGCAGGAGAAATCGTCTGTGGCAAGATGATACCAGATTCCTTTCATGATTCAGACATGTATTAGTGTGTAATGATACACTGAGGACTGTGCTATTGAGCGTTGCTATTGTTATGTTGGGTTTTGTTGTTTGGTTTTTTGGGGGTTTTTTGTACAATATTTTCTTGAAGAACAGTAACATTTAATAAAATGATGTCTTAAAATGTTATTCTCACAAAACTCTCTTCCATTAATTAAACTTTCTATTTTGTAATGTGGTTACCAATACGTTTCTTCCTCATAAAACATTAATGCAGCATTTAACAGTATTTATGAGGTTTTTTTATTTATTCACATAACAACCATCAAGGGCTGTAAACCTTCAGAATAGTAGATTTCAACTAGTGAGAATTTTCCTGTTATAACTGGAGAATTTGGTGAGCAATGGAGCAGGCAGCAGGTATATTGGGAAGTGAAAATTTTCTAAATAAGGTTTAAATAATATTAGCCCTCTGAATGCCTTCTTTTTTGTTTGGTTGTTTGGGTTTTTGTGCTTTCTGTTAGTCTTTATAGCTGAAGGTGAAGAAACGAGCAACTATTAGGCAAATTAGTAGCAAATAGAGTTATGGTTTTACTGTCTTAGGTGCATTGAATGGTTTTGAACTTAAGTATGATTAAATCTGTAACTGTCTCTTGTATTTTTCTCATAAATGTAGTAAGCTGTAAGTTTTAAAGAAAAAGGAGGTACCACGAGTATAATAATTGAGCTTATTATAATACTATGCTGTATTTTTACAGTTCAATAGCATGTACGTATTTTCTTTGGGAGATTGCTCTGTGTTCCTCAATTTTCATTTAAAATGTTTGTCAGTCAGTGTACCTGGCAGTAAATTACTGGAGGAAGTCAGTGTTTAAATATAATATTGTTTGACTGTTTCATCTACAAATTTTTTAGGGACTTTCCACTGGATTTCTACTGTGGTCCAAGGTAAATTTTTAGACTGCAGGTTTTTTTTGCTGTTGTTAAGGAAGCTTTGACTTTTGGTCTCATAAAACTACTAGGTAAACACTGAGCCACCTTCACACCTTTAGCCATTTTCATGCAGTTTGCTAGTTTGGAGCAAAATTTGTAAGTTATGTAGCGTGAATCTATTGCTTTGCACAGTGTTTTAGTAGCTAACTTGGAATGGCAGAATGAATAGAGCTGTACTGTATATGAGAGTAAGATGGCAATACTGAATCTTAGGAAACTTGTTGGAAATTTTTTTCTGCCCTCTTTTGCTTTAACCTCATTTTACAGTGATGAAACCAGTTTGTTCAAAGAAGAGTTGAGTCTTGGTGCAAATAATGTCTGGCCTCCCTCTGACGTCAAGGAAAAATGAGGGGAACAGAAGATTGAGCCCACCTTCTATTTTTGCAGAAAAACAAAATCTGAAGTGTAACAGCTTGAAAAGGGCATCCTCTATGAACATTGCTTTCCTTTTTAGTAGTGCAAGAAAGTGGATGTATAATTCAGAATGGTTTTTTAGTAAAGTTTATGAAAATTAACGTGTGATTAATTTCCTTATTTTCATCAGTTTAATCATTTTTGTCATTTGTTTTCAATGGCCTATGTTACTGGCAAGGGAAACTTGAAAAAAAACAGTTTCAAATATCAGCTTCTAACAGAAGGACGTTGCATTGCACACTTAAATTTCTTAATTTTGATTTAATCTATTAATTTATGACTGTATGGGAAAATATTTTGCTGTTTTTATGTACCTCGTGTGGATGATGATCTGTAATTTCCTGCCTAGCATCTTGCTTCAAGTGTATAAGATAAATATGAGCTAATTCAAGTTAACAAGGTAAATATAAATAGTCTTATGTGGGAAACCATGGTCTCAGTATCTCTCTGACCAATAATTTACAATATTACATACTTCTAGCATATGGCAGGAGTCATTGTGTAACCATATTTACCTAAATGTTATTTTTAGTTTCAGAATAAATAAATTGGTTTATGCTTGATGTTTTATTATAGCGAAACCTTACTTTGCAACAGCTAGTTGAGTCAAAATTTATGAAGGTTATCAGATGTCCCGTTTGGTGAGACCATTGTATGTACTTCATATCTGCCTGTAAGACTTTGAGGAAAATTTAGTTACAGACCACTGATACCTTCTATCCTTTGATTTCTGTGAGTGTGAATATATGCTTAATCAGGTATAGGCCTCTCTAAGCCTTGGTAGGGTAGGTGAGATGCCTTGGTTGGTATCTTTTTTGCCAGATAAAGCCAGAGTTAAGCCAGGAGAATGTATTTCCTTAAAGACTGTTCGCTAGAGTAACTATTCACATAAAGACACATCTGTTTAGAGTTTCATAAGTATATGCAGGCAAAATATTTCAAATCATTCTGGCTATTGAAATGACTGCTAACTGGAGTTTTGTGTGATGCAGTTTGTCAAGCAAGGATGTATTTGAATAAAAAACTGCCTCAAGCCCTTGTGCATTGCATTCTCTCATTTGCAGGTGTGCGCAAGCACATGTCCATAGACATATGGGACGTGATGTTAACATATATACACACTTCAGGCATATGGACTGAAAATTTGGGCTTTCATTTTCTTGTAGCTGGGAGAAAAAAAAAGGCACATTTTTATGTCTGTAATTTAAAAATTAGAGGTTATAAGTGTAATCATTGGAGCTTTTCAGGATCAGTTTTAAGTTTTGGTGATTTATGCAAAATTTATTCAAAGAAAGTGTATATATTCATTCTGGTTTTGGTTGCTACTCAGAATACACACTACGTTATTTTTACAGTAATTTCTTCATAGCTAGACACTTTAATGTGTTTAGGTAATAATGTAGCATTAGCTATTTTGTTATGTAACTGTATGATGTTGTATAGTAATCTTATGTAAAGGATGCAGCTGATTACTGGTTTAAAATCCCTATTCTGTTTTTACAGGTAAAGTAAGTAGTAGAAGAGTGTTAGCACCTCATAATTCTAGCCTACTCTTTTTAATTTTGTTTGTGTCCTTGTGCAGTTGTTTTTCTAAGTGTGTCTGGCTGCAGTTTAGCAAGGAAAAAAAAAATTACCCCTCTCTTCACTCATGATTATTATATTCACTTATTTCCGAGATTGGTAAGGGTCTGAGACAAGTAATACAATGCTGATACAGCCATGTCCCTAACTATGGTGGCAGTAAATGCTTGAAGTCTCTTTAGACAGTCCTGATGCTTTGGAGCTGCAGAAGTGGGGACCACTGTAGCAGCCAGGCTATTTAAATGAATGCCTAGCCTTTGATTCTATATAAAGCACTGCAGATCATTTTTCATTCTGAAAGAAATAGTGCCTTATTTAAAAATGGTGTGAAAATACTCTGTTGGAACCAATCTTAAAATCATAGGATTTTATTCTATCCTTTTATAGGATCATAGGTAAGAAGACCTCTAAGGCCATATACCATTAGACATGGCAAAAGTATCTTCTGTACTGGTACTAGCTTATGGTCTACACTCTTACTGTTCTTACACCAGCACCAACACAAACCAGGAATCTGAACTTTGCCAATGTAGGCATATTTGCTGAATCTTAACATTTACATTTAGTAAATGCTGGGCAATGGAACTCTTCAGTCTTCAGCAAGAACAAAAATAATCTGAAAGTGTCTGGGATTCTTCAGGCAAAAGCTGGCTTCCTATCCTGGATTTTAGAACTGTGTGTGGTAAAGATGGAGAGTCCCTTTCTTTCTCACTGCTTCCCTGCTGCTTTCACCAGTATTACTGTGGCAGTTCTGAATCCTTTTACAGCCTCTGTGCCTGATAATTTTCCCTTAGGAAAATAAGATGTCATCTTAGAACATATGTCTAGGGTAAGACAGACAAATCTGGCTCTTCTCTATTAGTCTGGCTTTGCTGGCTTGTGTTACTTATTAAATATGGATAATTCAACTCCCACTGCACCTGAAGCAAGTGATGTGTGGTGTCTTTGAAAAGCTAATTTCAAAGAAGTCACCGTGTCTCCAATCCCTTTTGAAATAGACATAGCAGCAATTTTTATGTACTAGAATTATGAGAGCAAGTACAATAAAGAGGAATACACCAACATCTCAGGACTCTTTGAAATGTGTCAGCAAGATACAAGAACAAGTGCTGGAATGAGTAGGGAAAGATGGATGAAAGTTTGGAACTAGGAGTGGGGGGAAAATGGGTTGTACTATAGTAGGAAAGAGTAGCCTTGCCTCTCACCTACAGCTGTTTTAACAGTTTGGTATAATTTGCAGCTACATTAAACTGTCATGAAGTTTTTCTTCTGGCCTCTTATTTTTCAATGACTACAGGATACTGGAAACGTGTTTAATCATGCTTATTTGTTAAATCGTGTTTAAATGCTTTTAAATAAAAATAGAGCATTATAATAAAAATGCTAAAATGTTGATGAAAATAATAACTAAGTTGTCTCAAAAGCTTGTTGCTTTTTGAAATATGTGGAATGATATCTGATTACTGGCTATTCAGATAGCCAGATAATGACCAGAGGAATAGTGATAAGGTGAGCCACATAATCTGTTAAGCTGCTCCTAAAACCAGCAAAGGTGACCAGTGAAACCATTATCCCTGTTGCAAAACCTGCTGAGGTGATTCACTGGAAGAAACTCTTCGGAATGCCAGGCAGACTGGGGAGGGGTAGCTGTTGAAAAAGGTACATAAGATGTATTAGAGTGGCTTTGGGGACTGAGTAAAAGAATTTTGAAATTGTACAGGTCTGATATGGGATATTTAAGACAAGGATCAGAAGTGGAAAAGGATCTAAGTGAAGTGAGGAGGAAGGAATGTGGGAAAAGGAGAGAAAGAAGGGATAAAAGGGGACAGTTACATTTTAAAGCAGACCAGTACATTTGCCTGGTGAAGCCCTGTTGCCCTATTACCACAGCTTAACCTATGAAACTCTCTTCAAAGTTTTTTCTCTTCCCATCCCCCTGCCTTGTGAATGTCTTTGTGGAATGTGTGCATGATCTTCTACCAGGCTTCAGACTGGAGTAGCCAGCAAGTAGAATAAGTGAGAGACAGTGGAGGGACAAAAGCTGATAGAGACAATAGTGAAGTGTTTTTTATCTCTTAGTATTGATCCTTAGGAACAGGATGGGTCTGTCTGTGGTGACTGTGTTTGTGTAGGTGTTCAGTGCAGTACTGCTCCCTTCTATTCATTTGTGTGTTTGTGGTGAGATGTGTTATCTACAATGTGTCTCTGTCCTTTGGAATTAGTGCTTTGCCTTCCTGTAGTTGGAAAGGTGCGAGGGAGCAATAGCTCCTATTCAGCAGGCCAGGAGAGGAGGGCGTCTGTGAGTCTCTCAGTACACCTTATTTGCCTACCCCTAACAAATAAGCTTTTTGCTTCAGTTGTTCGTTTCCTCTTGGGGATCCTTTGCAGGGTTTAATGCTGCCCTCAAGGCAAGTTTTCTGTATCAGGATTGCACCCAACAGCACAGAACAAAATTTTCAGTGTTGGAGGCCTGGTATGCAAGAAATGGTTAACACCCTGAACTCTGCTGGAATTTGATATGTCCTTTGGGTGATTATCACCTCTGAAAGTTAGGGTACTTTCACTTTTGGATCTTAATGCCTGCAGAATCCTAACAACTTTCTTTCCGTAACAGTGAATAAACACTGTTACTGATTTATGTGTACAGTGTATTTTTTAGCACAGCTGCTAAGCATTCTGGTTTGGTTTTCTAAGTAGTCCTCTGTTATTTCTCTAAAATTATTTAACAGAAACAAGTAGAAAGTAATAGTGAGGGGGAGAGAGATTGAGTGACTTTTATGCAAAAGCATATGAGAAACTATGCAAAACTGTTTTAACACAAACACTGGTAAAGGCGTAAACACAAGCAGTTAAGTGTGTTTTAGGATTACTCTCATTTCTAATCCTTATTTTCCAATGTTTCCTGAAGTGCTGTTAATATAAAACTTGGTTTCCAGTGTAAACTTCAGGAAATAAATTTTCTGCTGAGTATGCCTCTCTTTCTTGCAATCCCAGTTCAGTTGTCCCTTTTACCACAAGGAAGCCAATTAACTGTGATTAACTCAGCCATCCAAAGGACTGACCTGCTATACAGCTAATTTATGAAGCACGTTTATGTCAAGGGAAAGAAAATCTGCAAGATGTATTTGGAGGTGGATTTTCTTAATGGTTTTCATGGTTTTATAGTTAGATTTTTCAGGGGCAGCTCTAAATATTGGTTTGAAAAGGAACAAGCAGCAATCATAACTTTCTTTATTTTGTTGCGAACATAACTGAAAATGGGGGACACTGTTTGTGTGAGAGAAGCTTGCCTCCACATTACAGGATGTGATTAGAAGTAGTGTATAGCGGGAACTTCAGAAAGCTTTGCTGCTTATAATGTTCTGGTTTTATTTTAACAGAAGCTACTTGGTAGATTTGTGGTCAGCTGTGTTAATAAACACAATGGCTGAAGGAGAGAGCTTCTATAATGTGATTTTAATCTCTCAAGCCTGAAAAATTTGTTTTATGCCAGCTTTATGCCAACTAGTGTTCTTAGAAAGCTTGTTCTGAATTCTTTGAATACTTAGTCATCTGCTCCTTCTCTAGCTTGAAATGTAAGGCTGTCCTGCTCCGTTTTACTGTTTACTTTCCCTTAGCTGACTGAGTGTTCTTGTGCAATAGTGAAGAGAGTTTAACTCATTTATCATCTCCAGATGCATTTGGTGGCTACTGTGACAGGATCATATGTGTGGCATCAGGTTGCTCCCTCTAGTTTTAGATTCTCTGTAATAAACAAAGTGTTATAACTTTGCCAAGTACTATTGCAAGAAACGTGAGTTTTACCAGGTCTAGTTAAGACGTAGAACATGGTTTGTTATGGATTTGACAGAGAGTAACTGTGATCTAGAAACATTTGTAGAAATATCTGGCTGCCAAGATACATAATGTCTTCCTTGCATCCGACTAATTTAAGGCAAGTCCTTTTAGCAGGGTTGGCGTATTTTACAGTAACTTGCCACTTGCAGTTTAAAGCAAAGAAATGGAAATTATCAGTGTTCCTATCATTCTGTATGGGGTGTAACTTCATTGCTGGGGTACATTTTACCAACAAGAAGCATGATTGTTTACCTAGGTTTGTATTGCATACTGTCCTGATTCCTGGGTGAAAAGGATATAGTCCCCAACGCTAGTGATGACTTTGAAAGACACTGTGTGTGACTGCAGGTAAAAAAAAAATAAACCAACGATAAACTGTGGGGATTGTGTCACCTATCACTTTTGTAGTTGTTAAAATATTTCTGTTGAGTGACAGCTGTTTGAAGTTGTTAGGTTGAGAAGTTCAACCACTTTCTCTTGCTTTATAAAGAGTGTGAAAATTTACTGGTAGTAAATGATACAGAATTCTTAGGACTTAAAACGACCATTGTATAAGCCACAGGGTCAATAATAAAGCAGTAGATGCAGCGACTGTTGTAGGCACCCCAAGCATAATCCTTATGTTAGGAAATGGCTGATGGAAGACAAGCTGTGATATTGCCCTGGAAGTGACTGCTACCTGTCCAGCTGGCTGAAAAGAAGAGGACCCAAAAAGACAATAAGGAAATGAAAATTTAGGTCAAGCTGGCACTGTTGACATATTTTAAAAAAACTCCACCTTTTTAGAAACGTTCACTTGACTTTTGACCAGGTTTTTTCACAGCTGTGTTAGTTATGGTGCTGGCAGCCATGGACAATTTGAGCTGTTCCTTTTCTTTTCCTAATGGATGCACTCAGCAAAGCATGCTTTTACCTGAGATTGCAATTTAGCCTTCCTGTAGTTCTTGCAGTCACACCGTGCCTCGTGAACTCTGCTTCATGAGCATGCAGCTCGTGAGTTACAGCCTTGCCTTAGGTTTTTCCCTCTGGAATTTCTCATCTTCCAGCAGGTATGTAAGCCCAAGATCTGATCTCATTTCTGACTAGTATGGGTCACCTTTGTTTTCAGAACAGTAGTATTTAACACTAAGGTGTTATAATAAGTTATCCTTTTTCAGATACTAGATAGTCTTGATTTTCACTTGCCTGTTGGAATTGCAGCCAACAAAATTGAAATAATACAGGCGCATCAGAAGCAGGATACGTGGTGTTACTTTAAAGGAGGACACTGTTTTTATTTATTATGTGGTGCCACTTTTCCAGCCAAGAAAGACTGGAAGTTTTTCAAAACTTAAGTTTTCTCCAGTAATGTCCTCTCCTGTTATGTGCTGTCAGTTTTTATTTACTTTTTTTTGGAAGTCCACAGCATTGCAATACTAGCAGTGCCTTAAAGCCCTGTCAAGATCTTCTGAAGTTTTTAATAAATGTAGAACAGAAAAAGAAATCTTTAAATTATAAAGTGTGATATTTTATCAGATGGAAGAAGATAGAAAGTGAACATGGGGTGCAAAATTTGTGTATCCTCTGAGCTGAGTATATGGTTGTATTATGAGGTTATCGGATTGCTTAATACAAATAAATCTGGATGTAATGAACATGAACTAGTGTAGAGAGGCAACCACGTTGGTGTAACCAAGGGAGTGTGATTGATGGTCTTATCAAGTCTGTATTCCTGACTTAATAGTATGTTTGCAGAGATAGTTGCAAAATTCCAAGAATTAGGCAATTTGTTTCCCATCGGCATTTCCTGTGGGTGTGTTGCATGTATTGCATTTTATTGTGCACATTATACAATCAATCTCTTCAACATGTTTTCTTTATTGAATACTCAGTGAAGACAATCAAAAATAGAACAACCAACCATATTGACCTCTTAGAAATAAATTATGTGGGTGGGTTGTAGCTTGTTCAGTTGTACTCAGAAAATGCTTAAAATTCTGATGAATGGGTGACTCTGGTTTTCCTGTCACAGTGATCCGTTGTGTAACATTCCCCATGTTTTTGGAATAGTCATATTATTATCATATTATCTTTTTTACCTAGCAAAAGAGAAATCTGTTGGCTCAGATGGAATTTCAGAATCAGAATTTACTGGCACAAAAATCTAAGTTTTATTTTTCTGGATTGTAGTTGGTTTTGCTTTTGTATCCCTGGAATTTTAAAAGCATAATTGAATTTGAGCAAAAGTCACATTTTCATTAAAAGTAAAAAAAAAAAAAAGTCATCCGCAGGCTGTAAGGCACTCTATAAACTAATTTTTTGGTATGCAAATAGTACATTTCAGTGGCATACCACAGATTCTTTGACTTGTCTCTCTAACGAGGCAATAAAACAGAATTTTTAAGGAATTGCAAAAAATTATTTTTCAGAATAGCTGCCGATCATTTCAGATTTTTAAGAAATTAATTTTAAAGAACTTTATTCATAACAGTAAAAGAAATCTCTGTTTTGCCATGCGTAATGATTGCTAGGAATTCCCTTACCGTAAATCTTTGTTTTTGTTGCTGCTTTTCAGTGTGGGTTTTTTTTGCCATGGAAAACTCCTGTTATCATCTGCAACTGGCAGGAGCAACTTTTCTCTAAGTTTCAGGGCTGAAAATGCAAATCACTCATGAATTTGATTCTTGTTTAATATTTTGCATCCTTCTGTTTCTAATGTAGTTTTTAAAATGCTGGTAAATCTTTAGGGTACTATATTTAATTTTTAAAAATTGTTTGTTCAGTTTTGTTTATAGTTCTCGTAACTGAAGTTGTTCTGCTGTGGTACAAGAATTCCACAACTTAATTGCATTCCTCAGGAAATGAGAGTCTTATACTTGGAATAGTGTCAAATACAAAAGAACTAAATCATGACTTTCATCAACTTTTTTTACCTCACACAAATACTAGAATTTCAAAGCCTTAAGTATTTTGTGTTTTTGTTGTACAACTATATTTGACCATGAAGGAATGGATTTTGTTTGGCTGGGTTTTTTTGGTTAGCACTGGCATTGAGACTGGTTAAAGTTCATAAAAAAGTTTGCTGGGAGCCAGTTACACTAGTTGGAAAGAGCTGAAGGAAAAAGATTGGTAGGTGTGCGATTCATATCCCAATTGTAAATCGTTATGCATATATATGCATAATGCATATATGTCTTAATAGATTATACACCTAGATTTTATGTGCTTCTTATGGATTTGCAAAGTGGTTATATATTATATGTCATTAAATACTGTACTTTTTGTACAGTATAAATGACTTTCTGTGTTTTTTTTCAACTAGTTCTTTACTCCAGTCATTATTTCAAAATACAAATGTGTAAATTGTTAATAGCATATAGTAGCTGCTCACTTTCTTTTTGTTTTAGTTTAACCAGTCTGATATAAAACTTGGAAATACCTGCTTATATCTGCCTGGAGTTATTTTCTCCCCCTGCCCTTCAGTCTTCATGTTAGAAATTCAGGTGTAGCCTTTTCGGAAGGATATTGAAACAGCTGGGTTTGTATGATTGTAATTTTAGAAGTTCAAAGAGGGAATTCAGAAGGGAGTTGGGTTGTTTTTCAAGACTCAGCCGTGTAAAATTTTTGCATCAGAGAAATTATTAGGCAGCTTTTTGTTAAAAGCTGTGTATTTCAAAGAAACTGCCTAATGGAATATTGGATGAGGTTGAGCACTGTGCTTGTACCAGAAGGTACAAAACCAATTGTAAATTTGGGCTTATTTATTCTTCTGCTGCTTTAGTTTTGTTGGTAAGATGGACCACACAGTACAAACTATCAAAAATATTGATGACTTCTGTAACTACACGGTCACCTACTACTTGCTATCTCTTTCTTTAGATCAGGATTTGTTCCTGTGAGTCGTGATTTTTTTTTTTTTGCATATAGTTTTAAACTCACTTTGTTCCTGCCAGGCACTTCTGAAGTAGATGACTGTGAGAAACAAAGCCCTGTGTGATCTAGGAGGTGTGGGTTGTGCAACAGTCTGCCTTGCTTACTTTGCCTAGTTTCAATTTGTGAAGGTGATAATTGGGTAAAGGTGTTAAGTATCATATGTCCTTCTTCTACAAGCAGAAGTTTTTTCATGTTTCTTTTCTGATATTACGTGTATAATGAAGTAGTTCTTCAGGGGAGAGACATTTTTATTCAGGAGACCTGAAGCCATCTGGCCAGACTGAGGCTTTGCTTTCACAGTTAAAAGAGAAAAATAGTAGTGGGAGTGGCATGGGCTCCAGTTTTTTTAACCATGGTAACTGTGCGTGGGCAGTGCTGGCAAAACAGTGAGGACAAGTATTTCTGTTTTGCTGAGGTAAACTTGCTGAGGCAAGACCTATATTTCTGAGACTGACCTTGTGTTTAGTTCCCTAGAGGTAAAAATTTTGCTACCTTACTCAGCAATGTTGAACAAACCTGAAAACTTGAGGCTGTAAAACCAGCTTGGAATTAAGTTGTTAAAATGCAAGTGGTTTGAACTGTGCCTGTTTGTTTGTTTGTATATGAGCTGTTATTCTGCAGTGTGAAGTTTCATGGTTGCTGTCTAGTCATTTTCAACATATTTTTCCTTTTGATTTAGAACTCTTTTAAACTAACATTGTGTAATTTGTATGAGATTTCTGATTATGCTGGATGTAATGTCATGCTGCGAAGACAGGCTCCCATAAGATTTCAAAAGACTCAACTGATGGAGAGGTCCACCTTGAATGTCATCAGAGGTGAAGGAATTTGGAGAGTTCAGAAAGGTACTGAATGCCTCTTTTGGGTTGTATTCCTTAGTCTAAGTCTAGTTGAAAGATGTATCTTGAAAAGTTAAATGGATGCAGCTGAATAATGAATCATCTCCAAGGAAATGTTTGGGTTTTTCTTTTTTCCTACAAAATAGCGTATTTGGTATGTATTATCTGTGTACAGCTGCTAAGAAACAATAGAAATTAATGTAAAGGTTGATATATTCAGACTCCTTGCTGACTGTTGCAGGAAGAAATGCTCAGACCGTGTAGTTGAAACTCCAAAACGCAGTATTGGATTAACGCATTAATACAATGTAAACAACAATCAGGAAACTGTATACTTGGGATTGGTATCAGGAATAGACCAGATAAACCAGAGTGTCAGACCATTAGAAAAATTAATAGACATCTGCAAATATCCAAACACTTTTCATAACTTACCAAGAAAAGTTCTAATCCCCTTCTTCCCCCACACAGTTGTTGGCACACAGGCTCCATGAGCACTGTGGGTTACAAGCAGTGCTTGTTCTTCCAGGAAAGTGAGTTCACCTAATTGCACAGACCTCTTCCTGGCAATATGGATGTTCCAGCTTTCTACCACAGCCACACAGTCAGCTAAGGTGCAGGCTGGCAGTAAAGTGTGCTCCCCATCCCGAGTCACACAGCCCACCTGAGCCATGGACTCCCCCACTTCCTGCCCTCCGAACTGCCACCGTGCTGAGTGGAGTGTGGCTGCTCCTGTCACTCAGTGAGGAGGCTGCTCCCCAAGGCATTGAGGAGGGTGTGATGCATTGGGGAGGATGTGGGGTGATTTCTCCATCCTATGGTCAGGCTTTGGTGATTCTCTCTTGCCACAATGATATTCTTCCTGTCCATTATAAACAAAGCTCAAATGTTTGTCCTTCTTTTCGAGATGACCCTTTGTTTTAAGCTCCATCCTGTGGTTATTTTATATCCAAGATTTCCAATAATGTAAAATCTTGGGCATGGTTCTGGCTCTGTTAAAATGGTTTAGTCTACTTTGCTCTTCTGGAAATGCTTTTACAACAAATTGATTTGAGAATGTCTTAATGAAGCACACTGCTTTTGTGTCCTTTCAATGTTGTAGTTTGGTAATGAATTACTGAAGTAATCTAATGGGGTTTCTCTTCCCTTGTGCCTTAATATGCAGAGTGTTCCAACACGCTGAGTTTAATTGAGATTGCTCTGATTTGAAAGTGTTTTGGACTGTTATTTATATGGTAATCACTTATATATGTAGGTGGACTTTTTCAAAGCACCAGCTTTCTGAGTGAATTTAGACTTTGAAATCACTGAAGGTGGAATTTGGTCTTCTAAAGTATCTAGGCACATATCTTTAAATGTTTTGACATTTATTAAAATCAGTCTTTCAATGTGACATAGATTCTTCCTGCATCTCTTCGGCAACATCATGTGTTTTTTGGGTAAAAAATCACTTGACATCTAGTTTGGATTTACTTTTTTCCAGGTTGATCAAATTCCATTCCAGGTAGACTTAGTTTTACTCTGTTAGGGATTTTCATGTGTCAGCCTGCATTAAAGTAATTCTGTGTAAAAATTAATATCAAGCTAGCCAACATTTTATATAAAAAATAGATTTTGTAACAATTGAATTTAAATTATTTCAGATCTTGTTGGTAGGTTACCTTGCTGAAAGCTTTTCCTGATTTTAATATTTGAAATTTTTACCAGCCCTGTTTTCTGGAAAAGCTTTACGAAAATTCATCACCCTTCGTAGGTCCATTGTGAGGTTTGCATTTTCATCACCTGCTGCTGAAAAAAAAAATATTGCAGAGGATTGATTGATTTTGCCCAAAATTACCAAGCAAGTAGTTTTCTGTCAAACTAACTTATTCTATTTAGGTCATGGTTCCCTTAGACAGAAGAGCAATGTGTGACTAAATTTTCATAATGTTCAAGCTAAAGGAGGAAGCAAATGGGAATAGTTACACTTGAACTCTCATGTTTGCAGAATTATTAATGTGGTTGCCATGAAATACTGTAATTGAGAGTCAAATATTGGGCATAATAAAATCAATGTACTTTTGCTACTTCATAGCAGCTCAATTTCCTGTGTTAAGCTCACTGTCACCATTGTGCTTGTAAACCAGTGCCCCCTTAAATGTTAGATGCAGGTTCAGGTTCATCACCTTCTTAGGTGTAATTGTGGGATTCATTGAATAAAGCATGTTTTGCTTTATGACACAATTTATGAAGAGTTTTGGAGAAGGCATCTCAACTGGTTGACCAGAGATTCAAGCAATGTGGTTTTTTTGTCTCAACTTCGCTCCTATTCTGAAATCTCACAAAGCTGGGAATTTCTGCATATAACTTAATGAGTCTTACGAGGAGTGACTGAGAGAGCTGGGGGTGTTCAGCCTGGAGAAAACGAGGCTCACATGGGATCTCATCAGTCTCTACAACTGCCTGAAAGGAGGATGTGGCCACGTCAGCCTCTTCTCCCAGGCAACCAGCGACATGAAAAGTGCACACAGTCTTTAGCTGTACTGGGAGGGCTTAGATTGGACAGAAAGAACTTCTTCACAGAAAAGGTGATTAGATATTGCTCAGGGAGGTGATGGAGACACCATCCCTGGAGCTATATAAGGAAAGACTGGATGTGGTCCTTAGTGCCATGGTCTAGTTGACAGAGTGGTGTTCAGTCATGGACTGGACTTGACAATCTCAGAGTTCTTTTCCAGCCTAATTGATGCTGTGATTCATTTATTGTCAGATGTGAGGTCCTATCAGAAAGATGTCTTATTTAGCACTTTTTGTTGCCTGCCCTTTATGTGTTGGTAAAAAAAACCTAACAGGGATCTGCCAGTTTTTATGAAGGAGGGCAGATGGGTTACCTTTCCTTTTTTTGTTTCGGTTCTAGCTGTCTGCCTGTAAATCCAATATTGTGTAATTTAGTGACAGTCTGGATTAAATGCTGTATGATGAGAATGATTATTATTGGAAAGCATAGTTCATGTAGAACTTAGGTCTACTGACAACTTTGCCTCTAGTCTTCTCTGTGTTACACATCTTCTGTGTGCAGTTGTCTATGTCTAGATTTAATAACTTTTCAGAAAGGAGATGATTTTGTTCTTTGTGTAACACATGTTCGTTATTCATATAAAATTAACAATTCTTCTGTAGAGGTTGTAGGGTTTTTTAATACTGATGTGCCCCTAAAACAATACTGTTTATTATCTTATTAGATGAGTATGTTGCTGGGATGTGAAGTAGCTTGTTACCAGTCTGTTTTTAGGAGAGTGCATATATATTCCATTCAAATTCACAAGTCATCACTGCAGTGACTGAGGGGCTGCAACTATTTTCACTTAAAAGTCTTACTTTCATTTGTCTGTCATCTTGAAATATCAAGCTGTCATGCATACAGAACTTAGGGTTGAAGTATATTGAGGTATATTAACTGTCTGCTTTAACCTTAAAATAGCTGACATTGAAATAAAATTGCTGTACAGCAGGTTTGCAGTGCAGATGGCACAGTGAAATTGCAAAAGTACGATCTGGGTAATGAAACAGACTAATGGCTTTGCTGTCCGTTGTTGTGCAGCAAAGAGACTACAGTAAGTCAGTGAACCTGAGTCATTAATCATAATGTACTGTCAACTAGCAGTTTTAACAAAGCCGTTTCTCTGAATTTTTGCAGGCTTTAGTTTCATCTGAGCTTTTTATAAGCTGATGAAAAAGAAGTGCTTGGAGCAGTAGGTATTGCTTAGCCCAGTAGTCTCAGTGGCCCACTGTGTGTGCCTGGAGAAGGGAGCTGATTAGCCAGGCACATGTTGTTATGGGCCGGAACATATGGCTTATTTCAAAAATTTGCAACTGAGGGACTTCATGAAGCAGAAGTGTCAATTTTAAGTCCTTGGTGGCTATTTCTTTCAGAAAGTTTGTGGTGTTCCTTTTTGAATCCCAGTAGACTCTTGTAAGGAGTTCCATGCCTTGTTTTATTTTGGCTTTTTTCTTGTAATACAGAGACAGAGAGAGAGTTGAAGTAACATTCCCTACTGACTATGTTGGTTCCATTCCTGACTTTGACTCTCATATCTCTTCCACCAGGTTATTTCCATCCCAAACAACCTTAAACAACTCAGTCTTCCTTTTCATGGAAATTGTTCCAACACTTTCATTGTTATTTTCTCTTCTTTGGCCTTTTTAGTTCTGGCCATATTCTTTTGGCACAGGGTCTGGTAGAACCATATACAGTCTTCAAAATAGATCCATTACTCTGTGGATTTATTTGGTGATTTAGTTGTTTGCATTTAGTCTGTTTATGCATTGTTCCTTGCTTGCTTTTCCAGATGTTTTAATTACTTTTACAATGCATAATGAGCACTGCTGAGTGCTGCTCTTTGGTAAACCTATTTAACTCAAAATCTCTATCGGAAGTATCATACAGTGAAGAAAAAGGGGGCAAAAGTGTAATTCAGCTTTGCTTACTGAGTGCCTCTTTCTGGGATTTGGAGAAGTGTTAAACATACCTTAAACACTGCAAATGTTCTGTCAGTACTTTCCACTTTTTGGAAAACTTTGTACTTCACTCTAATGTGCTGCATTGGATGAAAATTCTATTTTCCCATGCCTTAAATCCTATTATTTGATATGTTAAATCAGTTTTCCACCTACTATATGCGTTATTTTTATGCTTCATTCATCTTCCCATGTAGCAGTGGTTGCTCAGTGTTTGTGTCATTTGACAGCACTTCATTTGGCCGCTGTCTTTACAGGTGTGAGAAGTGTAGTAGTATCACCTGTGTAGTTGTAATGGTTAACTAGGTCATGATCTAGCAGGCCGCTGTTTGACTAAAAGAATGCAAGCAGCATTATTGACATATCAAGAATATAGAGAAATACACGTATGTACACTTGAACAGCTGCTTAGTCTGGGTGGAATTACTTTACAGCTTGCAAAATAAATGTTAAAAGCTGAGCTCATTTAGAAAGATAAAAGCTTACAAAATTGCTTTGATCTGACCCTGATAACTTTATTATACTTTCTTCACATTCATTCTTCTAATGTCCTTTTTTCATTTTGTAGTTCTGAAAGAGCAAAGCCAAAGGTCATGTGGTCTGCTCTTTTACTGGCTCGCATGCATGAACACAAAAACCTCTTACCAATTTGAATGATTTCAAATAAGGGGAATGTTGGTGCAGTCCTAACTTTTAAAAGTTCTGGAACTAAATTCATGGAGGAGAAACAACCTCTTTGATATAGTAGTAAAAGGCATTGCTGAAAATCGTGTAGGTGAGAACTTTTCAACTGTAAGATCAGACTAAGATGGAATGGTGAGAAAAAGAAATACATGCAGTTTCTTCTCATAATATATTTAAAGTTTTATTTCTTAATTTAGATTCTTAAACTTCTGCAGAGAAATTTGTATTAGATTTCTGTGGTGTTAATTTCAGTTCTGTTTAAATTTGTTTTACATAGACAGAACAGTAACTCAGACATTCTTTTTGGGACTCCCAGTTAAAGCAGTTTAGATGGTCAGGCATGTTTGATGTCAATGTAATTTGAATTCATTCAGCTGCCTTTAGCTGTAGTGAGTATTATTTCTAAACAACTTCACACCTCCTGCCAGCAAGGGTAGGGATGCTGAAGTTTGTTTTCTATAGAGAATAATAGTACATTAGAGTTTTTATTAAAGAAGTTCTTTGTTCAGTGTAGAGTAAAATGCAGTATATTTTGGATGTACATGGTACACTTTACAAAAGTAATTGTAGTACTGTGAAAACAGAAGTGTAAAAATAAAGCTAAACTTCTGTTGTGTCTTATGAAGTTCCAGATCTGGTTTTTTTTTTTTTTTTTTTCCCCTCTTCTGAATTTAAGCAGTGTGTCAGGAGCTTCTGTCTTCTTTACTTGTGTTGAGTTGTTGATTTGCCGTAAGTGTGTGCTGTAGCTTATATGCTTAAGCATTCAAAACAACATCTGAGACAGTTCGATTGTCTGGGAATAAAAGTATTTGCAGTGTTACTAATAATAGCACAGTCAACACTTTTCCCTCATAAACTCACCACTTTGAATAGATTTAGACAATAACTTTGGAAGTTTGAGTTGAAAACTATATATCATAATGGTCTTGTTTTCATTCCTGTCTACTGGTAGTCACAAGCTGCTGATTGTGATCTACAGTGAAGATGTTTAAACTCCTTCTGAATTTTGTACATTGTGTTCATATGGACAGCCGCTTTGATCTGCCTGTGATTTAGCTGTTCCTGGAATGATAAAATAGCATGTTTGTGAAGTTTTATTTTTACTGTTAAAAGCTGGAAAGAAATATGCTGATTATTTTTTCTTTAATTTTTTATTTTGGGCAAATTTTCTAGTCTTCAGACTTAGATTAGTTTGCAGTGTTCTAGGAGGATATTCATGGACTATGTTGCTCTGTTGAAGATACCTGAGTAATCGCTGGTGAGTTAAAAAACTGTCTTGAAGAGGAATCAGAACAGTGCTGGTGTGAAATAGAAAATGGAGTGCTGTAATTTGCTGTCACGTGTATATCAAAATGCTGATTTTGTGTAGACCAAGAGCGTGATGGAGTCCTATGACCTCTTACCCTGCTATGTGTGTCCCTGAAAGCTAGGGGCATGCCAGAGTTCCAGACCAAATTACAAAGTAATTACAAAAAATAAGTCCTGTGAGCCCTACACATTGAGTTTAAAGAGGATACATTAATCTTTACAGTTCCTTGGCCTTTCCAAACTACTTCAGTCATTTGATTTTTTTTTTTTTTAGATAGTGCACATGTCTAAAACTCCTGGTAAGAAAATAAAAAATAAATAATTTTTCAAATCATTTAATGAAGAAGAAAGTTAAAATACTATTTTCCTTGCTGATGGGATGGGTAATTATGTCTCTGTAGAAAATAGGCCAAAAGTTGTGTGAGAAATTAAAATGGAATTAATTCATTGTATTAATAGTGGTTCGGGTAGCTGGTAGGAAAATCTTAGGGAATCGAAGTCTCTGGCTTGTGTATTTGGGAATTTGCCAGGGCAGGATAGTAGTAGGGGTCACATAACCTCGGTCAAGAGGATTCAGCCAAGGAATCTAGCCAAAGCAAACTGGAGAGGACTTGTGCCGAAATTTGGATGAGAAATACTGTGGATAGTGTAACTGAATTTAAGAAATTCTTTTAATTCTGAAAGACAATGTGAAATCACAATGCTTTCTTTCTGACTCAAGTGTACTAGATTGCTAATTAGAATGTTTTAGTGTTTTTTACCTCATCCATTTCCTCCAAAGAAGATAACCACCAACTTATCTGTATCATGCTATAAGGATAATAATTTAGAGCAGAGTCTAAAATCAGGAGTATTTTCTCCATTGCTTCATGACTTTTTGATTGAATTCTTAATCTGTGTACTGTATGGATTACCTGTCAGTCTGTGTGATCCTTCTCATCTTTACAGTACCCAGACAGTGATTTGGTTAACTTCTTAGTGAACTTTACAGCTCATTGACCATTGCAGTGGAGTTAGGGGAACTTTAGAGCTCACTAAACTTAGGACACTGAAAAATTATGATTTATAATCTGTATATAAGTTATTTGAACACTATTTTCCTAAGTCAATGCAAGATTAGTCATGTTTCAAAGTCAATATTGGAAACCCATGTGAAGGCAAAGAATATATAGTTCCTTGTTCAGGTGGATTTTCTTGAAAATACTTAAGACTAGAAAACTTATAGGAACAACTAAAATATTTATATTAAAGTCCAGAAATACATTTTGAAGAGCTCTGAGAAACTTTTACCAGTTGCTTTTGTAATGCAGTCTTATGTATAGAAACTGGAGTTCATTTATTAGCTACAAGTTTTTTGTTGTAAGACTTCTTAAAATCAGTATTCAACTTACTGAAAATATATGAAGGACTCATGTAAGTCTTAAAAGGTGCTTTACCCTACTGCTTAATTTGTTTTAAGCAGACTTTGAGGCCTAAAAGAGGCTTTTAGCCTGTCAGAATTGGGCAGTGAAAGCTGCTAAAGCAGAATGAATGAAAGCTACTGAGTTGTTTGCTTTGGCTGTTAAAGAAAGACTATATTTCTTGTTTGTTATACCTTTGAATGACTGGGAGAGAGGTTTTGCATGTTGGGTTGTGGTTTTCAGAAGATACTGTTGCTCAGTGGCCAAGTTTCAGTGAGCTGCACTGAAAGTTTTTACATGTTGGTGCAAAACAGTAAGGACCAAAGAGCAGCTGGAAATGACAAGAGTCTACCACATGCAAATAATTTGACAATGTGTATACAGAGAATGCAGAAACAATTTAAAAAATGTAGACTGCTCCTGCTGGCAATAAATTCCCCTGTCTGCATCTAGAAGCAGCTTGAGGCAACTCAGTGATACGCTTTTAATCAGTTGCTTTATGTTCATATGCCAAAAGAAAAGAAATGAAATGTGTATTGAGAGACTTCAAGTAATTACTTCTGTGCTTAAGGAGATTTTTTTCATGCCGTCACTTAAATACATATAATATTACATGTATAATAATAATACTTAGACTATTATAGTCTAAAGAATTAGTATGTTAGTGACATTCGTGCTTTTGAGAGGGGTTTTGTATCCCTGCTTATTTATAAATGTAGCATATGCAAGGATTGAAATTTCCTCCTCCCTTATTTTCTTTTCCAGTCAATGACAAACTGTTCTTGTAACAGTCATGCAATGTCTGAATTGAAATGTATTTCCTTTTAAAGAAATCCGAAGCCATTTGGGTACATTTAGACTATGATAATGTCTTGTGAGGAACAAGTATGATGATAATTACAATGTTTTAAAACCCCCCACACCTTAGGCCAACCTTTTTTATATCTCCTTAAAAAAATGCAGTCTTGTAGAAGGATTTTATTTCCTCTAAAGCATATATCTGTATTGGAATCTTAATTTGTTCAGGTTTGACCTAGACCAGATGCCTTTTACACTGTGATCCTAGACTATCCTATTACTAATTAATTATCCTAGAAGGAAAATTCTGCTTTCAGCTTTGACATTGTCTTTCAGCATTCAAGAGCTGATAAATGGATGGCAGTGACTATTTTTTTCCCCTCTTCTCTGTCAGTAGCATGAAATAATATAGGAGGATAAACTCTTAAAAAACCTACCGTAGCAGAAGCAAGTAGTCTGTATGCGTTGCTCGTCTGAAGTAGAACTGAATTTGGAGGAGAAAATGCTCTTTCTCTGTTATTATCTTTTAACTTTTAAATTTGAAAAAATTGGAAAAAATCATCTATGCTTTTATGTCCTTGGAAAAACAAAGGCGAGTGCGTTGAGTACAGTCTGCATTGGCCATTCATCTGCTGGAAGAAAGGCAGCAGAACTCTGGCTCTGCCTTCCCTTCCTTTCTGTCAAGAGCAGTGATCTCATGGATCTGTGAATAACTCTGATTGAGTCATTCTGTGATCCGCAGCCCTGGATTGTTTGTAGGTGTTGTGTCCTACGTGGTGCTGAAGATGACTTGTTCACTGGAGCTAAGAAAATAGAGGTTTTCCATCTTGGGTGCTGTTACTCCGTCTTCCTACTTTGTCTCCAACGTATGCAAGCAGAACTCCAGCAGGACTAGGCTGTAGTTTTTGTTACAATGTTGCCTGATGAAGGGGATGCTGGTCCAGATCTCTGCCAGCCTCTTCCTGCTCCTGTCAGTGTCCTCTTTGACAGTCACTATGTTTGTTCAGGGAACTGCTGGTGTGCGCCCATTGCCCAGTTTCTGTGCCACAGTCACTAATGGTGCTTTGCTCATCATGCCTGAAGGAAAAGCTAAGTTCCCTCCTTCCTCTGTGCATGCTAGTATTTATTATCCTCTTTGGAAAATATTTGCATATAAATCCAGTATGTATATAGTTAACAAATAATGTTCTTGGAATTTGGCTACAATGTCCAGACTTGTAACTTACCTTGCCTCCTTTGCAGCAATTTTTCTTGTTTCTCAATAAAAAACAAGTTGTGGGATAACAAATGAGTCTTCCCTGATGGGAGTTGCTGATGTTGTTTGCATGGATTCTGTCACACTGGAAAAGATGCAATATGAAATGGAAATGCTAGTGCATACCTCTGAGTTGTTGATGTTGTTGACAAATGACTGATGTAGTTTCACATGTGCAAACTGACTCATGAGCATAGTATATTTATTTATATATTAATACTAATAGTTAGTTTATTAATTTACGAGGTGTATTTATAAATTATATGTACTTTATATATAAAAGTATTTCTTAACATATGCATACAGTTTAATCTGTTCATACTTGGTTCAAGTGTTTTTATGTTGTGAAAGAGATTTGGTTTAATAAACATCACCTTAGACCTTTGTTAACCTCTAAAACAAACCTTAAATTAAGCCTAAATAAATTCTTATTCTTTTTTTAGAGTTTTGTTTAACCTCTGAAATGGGCTTTGCTAGTGGAAAATGTCAAGAACTGGTTTCATGATTAAGATATGGCTGATGTATTGGTGGGAAGGAAGGGTGTGGGCAAGATTCTCTTCAGATGTTTGACAAAAGCAGACTTAGGGAAACTTAGTAACAAATGGCAATACATGTGTTTTCAAATAATCTACTGATAAACCACTGGTTTGGTTGTTGGCATAGTTTATTAAGGGATCATAGCTTTTATCTTTGGAACTACAACTAAGATTTGTAATGCCAAATATGCTTGCAGATACTTGCCTAACACTTCGTTGTTACAAACTTGTAGTAGAAAGTGCTGTTGTTTACAGTCTGCTTATGAGGAAAAAAAGTTGGTGGTATTTTTTCCCTTCTTTATTTTTATGGTGTTGGTTGTTTCTTC
The DNA here is from genome assembly GCA_013400235.1 of Oriolus oriolus. NCBI lineage: Eukaryota > Metazoa > Chordata > Aves > Passeriformes > Corvidae > Oriolus > Oriolus oriolus. The sequence goes on along the minus strand of VXBT01013455.1, from coordinate 888,117 downwards.
GTTTTCTTTAATTTCAGCTGAAGTAGGTAACCTAGTTCTGAGATCTGAAACTTTGTTATACAAACAAAGTGTTTTCTAGTGTCAGGGTTTGGTTTTGTTTTTTTTTTTTTTTCTCACCTAGTGTTGTGTTTCTTAAGCACTTTTACTTCTTTATAGTGAGAACACTGATTTATGACAACACTTGGGGTACATTTAGCACTGGAAACATTCATTGCTCTGGGAAGAATGGTCCACAAGAAAATTTAAAGAGTCACAAAGTGAAGTGGCTGCTCTAAGTTGTGATTTCATCACTGATAATTAGTAAAGGAAGAAAATCTGGACATGATAGTTGCAAAGATAGTCACAAGCCACCATGACAAATCTTAACCATCTGATTTTTTTCTTGAGGCTTTATCAGAAGATGTATTTCAATGCAGATTAGAAATTGTTAATGATTTTATGCATGGCAATGGTGTAACATAAAACTCCTGTGGTGGGTTCTGTCCCATTCATGTTCAAGGAAGTTGACTTGAGACTGGAACAGGTGTAGAAAAGGACTTGGATGGTCAGGAAAACTGCAGCAAGAGGAAACTAGAAGAAGCTAGCTTGCTTATTAGTCTTGTAGAAGAATGTCTGGGAGAAAATAATGTTCTCATGAATATCATAGGCAAAAAGTGGGGGGAGGAATTGTTAAAAGGACAGTCTTTGTCCTTAGCCTTACATATCTGTGTGGGTGGTTGTATAGCAAGTGATCTGTAGAATCATGAAAAAAGCCTCCTGCACGTAAGGCATTGGAAAAAGCTGTAGGAGAATTTGTTATTCACAAATGCTTCCTGCAAAAGATTTCAGATGATATAGCAGATGTTGACAGAATACATATTAAGCTTCCTGGCATATTAAATATTGAGATGCTTGATTTAAAAGTGTGAACTAGCCTTTTAACCAAGTTTTATAAAGCCTTTTAACCTTTTCCTCTTGTTACAAGAGCATGTTATAAAAAAGATATTTCTATTCTCAGTCAAGGGTTAAAATTAGCTTTCTGTGAAATCAAATCCTGCTGTGTACAGAAAACAGAGCAACTGACAGTTTATAGCACAACAGTTGTCTTGCATCTTGCACAAAATGAATAACTCTGGAATAATAGTCTCGAATAACACCTTCAGTATATCTGCAGGTGTGCTGGGAGAGGGCTCAGCATAAGCCACATTAGAAGCTTTTTTTGTTAGAGTTGATTTTCTGCTATCTGCTCATCTGGAATAAACAAACTTCAGAGATGAGACTTCCATTAAGTAAGCATAGGAAACACATGGGGGTATGTGGTATTGTCATCTCTGCAGAGAAGAAACTGCTGGTTGAAATGATTCATAATTTCTGCATAATCAGAGCTTTTTTTTCCTGAAGTAAAATGCGTTTATAATTGTATATTTGCTGGTGAATCTCTTCAGAAGTTCTTCCCAAAAGAATTAATTTCCTATCTAAATATTTTGATGAGGCAGAGGGAGAGGGGATGTGAGCTGAGGAGAGTATGTGTCAGTCACAAAGATTACCCAGTTTTGGAATAAGTCCAAATGAAAATTTTAGAGCCTCTTGTGAACTCTTGGCTTTTTTTTCCTTTTCTGTTTTCTTCTTTTTTTTTCCTCTTTTCTGAGTAAAAAGAGGCTGAATTGGGAGTGAGTTAGATAAAAATGTGAGACTGTTGTTTTTCTAATGCAGAAAAGAAATTATAATCTGAGAATGCCAGGCAATTTTTCTATTAAAACCACAGTTATCTCATTAGGTGTAACCTCTTCTTTCTAGGCATGACTGAAGTACTTGACATTGGGATATTGTGTCATGAGAATGGATTTGGTAAGAGTCAAAGTCCTGACAGGATGACTTTTAGTACTGTGTGAAAAGTCGTAAAATTGGCTAAATCACCAATGGATCACTTTACCTGTGTATTAATGAACTTGTTGCGAGTACATTTAAAATATCAGTTATCAAGTCAGAATGTTTAGTATGTTAAAAGTATGTTATTAAATCAGTGGGTTTTGCAGTGCATTAGTGACTTAAAAATTGAAGTAACTCAAAATTGCACATTTGGAATTCATGGTATCAGTAGAAGTTTCACCACTGAGTTCTGTTAGTGGTAGTATAAGGTTAGCAGGTTCAGCATTCTGAACAACGAGGTTCAGCACCTTCTCTGGTGGAAAACTTAAAACTGTTAACTGAACAGTTCATCTCATAGTAAAGATTTTAAAATGTATATGCTGGATAAACAAATCAAGCCAAAAAGTTCTTAAAAAATCCCCCCAGAAAAGTCTTTCACACTTTCTGCTGCCACAGTTTAAGGTGTTCTCCCCAAATCTTTCAAGTTCTAGTCCTGAAGCTTTTAGCTTGATTCTGTTTTTCACAACAACTGACCTGGATTTGCAGCAGCATATGTATCAAAGCATTATTTGTCACTGATTTGAGCAGGTTCACAGCTTGTACAACGACAACTTTTGTCTTCTGACAAGGGTAATTTAACCCCTGCTGTTTCATTAAAGCATTATTATATTTTATCACCAGGAGGAAAGCAGATTGAGTAGAAGGTTGGGGTTTTGTTGTTGTGTTTTTTTTTTTTTTTAATATAACAGCAGTGTTATAAGACTGCAGTTACTGGACTTCTTAAATCTAAGATCTATTAAATCTTGCTTAGACTTTGCTGCTACCCATCAGGCTACGATAAGTGAAGGGAAATAATACCGTCCATCAGCTCTTCAGGGGACTCCTCATTATCTACCTGCAGGGTTCTCATTTGGGCATAAATAAAGGAGCTGTTGTAGCCTTTTCAGGATCAGACCTCAGAGTCTGCTGTTCATTACATTTTGTTTTAATTATTGATAGGGATGGCATAGTGAATTAACACTTTGCTGTCCCTTTCCTGCTTTCTATGCAACCTATTCTGTGTCTGTGATAACCCATTGTTACCGTACTGAGAGTGCACGAGCCATCAGACAGAGAGGAAGGTGCAAGTTCAGATATACGTGAAAACAAAAGCACAACTGAATTCCTGCAGAATGATTTTGGGCTGAGTACTCCTTCTTATAGAAAAATATCATGGTAACAGTTAGCTTGTAAGATGGAACTTTGACCTCATGAAAGGTAGTTTGAAAGGAAAATGAATAAGGAAGTAGAAATGAATCTACACCAGAAGCAGAAATTGTAGGCCAGGCTTGGTAGGCTATACTGATGAGCGTTAAACTATTTTTTGCGTTTCAGAAGACTGTCTGTGGAGTGTCCCCCTCAAAAAAACGCCAAATGGAAGAAATTAGACCAGAAGGAGACTTTCTTTTGTCCCTTCAAAACACACACTGCCATGCATTTGTTACATAGCAACAGCACTGATACTTACCTGTGGTTTCAGGCTGCCCTACAAGTGCCATTGGTGCCTGCTGCCTTATTCCCACTTGTATCCCCCAGCAAGAATTAGGGCAAGCATTAGGTGGTTTCTGCCTGCCCAGTCACAGGCACTGGGTTGTTTATAAGGAGGTTGTATGTATGAATTTTACTTCCCCCTCCCAAGTCTTTTTGGAGTTTGTGTAACTGATGTGTCTCATCTTGTAAAGATGTTAGATTAGAATCCTGTTGTAAACTATGACTTGTTAAAACAAGTTAAAAAAAGAAGTTGCATGTGTTATCCATCCAATCCCTCCCTGACCGACAATCAACATACTGGATATCTGTTTTGGTTTTGTTTTCCCCAAAGAAGGCAAGGTTCTTTGATTATGAAGGAAGGAAAATTAGAAGGTTGAGAAACATTGTCTTAAACTTTAAAAAGAACCATGGGAACACTTACATAGGCTAGAGAACTTAGTACAAAAATTACAGGTCTGTAGTTCTAGTGGTTCCAGCTACGTGGTTTTTAGTTTGTTTGGGGTTTTCTGAGGATGGATAAAATATGTACTGTGCTCCTTTTGCTTTCAGTTCAAGAAAGTATTTCTATTATTTTTTCCTTTTTTTTTTCCCCTATATCTAGGAATCACCATCCGATTTTTGGTTATTTGTTACAACTTAATTTGTTTATTCCAGGATTTTTCTTTCTTGGTACCTTACCTTTTGATAATGTTTTCATGGATTTCTATTCTGTTTAGAAGTCTGAAATACTTCTTAGCCATTCTTTCAGATGTTGTACCTACTGTGTAACAGCCATATAATTACTTCATTGTTTAAGGTTGTGCTCAATAGTGTAAGTCAGCTTTCATGGTACAAAACAGGTTTGTGTTGATAAACTGTTACAATTATGTTGTGCTGACTTAAAGAGCCATTGTGGGAGAAGGACATGAATAATGTAGATAAGGGAGATTAACCCTGACATCTGTAGGAGATGGGCAGACAGAAAGGGAAGTGATTAGATGAGTAATACTCTACATTCCATGCCACTGTAAATTAGCATCAGGTAGCTTTCTCATGTCTTTGCCCTCATGCCTTTGATATACCCAAAGATCAAATAACTTTTGTTTGTTTCCATGTTTGTAGCAAATTTTCTTACAGAACAGTGAGACTGTTCATGTGTAAAATGAATTTAAAATAAGCAAATGTAGCATTTAATTCTGTCAGGTGTGAAAAATAATCATCCTCAAAGTGCAGGCAAGTGAGCTACTTCACAGAAATTGGTTTATGTGCTATTTATACCAGATAGTAAATGTGAGGTAATTCCTCTTTGAACTGGTCATTGTGGCAGATAATGCTTAGCATAAACAGTGTCCTTTCTTCGCAGCTTGAGGGGAAAAAAAAAGAATAATAGCTATTAAAAGAGAGAATGGAGTGAAAATGAAACCTGGACATTGCATTCAGCTTCTTTCTTCTTAGTAATGCTGTCTATGGGCTGGCAAACGTTCTGGACCATTAGATTACATGGTGCTGTTTTTGAGAACATCATGTGGAATTCCCCAGTGGAGGTGGAAGGTGTTGACTTCCAAAGCAGACAGCTTTAAGAAAGAAGATCTCTGTGGCTGAAACAGGAGATTTGTACTAGAAGATATTGGAAGAGTATGTCTGTGCAGGGATCCACTGCCTTCTTTGGGATAGAATGCAGTTTCTGGTTTTATTTCATATCTTTTCCAGTTCTCCAATAGGTAGAAGTTGCTTGAATGGAGTAAGGTTGTGTGCCTGTGTGTTTATATACATGCATATGAAATTTACATATTTTTCAACTTTTCTTCTGAATTTTCTGAAAGTAGTGGTCACTGTTGTTCTTTCAGAAAAAAAAAAATCATAATCCAAGTCTTAGTTCTGTTAGACATCTCTAATATACCTGGAAGTCCCCTGGTAGCCTGCAGTTTTACCTGATCTCGCATCATTCCATGCTAATAATTAAAGTGTATCTGTGGTGGCTGAAGCTAATCTTGAGGATTTTTCAGTGCCAAGATCTACTTTTTATTTCCGCAGAGAAGGCAGGGAAAGCCCTGCCCTCATTTGTGGGTGTTCACTGTGAAATTTTTTTTAATGTGCCAATAGGAATGGTTCAGGCAGATGACGGAAATGTAGTTCCATACAGTAAAGGTATTCAGTTGGATAGTGTATGATATAAACACTTCAGTTGTTTTCTCCAGTGCTCTGAGTCAACCTACTGTAAAGGCTAAAAATGGGAGATAGATGGCAGTTTTAAAAGTTTTTAGAGTTGAATGAAGATTTCTTCTTACTGCTGCTGTGTCTGAGAAAACACCTGAAATATTTGTCCTGCTCAGGCTGATGCATATAACAGTGGCATGATACAATCCATTGATCCTTCTTAGGGCTGGTTGTTTGCTGAGGAGTGAAAAGTAATGACTTGGATCCTCCCTCTTGTGCGGAAGGCGTGGGAGACGGAGCAATTCTTCATGGGCCATGAACTGGGTTTCATACCACATGTTATTAAAGGTCGTTGTGTTGATGGAATGTGTTGGCTGCCAGATACTTTTTCCCCATCTCATGATACAAGTGTTTGGGTGCCTGTATGGGGTTGGCATGGCAAGAGGACCCACACAGGGGCAGTTGTGGAAGTACTACAGCCTATGGGAAGGACCTGTGTTGGAGAAGTTAATGAAGGACTGTAACCCATGGGATGAACCTGTGTGGGAGCAGGAGAAGAGTAAGGGGAGGAAGGAGTGGCAGAAACAAGAGTGTTTATGGACTGACCACAACTCCCATTCCCCGTTCTCCTGCACCACTGAGGGACATGGAGGTGGGGAGAGAAATAAGAGAATCATGAGAGAGGTTGAGCCTGGACAAGGGGTATAAGGGGAAGGTGATTTTAGTTATGTTACTGTTTCTCATTACCCTACTCCCATTAACTGGCAATAAATTAAATTCCTCAAGCTGAGTCTTTTTTTTGCCCATGACAGCGATTGGTGAGTGATCTCTCCTGTCCTTACCTCCATCTATGAGATTTTGCATTGTGTTTTCCCCTCTGTGTCCTGCTGAGGATGGGAGTGATAGAGCTACTGGGTGGGCACCTGGTGGCCAGCCAGAGTCAACCCACCACAGTCCACATCTGTTTGTACCTACATGGAGGTCTGCAGGCATAATCCTGTTGTCTTACAGTATGTTTTTAGGGAATCTTACACATCTTCACACCAGATTAATCTCCAACAGTTTTTTCTGTCAATCTTAGCTCCAAACCATTGTTGTCCTAAAGAGGAAGAAATAGAAGATAAAGGAGAAATTAAGCTGTTATATGTTGACACCTAAAAGCAGGTGCAATAGTGAAGCAGACTACTATATTAACCTTCTTTTTTTTATTCCTCCAGACTTGTGATACTCTTTTGAACGTGTTTCTTGCAGAGAAATTTCCTTTTGTCTCCTTGAAACTGAGTGTGCCATGGAGCTAATAATGGGTATATGCTAGCCTTTTGCTCCCTCCTTCCCCTCTTATTTCACACAGAGGAAACAAAAAACCCTGAAGTGATGTTTGCACAAAATTGTGGGATCACTGGGAGAGCCAATTTGTGCTGCTGGATTGCTCCAGGCTAGTTAGTGCACTACCTGAAAGTGGAAGAAGTGTAGGATGCATGTTTCTTACATTTGGCCATGCTTTATTGCAGGTCACTGGAAAAGTAAGCTATGTATTCCACTGTGGAGTGATGGATGGAATAGAATAAATAAGGATTTCTGGGGTGGAATGTAAGCCAGGGTCTTTGTCAAATGTATCATAATTTTAGCCAAACGTTGCTATTGCTGTAGTACAGAGGATTCAAGGATGCCTCACATTCTTGCATGAACTGAACGAAGGTTGGGGAAAAGTACTTCAATGTCACTGTTTTAGAATAGACTTTCTTGGTAGGGGCTTAGCCCTGTTGGAAATCAGTGTGTATGTTTTCTTCCTGCAGTAATGGTTGCAAGTGAGCAGCCAAATTTATAATATTTTGAAAACTCTGGTGGGCGGCAGGTTCATAGGAGTGCCCAGGGGTGGTTTTAAAGCGAACCTTTCTATTTCTGCCCCCTTCGTCCGCTGGGGATGGGCTCTGAAAGAAGCAAAAGGAGAAACACCCTTGCAGGGTGTTGGCCAAGTCTGTGAGACCGGGGCTCCCTCTAGTGGTGACGCCTCTGCCAGGCTCTACGAGTCGCTGTTCTCAGCCTGTTTTTTCTTCAGTCCTGGTTTTTTTCCCCTTTCCTCTAAATCTCACATTTAGCTCCTCTCTGTATTAGCCCTTTAACTTGCCCACATATTATATGCAGTGGTAAAGGAGAAACTTTTTATGTGTTAAATCTAGATTAAAAGAAAAGTGCATACAAAAGTATACATATGATCACTTTGAAATTTGCTACATCTCTAGTGTAATCTTAATTTAACTGTGCTTTGAGGTGGAGATTTTTAATTGTAGTTCTTAAATTAAACAATAGGAGACAGATGGAAGTGGAAAACATGCTGACAGTGCTTAAAAGCAGTGCTTACTAAGTGTGTGAGGTGGCAGAGTTGCTTCATAATCTTTTGAAAATGCTTGTCTTGCCAGGTCTGTAGGTTTTTATGTCTTTCTGCCTGAGACAGATGCTCATTCTACATGTTTTGAGTCACCAGCTGTACATCTGGACTCAGTAATGTTGATCAGTGTCCAGATGCTATTGTTACATACTGTGGGATCAGTAATGATGACTTTGCTAGGAATCAATGTTAGAGCTACCTTTTTTTCCATCTGGGACAAGTTGTACTTTCAGAAGGAAAAGCTTTGAGCCTATGCATTACTATGCCATATTTTTTTCATATAGGCAAGCAGAATTGTTTTTACTTTACTGAATGTTTTTTGTCTTCTGTTATTTGTTATTCTGTTTGCTAAATAACTGAGATAGAAATGTCTCTTAGTGAAGAAATGCCATGCATTTTTTAGGCATAATTGTCATGAGTAAAGCAGAATGCATGCTAGATGTGCTGGAGGTCTTTGCTGCCTCTTTTTCAGTCGTGTAGCATCACTGTCCTAGAAGTTGCTGACTGCAGTAAAAGCTGGCTGTACACCTAGGACATTATTCATAAATTCTGGCAGAGACAGAGGACGAGTAGGTATCCTGCCATGAGTATGGAGATAATGGCAACTTGTAGGGCATGTCTTAAAAGTATGTAGCACTTTCTAGTTACATTACTGTTTTCATGACTAATGGATAGCATTTGTCTCTAGAATGGTGTATTTCCCTGCCATTTAGGGAGGAGGCTAGAACAAAGTAATTGCTCCATTAGAGAGCATTGGCATTTGATTGATCCTCAAAGGTGCAATTACACTGATAGTAGACGACTTGCCTTGTTTGCCAAAGTGGCTTACAGTGTTGCCAAAGATCTGAAGTGCACTTTAAGTAGATATTCCAAAAGGTGTCCAAGATATGGTGCCATCAGTTTGTGGCTTCAGTTGCCCATGAAGATATACCTTGCTAATGAGGAAATAACAGGCTTCCTCAAAGCCTGATCAAACCATGGGTAGCTTACAGTATAAAAGGAAGAGCTCCATATAATTATGCCTGTATAGACTTCTTTATGTATTTTCTAATGTTCTTATTTGCATTATGAAATTAGGGTTGAACTTACTATTTTTTTTAGGCTTTTACAGTGAATTGTTTGAATTCCTTGTCAAATGCATTTCAGACATCTCATTTGAATACCTTGAATGGTATCTTAGTACAAATGCAAATAGCTTCTTCAAAATGATTATTGTCTTTTATTCAGTAAGTGCTGAATACTACAAAAAAAGGGACTTGGTGAGCTGGAATTAAGGTTGTTTGGGTGACTTCTTTTGCTTGCAATTTCTTAATTTCAGAACTTCATAGCAAATACAGATATTTTATATGTATGTATATATATGTTCCTGTTCAATGGTGGATAGATGCTTATAGCACAATTTCAACTTTTGTCTGTTGCCGGCTTGTGTGCTAGAAACAAACTTATAGTGAAATTGTGTAACATCTGAAATATATAAATCACTTCTTTTTAATAAACTGCTTTCTTTAAAGTTCTTGGCCAAGATTTATGATGTAGTGGTGCATATGCATATTTGTTTAAGGAATTACTGTTACAATTTAAAGTCTTAAGTTGTTTAGCTCTCCTATGAATGGTATGCAATTTTAATTTAGTAATGTACTAATAACTGATATTTAATAATATATTAGTCACTGGAAAGTAGTAAAATTGGAGCACTTTGGTAGCTTTAGTGAAAGAAATATAACTATCTGACTTCTAATATTATTTTGGTTATTTTGACAAAACCATTTTGGTTTCTGCAGTGCAGTGTTTTATACCTTGTATATATATGTATAGTGGCACTTGGTTATCTGCTGTAAAATGTCAAGTCAGGCAGGTCCTACTCAGTGGTGGCACTTCATTGTGGTGGAGGTTGTCAGAGCTATAGGATTCAAAAAGTTTTGCACCAGGGGTGGGGGCCAGTGATTACTGGTGTAATGGCAGCATGGTTCCTGGCCGTGCAGTGTGCCCGTCACCAGACAAGGCTTGGAGTCTTCTGTTAAGTGCTTATTTACCAGTGTGAACTTTTTTGCTTTTTATTGTTTGCTCCCAGCTAAGGAAGTGCTTGTTTTGTGTAGTTCCTGTCTGATTTCCAACATAGTAACATTTCTCATACAAAAGCCGTGTCATTGCGCCAGAATTCTGCTGACTCTTTTAAAGATCAAGATTCCATCTAATACTTTTCTGAACTGGCTTGCTTATTTTTTTGTGTTCTTTTGCTTTATTTTGGAGTTTTAACAAACTTGTTCTTGGAAGGGAAAGATGAAGTGAAGCCAGATATAGTTGGAAAATATCTTGGTGTCACAAATAGTGAATGAATGGTGCATTTCATTTAAAACAGGAAGACCATTGCGTGGACTCCCCCTTCCCCATTGTTTCATATTTGTGTCACCTATTTCATAATGGAACTTACAGGAAATAGTGACCTCAGGTTAAACATACCTGTACTGTCTTGGCAACCATGAAATGTCCTTCTGCTATCATGGATTCATTAATTTGTTAGATCTCCCTTGTATTACATAGTCTAAGCAAATTGTTCCAAAAAAACACCAGCAAATTCCACCCCTCTGTTCATTTTCATTTCTGTAGCAAAAGCCAGTCTCTACAGTAACTTCATTATTAGTAATTACCATGAAGTGTTATTGTTCAAATTAGTGACGTAAGGGGGATGTGTAGCTTAGCAATTTGGGAAGTGTAGAGTTAAAGAATTGCAGGAGGAAAGGTTTGCCAGCTAGTTGTTTCTGTACTTTAAAAGTATTTTCACAAATTGTTTAAAAGTGTAGTTTCTGCATTCCTCCTGTTCCCTAAATAACCCAAGAATGCCTTTGCAAAATATTTTTCAGAAATGAAAATAATTATGAATTTTTATGAAAAAAAATTTGTGAATGGTGACAAAACCAAGATACACGTATACTGTTTTTCTCAGTATTTTCAAAAGGTTCTGCAGTTTCCTAAAGTCTTAACCCTTGTATTTTATTCTAGAACTTGTATTTCAGGTGAACTTCGAGTTTTTTACAGACTTACTGTAAGATGCAGAAAATTGAGGCAAAAGTACCTTTGTATAAAGTAGTATCAAAATAATTATGTAAACTTCAGAGGTTTCTCTGCCTGTTTGTATGGGCTTATAAGGTACAGTATAACACTGTTATGCAGGCTGTTTTCCTTTTAGCTTCTAAAGATGTGCTTTTTTGTATGGAATTTTCAGAAAGCTGCTAAGCTTTCTTCACAGCTGCATCATGTTCAGAGGCTCACATTCATTCTAGGACTGAATAAAAGCAATCTGTTTTCTTCTTTTACTTCCATATGATCAAGGAAGTCTATTTTTTGGCAGAAATTACGCCACAAGTTAAAAACATGATGGGCCATTCTGTATGTCAGATTCCATTCCAGTACTGTGTTCCACAAAGACATTCAGATTTGGTGTTAATGATACCTTTTATCAGTAATCTATAGTGACAAATAGCTTTTTCTATTAACTTAGGTTACAAAAGTCATAAATAAAATGTGTGGTTTTTATTCCTCTGCCTTATACTGTGAATAGATTAGGTTTTAAAAAATTATTATTATTGTCATCATAATCATTATTTAGGAAGCAACAATAGATACAAGTTTTGAAATTATCATACTGTGATAACTGGACAGCACAAAATAATTGACTTCCTTTGTTGTGTATGTAGTGTGTTCTATAACCCATGGTCCTGTGGATTCCAGGAAGGGATTTGTCTGTTATGATCTGTGTGGTTTTTGTTTTTTTTTCTTCATTTTAACAGAGTTAAAACCTTGAGAACAAAAGATAGTAATAAATAATGGAAAAAAAATTAAAGGCATTTAACTGTTAGTAATGTCTGTTTTAGGAGCAGGGTCAATCTAGTTGCTATTTTGATGTTTTGAGATACTAGAATTTTTCAAGAGTGAGTCAAATATTGTGGCAACAGTCTTTTATTTGATGTGAAGATAACTGTGAACAGGCATGAAGAGAGAGTTAAGGTGCCAGGCTGCAGTTTGAGAAGAGGTAACATTTTAGTGTTCAGAGGTTCTGATCTGTGTATCACTGGAGAGGAATCAGGTGAAGGACAGGTTGTTACTCTCCATCTAGTGCCATACAGGTTGTTTTCACCCTAGATAGAGAGTTCACTTCACTCATCTGGATTTTGCTGCTCCTTCAACTTTAAAGGAGAAAGTGAGCAGGATGTTCATAGAAACATCACCACAGAAAAGCAGGATTTAAAGAAAGCAAGGTTTTCTTCACAGTGGAATTGTAAAATAGGAATAACCTCTGCATGATTCAAAAAGTCGTAGCATGGCAGTCTTCTGTTCATATCTGATAATAAACATAGCTAGAAAGGCAGCAGAATTCTTTTGGAATGCCATGCTGGTAAACAAGTGCTATCATAAAGTGCTATCAGTATAAATAGAAAACAGTAGAGAATTAAAGCACTAAACTGGAGGAACATTGAAGAGCTTTGTCCTGCTTTGAAACAGTAGTAAGATTCACTCAGCAGGGAATGCTTTATTTTGATGTCAGAAATGAAAGGAAGGAGAAGCTGAGGTAATGCTGCGTCTAACCACTATCAAAGCCTGGTAAGAGAAAGCAGAGCAGTTAGAGTTGCTGTTGTATAGTAACTTAGAAGTGAATAATTTTGGTTGAGGTGCTCAATTCAATCGTGCTACCATTAGGGTCAGCAGGGCTGCTCTCAGTTACTGTGCCTGTAGGCCATCACAATTGTCTTGGTAGGGGATGGAATAATGAAACCAACTTCTTGCTGGAAGCAATGAGGTGAAGCTAAGCGGAAGCTCACAAGAATAGAATGTGATGAATTTCAACTTGCATTGCAGGAGACAAGAACAAAACTAATAAGTCCTTCTGATGGGTGATAGGTTTGAATTCAAGGTGTGCTTCTGCACAGCAAACTTGAAAGGAAGTTAAAAAACTCTTCAGAATTCTACCTGTTCACAAAAAGCAAAAATATGATTTATGGCCCTAAAGACAGACATATCAGGGCAGTGGAAATAATCCATACTTTGGCTGCTTTTTCCTTTATTAAACTTAAGTAAGCTTTGAAATAAGCTTTGAAGGATCAGGCACTAGGCTTAAAATAGCAGCAGTGAAGTGAGAAGATCATTAAGTTCTATATTTTTCTCTACTGTCAGACACTTCACTTTTTGCCTAGGTACATTCCTGTTCCTTCCACTTAACAGGTGACTATTCTTCAGGTCAGGTTATCTGGCTGGTGACATGGGTAGGTATCATTTGTGTAGTTTGTGAGGATAAGATACTTGTTCTGCAACACTATTTGAACAATGGTTTGAACCCAGTTGATTCACTTGAATACTGGCATGCACTATTTTATGACTTGAGCTTACATCAGTATTATGATACCTCATTCTTCATACAGTGGTAGTTAAGTAATAAAGCTCAGTAACATTTTTTCTTCCTTATTTTCCTTTGTGTCTGTGTGCTTAGAATGGGAAATGAAGGATGAATAACTGATCAAAAGTCAAAAGCTTTTGTTCTGTGGGTACAAGCAGTGGCTTTGGGGATTGGAATCCATCATTGTTGTCTTGTATGTACTTATATAAAATCCATTCTTGAAGACCTCCGCTGTTTCTTTAGGTAGCATTCATTTATAAATGGTTTAGACCCAGGAAATACAAGTCAGTTTGAGGAATTACCTGATTTATTTATTTATTTATTTAAAGAAGCTGAAGATGTAATCCTGGTTGCTTGTTTTCTTTCAATGCTATCATTATTTGCAGATGTGTAACTGTGTATTGGCTAGATCTTTGGGTATATTATATGAGCACTGGAATATGTTTGCAACTACTCCCTCAGCATATTGAGTCCCGCGAATAATTACTTTTTATTAGACCAAATAAATCCTAATTGAATGTTTGCTCTTTTATATGCAGCCTGTTCCATTTCAAAATTGTAAAAGTTTGCACTAGTTTTACTTTGCATAATAAAAATACTGGTCTAATTTGCTGTCTCCCTGTAAATTACGTTTATTCACTTACTTTAATAAAGCGTAGCTTTTCAAAGTACATCTTTCTGATGGCTCAAAAAAATGTACCTTCTCTCTTTTTCTGGTTTTCAGATTTATCCAAGAATAGGTTGACTGAAGTTCCTACGGAGTTGTGCCACTTCGTGTCACTGGAAACACTAAATCTATACCACAATTGTATCAAGGTTATACCAGATGCCATAGTAAACTTGCAAATGCTAACTTACTTAAATTTGAGGTAAGTTTAACTTTGCCACATTTTTTTTGTTTATTTGCAAATATATAAAGGTTTTTTTGTCTGCACTTTATAAGCTTCTGGCACAACTGACTACATTTTTTCATGTTAATGAAAAGGGTAATGCAAAAGCTCATTGGCTGCAGAGACAGCTCTGTATGAAGGCATCGTAAATGCCAAAATGTAAAAATTATTAAAAGAAAACCAAGCAATGTTAATCCAGTTCTGTCCCTTAACCGTCTAACAAATCCAGTATACTAATCATATCCAAACAGTTGTATTCTTTTAATTCACTTCTGATGACAAACTTTGTAAAACTTGACATACATTTTGCAGTTAAAAAGATGGAGGGACAGAGACAGAGGATTTATGTTTTTCTTCATAAGGAATGGAATGGAAGAGCATGATACTTTATCTATCACTAGCACAGTCATACTATGAAAGAAATGTAGCTGCTACTTTTTTTAGGAGAAAGTGGCAAAGAGTTAGACACCTTTTCCTCCTTTCCAGGAAAAATCTGTGTGAATACTAATCAGTACACAGAATTGCTGCTAGTTCAAGTGCAGGTGAATGCACATGTGCTCTTAATGGAGGGCACATGAGCCCTTTTTCAGCTGGGGCAAGTTGTGGAGTTTTCTTTGCAGTTAACTGTGTAGAAACTGTAATAGTGAAGATAAAACAGTCTGGTCTTACCGAGAATGAGGTCTGAGTGGAGGGCGAAATGGCTCTTGGTCTTTTAAATTCATGGAATGAAGGCTTGATCATCAGTTTCATCGACACTGAGGATCTTTCTCAAGTCTGTATTATTACTGTACTGCAGTTTTGGCCACTGTGGAACACCATTTTGTCTCTAAAAATTGAAGTGGAATAGTATGTCCTGAGTATCTGCATGCATACAAGAAATAGCACTTGAGATTTTGAATTAGTGTTTGTTAGATACACATAAAGAACTTAAAAACTGGATTAAGTTATTAAATGTACATAAAACGTCTTGGTAAATTTGGGAATTAGAATTAACTTGGTTAGAACCTAATGTCATGAAACAGTGAATTAGATAGAATTTGTCTGAGTCATCACAAAACTCTAATAGATTTTATATCACATATGACAGTAAATTGGACAAAATAAAAGGAATATTTTCATTTGATTAATTAAGGTAATTTCTCTCAGTTTAAAATCCCCTCTTCACTTGAATGTGCCCTTCCCCATGTTAGTTGAACATAGTGAACAGTCTGAAGAAGGAAACACATCCTTGACTTTCTAACCATTTGCTTCTTAGCAAGAAATACATAATAGATTTAAAATGTGTATTTTTCTGCCTGTTACCAGCAGAGCCCATAAGTTAAATAGCATTACAAAGTGATACCAAGATATCTATATATAGTCTTTGGGCCTTGGTGGATGCTGTTCAGGTTTTATTGAAGACATTCCTTTTAAACTAATGATGATTTATTACTCACTTGCCCTGGTTATGTTCTGTTCCTTATCTTTTAGTGGGTTGCTTCTGAGTTCTGTGGAGCTTAAAAATTGTTTTTACTTATTTTTTATCTGTGTCTGATCTGTGGCATAGAGTTACTGTTTTAGAGTGTAGGCTTCCTAGATTTGAGTTCTTAAGAACTTGAAAAAATATTTCCAGGTAATTTTTTCGAAAAAGTTGTGTCTTGGTCTTCTGTCAGAACATCAGAATTAAGAAACCTGGCTCCACAATAAGCATTTATACTTTTTCCAGTTGCTTCTGGTTAGTAGTTAGATTTCTCATTTTTATTTTCTTTCGGTTTGTTGCTTGATGTCTGTCTGTATCCTGGCATGTGCGACAGAGATATGATGGTAGTTTGCTTTGTACAACACTTTGAGACTGTTGTGTGGAGCATGAATATGCATCTTTATATGCATCTTTGTAGCACACTGCTGGATTGGCAGTTGAAGAAAATTTTGGTTTTTGTTTGGTTTTGTTTCACCTCAATATTGCAACTCCTACTGAAATTACACAGGGCAATTTTTGCCCCGTGTTTCCAGAGCTCAGTCATATATCTTTGCATTGTGAAGCCCTAACATGTAGGCAGGAGCTAATTAAGGTGATTTATACTGGGCTGCCACTTTAAGTTCCTGTTGTTTTACTATAGGTTAATAATCATAAGAAAGAAAATGTTATATTTTAAGAAAACTTTAAAATATTCTAAGAGAGAGTAATTACTGTGTTATTCTGATGAGCATGAAGTTTGTTCTGGGAATTGAGCCACAAATTACTATTTTTAATCTTGTGGACATCACAAAGGGTCGTGACATTTGTCATCTTTAAGCTGATGAATCTTGGAAAGAAATGAACCATTGGTAGCCCAGAAATTTGTGCTGTATTTACCTGGGTTAATAGCACACAACCATAGAACAAGACGTACCAAGTAGTCATCACCTACAAATGTGCTTTGAATTAACTGGGAAAATAACCATTTTGTCTGTAATTTATGTATTTGTCTTTCAGCTGGAACAAAAGGCATCCATTTTAATGGCACATAAAACCACAGGAATGTTTAAATACTTGCAAAATACTGTCTCAGTTGATTTTCCTGTATTCATTAGGAAGGGAAACAGCTGTTCTTTGTGACAAACGGATTTGTTACAATGTTGTTAAACCGATACAATGCATTTTTTCCAGAGGGGTAGATTCTGCAGTATTGTTAGTCAGTAATCAGGTATTTCTGATGTGCAGGTTTCTTCTTAATGATTGCCATATGAAAATTTCAATTTTATCTGCATAAAAATATAACCCATGAAAATGAAGAAATTTTGCAACTCTCAGAGCTTATGTGAGTATACAGTAGAACTGATGATTTTAATATTTTATTTTGTTTTGTTTTGTTGCAGTCGAAATCAACTTTCTTCTTTGCCAGCTTGCCTGTGTGGTCTTCCTCTAAAAGTCTTAATTGCAAGTAACAATAAGCTAGGTTCCCTTCCAGAAGAGATAGGTCAACTAAAACAGTTAATGGAATTGGTATGTTACTGATCTTTTTTTTTCACTTTTTATTTTGACTTCTTTTGAGTTTAAATAGAAACAATAAAATTCATTTTTCACATATATTTGAACAAGTGCTTAATACTATAATGTAGTTTGCAAAACGTAAGTTTTTGATTTGTCAAGTGTGTTGGATAGTAACACAGTAAGAGTTTTCTTTGTGTTCTTCAAGACTCTTTTAAACAACATCACGGCCCTTGGTTCATTCAAAACTCAGTTTCAAAGTTCCTAATCTTTAAAAGTTTTGCTCACTGCCTGCCCTGGCTCCCTGTTTCACTGTATCAAGTTCATAAGTTCTGGCATCAGGCTCTGCAAGTTTGTACCCCCCTGTAGCACCCTCCCCTCCTGCTTCCTTTCTGTGTTGTTACTGTCTGCTTACCACACTGCATTCCACTTGTGATACTGGCCTTATCAGTCTATTTTCGTTTCATTTCACTACATTTGTCATGCAACCTTCCTTTCTTGGAACACCCATCTAAACAGATCTACAAAATGATTATATTCCTCTTGTTTTCAAAGCTGTCCGCATGAATACTGTTTCTGCAAGCAGTAGATCATTTGGAATATATTGTCCAGTCAATGACAGTCTGAAAAAGCAAAACTTATTTGGTACTATAGCTTAAAATTAATTTAATTGCACATGTTTGTGGAAAATATACATAAGAGAATGCTTCTTTTTCTCTCCCTTTATCTTCCTCTACCGTGTATTGTAAGCTGAGACTCTAAATTCTTTATTACATAGTTCTTCTGGTTATTTCTATTCATTTTGACCTTTTGAGATACAAATGGACAAACTGCATTTTGACACTGCTAATTTATGTATAGTAAAACAAACAGATTTGAACTTCCTTCCAGCTGCTGGTACCTTCATTGACAGCATTTACCTTGCACATCTTTTCTGTACCTGAAAGTGCCTTATTATCATATTTTTATTTTTATAATAGTAGTTCCTCCAATAAATTATGTTACAGAAGTCAGTAACCTTGCTTCAGGCCCCAGCCCTGCTATTGATTCTTCATAGGTTGGTGTCAAGTGGCAACTGTGGGGCTTTTTCCTTCTGATATTCTTGAACAGCATCCTGTGGTGTCAGGCTTCTGTTATGTATTACAATTGATATGTTGTTGATGAGGATGGTAGGGGTAGTTACCTTTTCCTTTCTGGGTTATGACTGAGCTCAAGACTAGCAAGTTTGTTTTGTTTGGTGAGCATTAATTATTTATCTTATTAAATATTTTAAATTTTTGTATGTGTGTGATGGGTTTAGTGAGATTACACAGATGGTTCTGATTTAATTAATCTTAAAAATGTGTTAGTTTATAGCACTGTTTTCGTTGTGCTAAAAATAGATACAGTAAAAGGTGATGGTTCCAGTTTTCTAAATAATTTAAGTTAAATTTAGTAAAAAAGTTTAGTAAAAAACTAAAAGCTTGAAATCAGTGTCGATTATACCCAAAATAGATTGGGTTTGTTTAGTTCAAGCATATAGTGTGTTTAAATTCTGGAATAGAGGATTTTCATACTGCTTTCCAGTTACAGTATAGTTTCAGTGTTACTCTTTGTCATGAAGAACAAAGCAATTTCTGCTCTATAAGTATTTCGTATGAGAGGCTCTAGCTACATGTCTCTTTGGTAGCCTAGAAGATTCATGAGAACTGAAAAAGGTCTGATGCTTGTTCTTTGTGATTTAGAAGGCACCATGGGCGGAGCTGAATGAAGAACAAGTTTTTGTTAAATTGAGCATGAGTCTGTTCAGATGACCTGATTACACAGTTTGATGCCACCATGTGTGTTTGGTACATTTCTATTGAAAAAAGATGCACTATTTAACTGGAAATGACATAACTGTGATGTATTGGGAGAAGCAAATAGTGGTAGGATTGAGAGTGGGGATCTGTTGGCATGTATAATACAAAGCAGTTTAGACAATAAGGTGATCATTGTTCTAAAATGAGTAAAAGGAAACAAACAAAAACCATTAAGTCATATTGCAGTTGTTGCACAAAATATTCAGCTGTGTGAGAGCAGTGCCAGCCTGAATAGCATGGGATTCAAACAGAAGCATCACACAGCCCTCTGGCAGGGAATGCTGTTGTTTTGGTGTGTACACAGTGCTGGTGCTGGTCTGGGCCAGGGGATCAATCCTGAGATGCCACCTGGCTCTGCGCAGTTCAGTTTTTCTCCCTGCAGAACACACTGCCATTATTTGTAAAATTTCATTGGGAAATTTACTTCTATTTGCAGCTCTTCAACTCAATCATGCCTCTACTGTCAGCCAGGAGAGTTCAAAATTAGTGTGAAGATAATCTGAAACTTCTTTTCTGGCAAGGAAAAGTAATTAGGCAGAGATGGCTCAGTAATTGTACCCAAAACTATCGGATGTACAGTAAAATTCTGTTCTCCATCCTGTCAGGCAGTATTGCACTTCTGCCCTCTTCACATAACAGCCCTCTCCATCTTTGGGATGCTCCTGTCTCATGTTGGAAGCCTTCAAATTCCTCACCTGGGATTTGTGTCCTTTACGTCATTCATCTAATCAGAGACAGCAGCCTGACCATGTGGGCCTTGCTGCCTGCTGTTTCCTAAAAGGGTCCATGTGCTCTTGTACTGTGTAACTTCTTTTCACTATTCAGTATGGCTTCTGTGTCACAAGCTCTGACTGAACCCATGTGCTTTGTAGGAATAATGGCTCAGTCAGGAGTCGCAAGTTTAAAATTATGTAAGGAGGAAGTTCGCCTCAATTTGAATGGTTTGGATAAACTTTTGTGTGTGTATGAACAAATATCTTAATATGGAGTCAGAGCACCTTATTGTTTTTTCTGTTTATATTGCTGAGTATATGTGCTGAATTTGATTGGTTTAAGATCATTTAAAACTTTACCATAAACAAAGGGAAGCAGTTGATGATTTTGCTTTCATGCCACTGAGCTTTATGCCACAGAAATGAATGTTAAATTTAAGTACACCTTACATTTCTCTGATTTTGACAAATTGCCTTGTCATGACAGGACGTGGCCTATCTGGTGAGAATAAATAGAATTAATACAAGAAGTCTGACCTCAGCAAATATTAGTTCTCCATGGAACTTGAGTTTGCAAACTTGAGTTTGCACTTCAGTTACCTGCAAATGTCCCTGAAGCTGAGTTCCAAACTGCTGTTTGCATAATTCCTTAAAAAATTACTAGCTTGGAAACCATAGGTGTTTGATAGTATTGCTTCCATTACTACCAAAGTAATAGGAAAGTTTAACACTGTCACATACACACCCATGAAGTCTAATAATAGTCAAGAGTATAACTGAGAATAATGTTATAGGTCTTTGTTTTCCATGGCTATTCAAAGTAATAAAAAAAAGCAAATTGAACTACAGTGTTTAGTAGGATAAAGGATACTGCTGTCTCTAGAGAGCTCGTGAATGCTGACATGCTGTCATAACAGATCAGTCTTATTGAGGATGTTTTGAAAGGCTGTAAGTGGAAGTGGACTTTGTTTTTGAGGTTATACACTGCCAGGTTTCTTTTTCTTTTTTTGGTGCTTCCTCTAGAATTCTCTGTCTCTTTCCCTGACATGTTCTGATGTGTGTGCCTAAGTACGCTTGGTCTAGAGTTTCTTTGCCACAAGGTGACTTTAAATTCTGTGCTCTAAAAATAAGGTGTCTAATTATGAAGTAATTTAAAGAGTGTAAATTAAAAATAGGACAGTAAAACTTAAATGATCTGGGAATACTGCAGCTAACCAAACTTTGTGGCAACTTGGGCAAAAATGCACTCATTACCTGGGATTTTTAATTTCCTTGTCTAAAAGCTACAGTAATTTCCTGACTATGTTTTGAGAAGGGAAGGAAGTCTTGGCAGCAATAAGATTCTATTACAAGAAGAAACTTGTCGGATACAGGGAACAGCATTGCCAGATCACATTTTGATTTTTTTATCATTTTTTTGTTAACTAGATTTTAGGCTCAAAGATAGGGAGTTAATATAATGCTTTTGACTGGCATTATAGCAAGCATCTTCAAAGACATGACTTGCAAATCTGACTTACTTCTCAAACTTTTGTAGTCTAAGAGCTCTCAGATACTTTATAAATCCATTTGAAACAGTTGCTAGAGTAGGAGTATTCTGTTGGCTTTTCAGGAAAATTTGGTATTACCCCATTTAGCTTTCATATTGTGAAATATTGTTTCCTTCTTTTAATACAGAAATGAAAGCATAACTGGGACGTTACTCAAATTTGCAGGTTACCTGGGATATATGCAGAGGTTTCAATGTCCATTTGGCAGCAAAAATGGTAGCCGGTATTTAACAATTGTCTCATTGCAGACTGACTTAATCCAAGAAGTTGATTGTTCATACACACTCGTAGCAGTTTCTTGTTAGAAATGGTTATATAATGCTGAACAAGCTCTGTCCTATTTCACTGTGGCTTGCTATGTGCTATGATGATCAAATACATGCCTTTACTGAGCATCATTACAGAATGTTATTGCTGTATTATTATTGTTATTATTTTGCTTAAAGATTCCATGTAGAAGAACAAGAACCTTTTTAAGAACTCAGATCCACACACCTGGATTTTTACATTTCATCCTAACATATTTGGTTATATAATCACAATACTAAATTCTTCATATGAAGAAAAGAACAAAAAGTAGAATTTCTAAAGTAAATAGTTTTGAATATTTCTATAGAAATTAAATTAACTTTTAAAACTAACTTGTTCTTCAGATAAGAATTTGGTCTGGTTTTAAGTAATGTGCAAACATTTTCCCATGTATTTTTTTTGCTTGTGACTAGAGGACATAGATTCTTGCATTTTTTCAGGTTAATAAAATGTTACAGTGGTAATAGCAAATTAACTATGTTTGTATTATGGAACATGTAGGAGCTGGAAGTTCATTATTATTTGTTATTACTGTTTTACTGTAGGATGTCAGCTGTAATGAAATCACAGCTTTGCCACAGCAAATAGGCCAGCTGAAATCTTTAAAAGAACTGAATGTCAGAAGAAATTACCTCGAAGTTTTACCCCAAGGTAAAAGCAAACTAACAAAAAAAATCTTTACAGTAGCTCTTCTTGTTATAATTTTGAAAGTATTTTTAAATTGTATGAATAGATACAATTAAAAAGTACATGTTACCTTGTGTTCAAATTAATTCCATTTGAGTCTGCAGAATGTAACATTCACTGATATCCACTTAAGAACGGTGTGTCAGGTTTCTTCAATGTATCTTTATGATTCTAGGCAACTTCTAATTTGAATAAGTATCTGAATGCAGTATGGGAAGTGTCAGCTGAGTTTCAGGAAAAAAAAATTCAA
Source organism: Oriolus oriolus (assembly GCA_013400235.1). Taxonomy (NCBI): domain Eukaryota; kingdom Metazoa; phylum Chordata; class Aves; order Passeriformes; family Corvidae; genus Oriolus; species Oriolus oriolus. The sequence continues at coordinate 865,635 of VXBT01013455.1, read as the reverse complement.
AATATTTGTTTTAAAATTTGTTATCATTTGTATAACAATAACACTCTTTTATTCCCCGGTATAGAATGGAGTAAATGTTGATCTTATTCCTCCCTGAGTTTGTATTTTTCCTGAGTGCAAAAGTAGGGTTATTCAGAAATATTTTATTACTTTATGCCAAAAATAAAAACAGATATAACACCTTCTCTCCTTTTTATTACTTTTAGAACTAGTACAGCTTCCCTTGGTAAAGTTTGACTTTTCCTGCAATAAAGTGCTTGTGATTCCAATTTGTTTTAGAAAGATGGTGCAGTTGCAAGTATTACTGCTTGAGAATAATCCTTTGCAATCTCCACCAGCCCAAGTAAGTAACAGCTATAACTTAAGTTGTGCCTTAATATTGGATGGCTGCTGACACGTTAGACTATAAAATGTCGCCTTCTTCAATTGCAGGCTTCCGAATTTCCTTCATCACAGACATTAGTTGTTGATATCTAAATAAGACATAAAAAATATGCTATGTTCTCAGTATGAATTTGCACGCCACTTAAACCAACACACATCTCAAGATGTCCATTCTGTTAGCTGTTTGTTTATTTTTGTCATTTCTATCTGCATATGAAACTTAATGTTGGAATGCGTGTATAATATTGAAAAAGAGTAGTGATAAACTTCCTGGGTAATTTTTTTTCTGTTAAAAAGAATCCAGTTCTAGAAGGTCCTACAGTGATTTGCTATTAACTTAAAAAATACACAGATGGTCTAAAACATGATCCATGTGAAATTTATTTCACTTTATAGTGTAAGTTTATAGATTATGATTCACAAATAAAACTCCTCTTTGGAACTGTAGGCCACGCTGAGTAATAAAGATAAAGGAATGCAACCTGTGCTTGCTGCTTAAGGACATTTTTGTTGTTGTAGACTTACTGGACAGTAGATTCAAACTGCATCTCTGAAACCTACAATTGGTCTGAATCAACAGCTGTTGAAATAGTTAAGAATTTTTATTACATTGGAGAAATGCTTTTCATAATCAATAGTGATGCTGCCTTTAAACTGAAAAAATACAAAGCAAATTGAAGTGTGCACTTAAAGAAAAAGAAAATTCTAAAATGAAAATGAATTATATCATAGGTATGCTTGGACACTACTAAAAACAATGTGACCAAGAATATAAAGAGCACACTGGTTAATTAAATGTCATTATACACTAATTGTGAGAAATAATTAATTACTCGCTTTATAGCTAGTAATAGGCCATACCATATATTTTATTGTAATTTTTTTGAGTTAGAAGCTCATTTGGATTTTTGCAAAGTAGAATACATTATTTTCTTGTTTTCAGTCTTAGTCTCTGAGGGTATTTATACTGGTACACACAAATAATTGAGTAGATAATTGAAGTACTTAGTAATTAAAAAAAAAAAGGAGTAAAATCTATTTTCCTTTAAGTGAAATTTATAATATTAGTTGAATGACTGGGAGGTTTACACTAAGTGACACTTGGAATAAATGACTTTTTTCATTCTAGTTATACACCTAATTTTTTCCTTGTCTGACAGATTTGTACAAAGGGTAAGGTGCATATATTCAAATATCTGACTGTACAAGCCTGTCAGATCAAAACAGCAGACTCACTGTATCTTAATGCCATAGAACCACAGAATTTGCCACAACCTGTGGAAGAAAGGTATGTATGAAAGTCTCACTTTGTTTTTTCATGTAACACAAACAATGAAACAGGATTTATCTTTAGATCCCACAGTTTTGTTTCTCTAGATGCTATTTAGAGTGTACTTTTTCGCACAGAGATTTCATTTCCTTTGATTTAATTTAAACAGATTTGCTTTTATTCTAATGAAATCCCTGTAAGAGTTTAGAAAAATCAGTTCTGATTAAAGTTAGCAGCACATTAGTTAGGAGTTTAAAAATGAACCTTAGTTTAAATCTAACCTCTTTCTAGGGGACTCCTGGAATACATTGAAAACAATCAAATGGTAGTTACATTAGGTGTTGGATTAATCTATCTATCAACATATTAAATAAATTTTAATTTCATCTGTAGTTTTGTGATTTGTATGTTTTATGATTTATATGTGATTTGTATGTTTACACAATCGTGATGCAGTAATCTTAATCTTTTTTAATTCGTCCAAAGTCATCTGTCAAACAAAGAGAACTACATGAATGTTGAGATGCTTTTAAAATGAAGTGTGCTGATTTGTTAGCAAAATGAGGCAAAATCTTATGTGTCTTGCATCAGACTTACAGGAAATGTCATCTTGTACCATGGGTTAAGGACAGGAACCAGATACAAAGCAGCTCCTTTCTATGAGAATCTCCATAGCTGGTTGGAAATCAGCTTTTAGCCCAGTCTTTCTTTGCTAACATGGGCAGTGTAATATAACCACTCAGAGAAAGTTTGGTATCTTTGAAGAGAAGTACTCAATGAAAACGAAGTGTCAATGTGAATAATAGTAGCGATGTTACTGGTAAAACCCTGGGAAGGGAAAAAACCAAGAGCTGTTATCAAATCTCCCTTTCAGTCATCTCAGTAAGGTTTCAAACAAATTGTTTTTCTCCATGTACCTTTGGAGATCCCTTTATGAATTTCTATCAGATAAATGTCAAAGGTGAGAAGAATCCAGGATGAAGGGTAGATTTGCCATTTGGGAAACACCTACTGGTTTTCTGTTTTGTTCTTTTAGTATTCAAGAAAATTGACAGGAACATCATGTCCTCTCTGATATTTTGGTCATATTGAAGAATACAGGTTAGAGTAAGGGGATGGTACAGAGTAGATTTCCAAAGGCAGTTTCTACAAAACAATCCTCAGTGTTTACTGGTAAGAGGTAATTTAAGGTTAGGATTAGTTAATCATATACCTTATTCAGGTAAAGACTGATAAAGCTCTTTTCTCAAATTGCTATGTCAATCTGATTTCAGTATCACAGCTTTCAGGATAGCAAATACAGGGATAAGAAGGTATATTTTAAAAACAGTTAGGTGATGAGAGTGTTGCATCTAATAGTGCACTTTAAAATGAATAGAGGTCATATTGGGTAATGAAACCAGAATAGAGAGCAGTTGCTGTTATTACAGTAATTTTCTTAAAAACCTAAATTCCAAAGTCTATTTTAAGGCACCAAAAGGAGGTTTCTATGTTAATAATTACTTCAAGCCTCAGGGAGATATTAGTTCATTTTTAATAGATCAATGGTTTCAATTAAGTCAGTTGACTCCAGTTAGAGTTTTACTATTTTGGATGCTTCTCCCATGGCTAAACTGCTTCTGTTGGATTCCTGTGCTGCTTAGCTAGTAACTAAGAAGTTTTGCCTAGTGTATAGACAAAAGCAAGCTGATAGCAGATGATTTCTGTTGTTTCATTAATCATTTGGCTAACTAGCCATTCAATCTGATCTATTTTACCATCACCAGATTGTAAATTTTTAGTATTTTACTGTACTAGGCTATTTCACCATCTACCATTAAGAATGGTTCAAAGTTTGCTCAGAGTTAAGTGACACCAGGACAGAATTTGAACGTAAATGCTATGATAGTTTTTTACTGATTTTTAATTTTTTTATTCATATGTAGCATTGATGACATCTACCCAAGTAAAAAGGACTCAGATTCAGGTGTTGGTAGTGATAATGGTGATAAACGTTTGTCAGCAACAGAGGTAAGTTACCTGCATTGTGTGTCCAGCTCCTCTTCCAGCACTCATATATTGGCTGTGTTTTAAGTTGAGTAATAATATGACAAGATTTTTAGACTTAAAAACTGTGCAGCCATATCCTTGACAAGAATTTTATCCTAAGAAATAGCTAAAACAAAGATAAAAGGAGACTGGGATTTTTTTGATTTTTTTGTAATTTTTTTTGTCTGTACACTGTCTGGAGAGGGCAGTGAGATACTTGCTTCCAAATGGTTACAGACTTACCAGTAGTGAAAATTCTCTACAGTTTTCTGGCAGTTTACATAATCTAAAGAATGAGAAGCAAACCAGAATTCACTGCTGTTTTTGATGAAGTAAACATACTAACAGGTTACAAGCTGATGAATTCTCACATATTTTTCTCTTTGCCTGATTACTCTTTCCTGTTGGGAATTAACAGTGCCCAGTCCCAATATGTTCTGTGATGTGGTTATGGCAGATTGCTATAGTGTAAGAACTTTAGAAACTTTGCAGACCTTAATGTGTTTAAATGTTCTGGCAGCTAGGCAATTCTGAAAACAAACCTTCAGATCTTTTCCTGAGCTTTGCTGTCTGACTGAGCAAAGAGAAAGGATAGCTTTGTGGGACTAGTGTTGTCCTAAGCAGTTAGAACTGACTTTCAGAGAGTTTTTTTTTTTTTCTGAGGCGCTGCTCAGCTGAACAGGGCACTAAATCTACATGGAGTTGAACTGAATACATAATGATAAATAAGTAAATAATTAGCAGTGTAAATCAGTGATGATGATCTTTCTGAAATGTACAGTAATGGGATTTGTGATCTGACCTAATGGGAAATACCTCACAATAAAAGGATGACCTTCTTGCTACTTAAAATAATTTTACACTGATTCTTTAGTGTTTTTCTCCTCCTTTGAGGAAAAGGCATTCTGCTTCTTTTGGAATAAATGTATGAAGAATCAAGCTTAGGTACTGAATTTATAGTTACTAAAAAGCAAATTGAACATGAATCCACTTACACATTGATTGGTCTTTTAAATACAGTAGTAGTTTATAAAACCCCACGTGAATTTCCAAGTGTTTGGGCAAGTTTCTTGGTAGATGGAAGTGAAGCAGAGTTACTATGATTTCTAGCCAAATCTCTAATGGTTTTCCTCTAGCTGTAAGAGCATGCAGTCTGTTCAGACACTTACAAACTGTTTTGCCAGTCTTGCACTTCCTGAAGCTCAGTTGGCTTGTTAATGAAACTGTTATTGCAGAATTTCCTCTTTAGCTATGAATATCACCTTTAGTAAATACATCATGTTACCTGTAATCAAAAAACAGCAATTGAAATGCTGAAAAAAATATTTTAAAGACTACCAACAGTGAACCAATACATTTTTAATAACACAAAGCTTTTTTTATATGAGCATGATTTACCCATTCTATCCCCACCTGACTGCTGCTCTACTATTAAGGAGAAAGAGATGCTGAGATCAGTAATCCCAAATGCATTTGGCAGTAAATTTACCACTCACTTTCCTTCTGATGTGATACCTTTGATACCTGTGTAACACGTGGGAATTGTTAAAGAAATATTAGCATGATGCAAATACAGATTCACGTATGTTATCAATTACAGTCAGAAAGTTACATACCAAACACTGGATAACCCTTAAATGATCAGTCATAAAACAATCATTAAAACATGTTTCTGGGCTTTTTTTTATGAATACAAACTACTCTTTAGTCTGAAAGGTAGTGGCTATTGAGTTTCTACTCTCTTACAGAAAATACTACAACATCATTTTTCACGTGTGTAACTTAATAACGTAAATGAATCACTTGTTTGAACACTAATGTAGTTTTTAGGAAGCTTGCTAATTGACTTTGGATGAATACACATAGGAGGGAGTACTTGACGTAATGAACTCTTTATGTATCTCTCTCTGACTTGGTAGGGTCATTACAGCATCAATTTTCACAGCTATAGCTATCTTGGGCATTTTAAGTGAAAGATACCTTGTAGTGTTGCTGTAAAATTGATCACTGCAACTTGAAGGCAAATTCTGCCTTGAGGCAGTGTAACATGTACCTCATCTTTTAGGAAAAATATGGCATTTTGATTAATTTTCCCCTTTTCTTTGGCCTTATTTTTTCTTTTGTTAAAGTTCATTAGAATGAGATTAGAATGGTGTCTCTGCTTTAATACCCATATGAGTGGTGCATTAGTACCAGCAGAAATGTTTATGAAGAATCTTTAAAGTGCATCATTTGAATTCTGTCTCAGAATAATGTTAGGTATATTTGATTCTTATATGTCTATTGTCTTCTATTGCTGTCTGAATAAAAAAAAAAATCTGGAAGTAGGAAGTTGGATACAGTATTTCACATGTGAAGGATCGATACTTTTGTGTTATCCAAAGCTGCTTTGGATAGTTTTTGTTTCATAGTATACTGACAGGAAACACCTGGAAAATCAATTGCAGAATTCTGCAGGTCCTGAAAGTCAGACATAGCCTGTTAAAGGAATATTTTTTTGTTTCCAAATTAAATGGTCTGTTTCTTTTTTTATACCAATGCTCCAAAATATTTTCCTCAAAGTGTGTGTTACTCTGCTGAGAAAAATAAAAGTGTACCTGTTTAGGATCCAGAACTTCTAATAATGTGTGTAGGAACATATAACTGTACTATTTTCAAAGGATAGTTGAAAGATTAACACAACATGAACTTTGATCTAGAATAATTAAATATAGTGCTTAAATGTCACATGAGATACAGCCTGAAAGAAAGAGAAGGAACTTCACTGTAACCTTGGTTGTCTGAATGAATTTATACTGTACCTGTCTTTTTTTTTTTTTTAAAGCTGTTGGATTGTCATTACTTCAGATCTAAAAGAGCAGTGACTTTTGTGCTTAGAATACTTGCAGCGTTGTGTATTTTCTGTTTGAGATACTAATTTGTTTCATTTTAAAATATCATTAATTTTAAAATTCAAAATTTATTTTGGAAAGGCTTTGTGAAGCCCCTAAACACCCTTTTGATTTCTTTTTCCCCTTAAGCAAAAGAATACAGCTAGTGAAGTCATAAAGTTAATAACATGCAGTTTATTCATCACAAAGAACATTCGTTGTGGTCCATGTTTACAACATGTTTTGAGTCCAAGGTATTCTTGGAAAATAGGAATAACTACATGTATCTTTGACAGAGTTTTTAAGAGCAAGGTAGACTTGCTACATCCTTCATCACAAACTTTAGCTTCAGGAGTTAGAAAAAAATACTTCCTACATGGAATATAAACATATAAAAGTAGCAAGAATGGCAAACTTCTACTAGAAGCTAGCTAGAATTAAATAACTGATTATGTGTAACAGTCCCATTTCACTGCAGATCTTTTTTGTTACAGTGGTCTGAACTGATAAAATGGGGAATATAATTTCCTTAAAAATATATATTCTTCAAGGATATGGAACAAACTGCTATATATGTATGATAGCAGTTGTAATTACAGAATATGTGTATGGAAAATGTATGCACAGAGTAACAAGTAACAGAAACACAGAGCATTTAAAGAATGAGCAACACCCGTGGGTTTGCTGGAGAACACATTTGCAAAGTTCAGAGAGTGTTGTAGTGGTAAGTTCTCTATCTCAGGAGAGCAAGAATAAAGACTTGGCCTTTTCTGCAAACTGTGGTTTTGCTCCAGTTCACCTCAGGAGGGAGTGTGAGCAGGTCCCACTTGAGCAGGTCACCGCTGGCCCTACAAAGAAACAGAGCTGTAGTGGCCTGGGACAGAAGTGTGTTAGTGCTTCCTTGTGCAGCTATCTCTTAAAGTCATAGACAGGACAGGTTTGCAGATACAAGTAATGTGTTTTAGTGTACCAGCTAGTACAGCTGAAAAAAATGGGAGAGCTTTTAAGTCAGAAAAGCTTAGAAAAGAAAAGGGTAGTGTACTTGAGAGTTTAAGCTTTTTTTTTTCAGCTCTGTCAGTTAATATAATTAAAGATGTTGCCTTTGTCTACGAAGTTCACCTTGCTTGCTGTAGGCATTCAGTTCAGGAGCTGCATGGTAAAGCAGGGAAGAATAGTCTTGGAGGGAAAGAAAAAAAGGACTGTGGTATGAGGCTCAGCAGTTGTACAGACTTTGGTGGCTACAAGGCACCCCTGTTTCCAGCTGCCCCAGGGAAGCACAGAGAGCAGCACAGTGCAGCGGTGTCACTGCAAGGAGAGGACTAGTGCCGTGAGGAAGACAGGAAAAGAGGACATATGAATTGTTCTGCTTGGCAAACATCCTGTGAGGATGTATTCAGCGTGACTACAACTTCTTACAACAGGATGTGGTCATATTAGATGCTCTGGTATCCTCTCCCATGTTAATTTTCGGCTCTTTAGTGAGCACTCTTGTTAATATGTACATTTTTGTCATTCTTAGTTTGAGCTGGAACTAGTGTTTCTCTTTTTTTTTCCTAGCCATCTGATGAAGATACTATCAGCTTTAACGTTCCAATGTCAGACATTGTGGAAGAAGATCATATTATAAAGGACAACTCAGGTCACCATGCTAACTCAAGAAAAGGTTGGAATGTGAAAACATGGAAGTTAAATACAGGGAAATTCTGTTGTTGATTTCATACCTGCCTACCTACCCAGGAGACTTTGGGCATGCATATGCAACCTGTTTGAAATTTTTTTATGTGGCTTGAATTTAAACTTTGTTTTTGAACTCTGTGATTTAATATAAGTAAATTTTGTTGAATAAGAAGTGTTGAGCTGAACCAGAAATCATTCTTCTATCTTTTTTTTTTTTCATTGCTGTTCTTAGTGGAATTCCATCAAGGATCTTCTCACATGTTTGTCAGTGATAAGTCACGAGAAACAGGAAACCAGTTTGATGAATCGGATACTCTTACTACTGAATTTATGAGCTACATTAAGGCAAGTTTTTGACAATGTTAAATGGGGGAAAATATTTTCACTACTTTCATGAGTGCGGTGTTTTAAAAAGGTGCAGAAAGCAAAAATAAGCAGGTAGGTTTAAAATTATTACAACTGATCTAGGACAATTTGCCCATAACTCTTTCTAGGTGAGAGATGTGCTTTAACTATGTTTAAGGCTTTAAGAAAAAATGGCAGGTGTGTTCTGTGCTACTTGCATTATATTTTGAATTCAGCCATTTATTGTATTTGTTACATTGCTAAAATGCATGATGACTTTGTGCTGGCTGTGGAGGCTAAAGTTTTGAAGTAACATTATGGTAGTAAAATACTTTTTTTTGACTTTTTAAACATTATAGTAGCAGTTGAGAGATCCATAAAGACAAATGATATAATCTTCTAGAGTAAGTGCTGCAGTTTTGTTATCTTATGGTATGTATCCTTGTTATAGGAAAACATCATGATCTTTATTCCTGTAAGGTAAAGAGAGATGAAAAAGAATGCCTTTTTTCATTCTGCTAGGGATTGTCACTGGGAAATGAGCCATCACTGGAGAATGTTAGAGGAGCTGGTACGCTCTTCAGTGTCACATACAGCAAATTTGGGTAGAATTTATTGGTACAGGATGATGCAACTGATGTGCCAAACACATGACACAAAAGAGGATAAGCCTCTGTTTTCTGCTGCTCATTCTCTACAAGTACAAATACACATTCATTCAGAGAGCTTTTGTCTTTACTGGCAGCTAAACTACTTTAGTGATCCTGCCTGTCTGAGATGAAAGAGTTGCAAAACACCAAGTGGAAGCGTAAAAGAGACTCAAGTTTTCAAATAAGTAGCACTTCATCTTTATAGGTGTGGGAGATCTAATTTATGACTACATTGAACCCAAAATAACTGGCTGACTGATATGAATTCCTGGATGCAACTTTTGTTCCAATTTGTTCCTTTTAAAAAAGAAATGATTCATGACTGTCAAAATTGTCAAATATGAATCCTGTTAATAATTACGCATGAAGTGCATAATTGCTACTGTTTGCGTGTTTGGAATTTCCTTGCTTTGTAAACAAATCTGGCTGCAGTAGGCGAACAAGTAGGAGGAGAGTTGGGATTGTGGTTAATTGAAGCATTGTTTCTATATGCCAGAAAGTCACAAATGGAATCTGGGACATAGAACAAAGAATTCTTATGCTGCTTGACTTTCTTTTTACAGTTAAAGGAGGGTAAGGGCTGTTGACCTCAATAAAATCTTCTGAATAGAAGATCTTGTAATCAGTATCTTAAGAGGGGGGTAGAATGAGGAATGGAGCAGAAGTGTTGGATTGCTTCAACCAGCCAGCCTAAAATGTTACATAAATTAGGTCAGCGCTGAGTCAGAAAGCAAAATTTATCTGCCTACTTAATTGCAAAGTTCAGTTCTCATTATCACTTCTGTCTGCTTACAGAGCAGAGCAGCAGAGTGTGATGAATTATTGAGAATAGAGGAGGACACGCAATGGCAAGCAGACGAAATGTGAGTATTTTTTATGTATCTATAAATAATTAGCTGTGTCATTTAATTAGTTTGACCAGGACTGGTATTACTTTGGTGTTTAATAATTTTGTAGATTTGGAGGCATGGCAATAGCATAACCTTACACTTTGTGTGTGGTCAGTGTTTTACATTTTATTGCTGAATAGAATGGATGTTATATTACAACTAATTAATTTGTATGCCCCAATATTTTTTATCTATATAGAATGCAATCTTTTTTATTAGGTATTTTGGTATTTCATTTATTAAAGGCATTGCTGAAAAAAGATCATCAAAACTTGTAAGATCTAAATTTAATGTACATTTTTAAAATCAATTTAATTAGAAAACATACCTCATTTTTTTTTCTTACTTGTTATAATTTTAACTTTGAAGCAATCATTACTTTATAGATATTAATTCCAGAGTGGAACAGGTGAACATCAGTTGCTGAAATGAGTGCATAAGGAAAGGGAATTCAGCATGACTGTATTGTGAAGTTGTCACCCACCAGAACAGTGTAGTTCTATATGATATAAAAAAAAGACCCAAACCTGAAGGGAGGAAAGAATCAGTGGTTTCTGAGAGAGCCTTATTGGCAGAAGTAATGGGAGGTTATATTTCTACTCCCCAAAAAGAATTACAAATGTTGAAAAGCAAAAGAAAGCAAGCTGGCCTATATAAAAATTCATTGTATTTACTGTTCATGCGGAAACAATACATGGGATGAGTGCATTTAAGAGTCAGATATTGGTAAATAAATTTTCAATTTTAGAAGTCATTCTGTTTAATTGAATGCTAAAAGTTTTACTTTATCACATCTATTTATGTATGTATTAGATTGAGGGGCTTTGTTCAGGAGCAAGTGTTAGAGAGTTTTTTCAGAAGGAGCTCTTTCCACAAATTCAGCACATACCAGTGTGCAGAGAGGCTGTTTTTCCCCCTATAGTTTTGGCATGCCAGTTGGAAGGTGAAGCTCACACACTGAAATTTAGACTACCCATGATAATTGCTGCTGTACCTTTTTTTTGAATGTTTTTGTTTTCTGTTATAGAATAAATTTATCAGAAGAACAAACTATTGATATAACAATGATAGAACAACTAAGAGAAGCAGTAGATTTATTACAAGATTCCAACAGGTATGCTTACAATAGCTGATATAATATATAATAATAATAATAATATAATGTAATATATTTTAAAACTTTTTGTGAATTACGCTAGAGTTCTCTTTTAACTGACAACTGAAAGCTCTCTGGAGTTACCAAGTGCTTTGTTAGCATACCAGTGTGTTCAAGGTAGTTAAGAAGCAAACTCACATTCTCTCTCCAGTATCTAGACAAATTCGCAGTAAATTAAGAAGGTAGAAAAGAAAATCAGATGTGGGGACACCCCTTAACCATTCATCTCATGTACACTACTGTGATATTCAGAAGTTTTGTGTAGGATTGTCACACTTCTTTTAGGGACTATAAATTTTCCTCTTAGTCATGCTTGGTATATATTGTTGGAATGAGAATGGCTTCTGGCCCATCTTCATGTCAGTTCAATGAAGTGCATGAAGGAGGTGCCTGAATTAATGATGGAGTTTCTTTAGTTTTCTGAAATCCAAAGGAGAAAGAGGAAGAGGCAAAGAAAGTTATTTAGATTTCCCCTGGCTACAGATGGCAAGATTTTATAATTTAGATGCCCTTTTTAAGTGGCCAGAGTCACATAGAATGGCTCTGGAACTGTGGCTAGACAAAGGAATAAGTATTCAAAAGAAAACAAGTGCTTTCCCTACTGGAAAAGTCTGACAGTAGTGGTGTCTGTAGTTCTGTCTGTCCAGATGCTTGCTGTTGCTTTTCTTAGTGTAATCACCTTCAGAAATTAAGTTCATTTCAAAACTCATTTCAGTTCTTACTTCTATGAGGTAGCTGGTGTACAGCTTCATTTCTCTGAAGATTAGAAACCTCCTTGTCACTTCAGCCTTAGGTATACTTGGTTCTCTTTCCTCCCTTGATAGCTGCTTGCTTTTGTGACTACGCTGTTCTTTGCTTTAAATGTCTATTTTGAACCACTTTTTCACCTAGCAGACTTTTGTACTTTTAGGACAGAAATTGATTCCTGTTAGTATTTCTAGAGAGACAGTTAGCTGGCTTTTTTATGCATCATGTAAAGAATACTTGAATTCTTGAACCATATACTAAATACTTGAATCAAAAATATTTTTGCTTAATAAAATGTCCTAAAATTAGGAATTAGATAATTAGGGAATCTCTTTAGTTCCTTTCGCTTCCTGGTACCATTGCTTCTGCATCTCGTATGAGGCTCATTACTTTGTCGGAAGAGTGTTGTAGTTAAAAAAGGAAAATGTTTGTTTTGGAGAAAAGCACCAGCAAAAATATTTTAGTTGTTAGCCTGATAAATTTTGTCATTTTGGTTTTTTGTTTCTAGACATTGCCCTAATATTTCCTACATATTTTGGTACTTCTATTAAATTAGAAGGTCAATAAAATACAGAAAATCTGTTTTTTGTTCACACACAGATATACTTTCATTAGTACAGTAGAGTAAATTTGAAAAATTACTTTTAGAAGTGGCTACTCATGTAATGTATTCTCTACTGTTGTTTTTACAGTATGTTGGGGGGTTTGCGGCTGCACTTTCTTTTTCTAACCTTAAAATATGAGCATTTATTTTTAATTTTCTGAGCACCATATAGGCTTTTTCCATATATGCCTCCTGTATACTAGCATCAAGATTTAAGCAGCAAGATACATCTGAGTGCCCAGTACTTGTCAAATGATGCTATAGACTTCCAGTCCTCTGAGCCATGGGTTCCTCTTTTCTTTTCTTTTTAATTACTGAATTTTATGGCATTTTGTTACATACTTGCTTTATATAAAGCAGTGTGAGAAATTTTTTTTCACACTGAAGAGGTTTTGAGTTTGTCCAGATCCAGAAAGGAATTTAAATGCTTCTGTTGCTCCTTAGTTTAAGATGCACAAAACTGGCATTTGCTTTTGACTTAAACCTAGAGCATGTCAAACATTGTAACTTTTTCCAGTTTCCTTTGTGCATCCATATAACTCTGGTGGCTTAGTCAAGGTAACCTAGTTAAAATAACTAACTCTTTCGAGGACTGTTCTTATCTCACACTGAAGGCCCTTTAGAAGTTAGAAAAAACACTGTAGAGGCTGAAGCAGTTGGTGGTGCTGGCACACCTAATGTGCACTGACTGGAATTCTGTCAAGCTGTTGTTGCTAGCAGGTGTGAGTATCAAACTTGTAAAACGCTTGTCCAGTTACTGTTAGTTTAATGTCTGCAGAATTTAAAATCTTCATACCCTATTGCACATAGACAGCATTTTGTTTCTGGGAAGGGAGAAGATTTCAGATTCAACCTTTTTCAATATTTTTGATGTTGGCGTTGTATTTCTGTATTTGCTTTCCTGTGTTTCCTGCTTTCTTTCATTTTCTGTTTCACTGCAATATTTTCAGCCACTGTAAATCAAGTGGGAATATCTAGGCAAGGCTGTGGCTTCCATTTGAATACTGGGTTCTAGAGGTTAGATACAGAAATCTGCAGGCTTCTAGATAATGACATGGTTGTTGGCAGTAAACACGTCCTTTTGTTTTGATACAAGCCATTGCTCAGGGTGATACTTTGCAGATGAAACCCTGAATGTTGCTTTGACTGAACTGAAGCATCAGGAGGCATTTTCAAAAGCTCTTAAGAGATGACACTGAACAGGTTAAAATGATAACTATAAAAGTACTTCATTTATCCATTTGTTTGAAATTAAATACTGAACAGAATGGTTACCAAAGCTATAGCCCAGTGCCATGTTTTTATTTCAAACCTTGCAGGTTAAGTATGGGTATTTCAGAGAGCAGTGCTGTGAATCTGTATCCCATGGAACCAGCAACACTTTTAGAATTTCAGGAGTCTACAGTAAAGTGTGTTTATGTACCTTCTTTAGAAAAAAAAATAATTTATTTGTTAGATGCATGATGTTCAAGTTGCTACACAATGAATTACATATTTGCCTTTGTCTTTATACATAGTGGTCAAATACAGATGGATATGTCTTCTCTTGGTCAGGTATGTTAATGAGTGTATTGTTACAAAATATTCTGGGGGGAAAGACAGAAAATGAGCCTACGATTTGATCAATTAGTAATCAGCCAAGTAGGGAAGGTAAAAAGTAAGTAGGCTGAAGGACAAAACTAATTCTTCTTTAACATATTTATGGAATTGTTCTGGGGTTTTTTTGATTGGTTGGTTTTTTTGTCTCTCTCTGTGTGTATATGTAAATTTTTTCTGTGTTTATTGGCTACTTTTGCATTGTAGTTTCCCTGCCCTCTCTCCCTGTATGCCAGTTCAGCTATGCATCATCATCTACCATTTGACCCCCCTATCTCCACCTTTTGGTGTAGGGAAGACAGTATATTCTTTAAGGATAACCTCAAAATATTTTGGAAAATAAAAATGAGTGTTTTTCCAGAGTACTGTCACTATAGTTACAGAGAGTATAGTTGAAGTATGGGGTTTGAGTTTTACAGTGTAATATATGTTGCTTAGTATTTGTTCTCTATCTGGTGAACTGATGTATTTTATGAAGTAGTTGTTTTAGATTAACACTATCCACCTGTTAGTGCTGGAACTTCACTTCTATAGTATCTGCTTACTTCTGTGTCTGCTTTTCATCACAGTATTTTTAAGAAATACTTCAAAGTAATATGCAAAAAAAAAAAAGTGCTATTTCCAGTAGTACAGACAGAAGAGTTATTTATCTTACAGAGAGAAAATGTTGAAGAGGAACTGGAATTCCAGAGGAGGAGGGAGTTGATTATGGAGAAAGCAAAGCCTGAAGCGAGAACTTGTGAACAGGGTGAAAAATGGTCATTGAGCCAGGTATGGAGGTGTCCAGATGCAATAAATGTGGAAACATTTGGAATGGATCATTGCATTCTGTCAGTTTGTGCCTGGGGATAATGGGTTTAGGCCCATTGTGGGGATTTGGCTTAACTGGTTTTTTTCTTCCTTAGCATGAATCTCAAGGTTTGGTTGTAAATGGAAAGTCTATAAGACCTATCCCTTAGGAAAGAACTTATATACTACATTTAATAAAAGTATTTTTAACCAATAAAAAGGATAGTAGTTGCAGGGGTTGCATTCCCCTGGAAAAAAATGTCATCTCAAAGTTAGATCTTCAAGAAAATGAAATACCTGATTCCTCTTGCCCCCTTACCCTAAATATTCTTGCAGTTATATAAACTTCTAAGCTTATATTAACAGCAGGTTTTTTTATTGTATTTAATATTGTGAACAGACTGTATATAGGTTGAGATAATGGTTTTAAAGTTTCAAAAATATTTTAAGATTTCTACACTGCAATGATTCAGAAATTAAGAACTACAGAAAAAAAATTTAAATATTTGGGGCATTTGTTATTACTTCAGAACTTGCTGTATGGGGATTTTTTGACTGCACTTTGCAAGCAAATTGTGAGAACAAAATTACAGAAGATGCTGTCTATATTGGCAGTACCTTAATATTGTCTGTTGTATCCAGAAATAGGGGGTTTTTTTGTTTATCTTAATGCTTTTCAAATATTCTTATATAATCATCATCGCCCTATCAAATACTCCTGTGATAAATTTGTGACTTTGTTAATTTTTCTTTAAAACATTAAAAAATGGAGTTGGTTAATCTCCTGTGTTATATTGTTGTACATCTGGGTTATCACACTTTATTTGGAGCAGTTTTACTTCATTGTTGAGATGAACAGATAAGGTTGATTCAGTGTCAAAGTGGTCTCTGTATTTTCATGAACTGTTTAGCAAAGATACGCCACTAATTCACCTCTCCAAAAGAAGCAAAATCTTCCTGAACACTTGTGAGGGTCTGATCTCGACTCTTATGCAGGTGAAAATACTAGGCACGCTCTGTGAAACAGGAACACATCCTGCAAGAGCAAGTTTTTAATCATGCTGTGTTCTGTGCAGTACAGTAAGCATTTGTGTTGCTGCTTGTGTTACTAAATAAATTCACAATTCTGACTAGAATAAAATAGAAGTGCTCAAGCATGCAAGTCCCCCAGTAGAACTGGCTAGGATCAGTTTATCTGGCTAGGATCTCTGTTTGTTCTAGGCAATACAGTGGTTGAGCTAATATTATGAAAGATGTCTAAGGCTGAAGAATTTTTTTAATCTTGAGAAGTGGCCAAGAAAGGTTATGTAGCAAAATGGGTGTGTAATCTTCCTTCCCGTTTTGCTCACTTTTGGAAAGCTCTGTGACTGCTGGGACCTTGTGTTCCAAGTGCTCTCTTTTGTTTCCATTTTTTGTCAATTAAAAAAAAAAATAAGCCCTAGGGAAATTGTTTTGAATTGAATTATAATTTACCTTTACTTATGCCAGTTATCTTTCTGCTGAGTTAGGATTGATGCTGAATTAATGATTGCATTTCATATTTATTGATGTGGTATACATTTTCCAATGTAACTGTAACAGAAGTGGTAACAAAAGCTATGTTATGTTGCAATTATAAATTTAATTGTTTACAGAATACTTCTCTCTTCAATTTAAAAATTTTAATCAACATTAAAATCTTATAAATGCAGTTATAATCCCTTAGTATTGAAGCAAAAAAGTTAATGACAAATATGTGTGAATAGTTTCCACATGCTTTTTAAAAAAATGTTCTTCAGCTAGCAGTAAAAGTGTTTATTATTAATGCAAATTAGTGATTTCAGTGAAAAAAAAATTAAGTATTAATGTGTATCTGACTATAATTAGTAAAATGTCCCCTTGCTGTGCATCACTAATACAGTCTCTGAAATGTTTTTTTCTTTTTTTTTTTTTTAAACTTCCCAAAAATGCAGAATGATCTAATTGTTTGGAACACAAGTGGGCAAACCTCTCACAATGAGGTAAGATGTCATCTGTTTGTCTCATATATTTTATATGGATGTTTCATAGACTAAATGAAACATAACTGAACTCCACAGAACATATGACTGAGCTTGTCAGAAATGAATATGTGATTTGTTTGGCATGTGGTTTAATCTCATCATGTCAGAGACTTTCTAGTGTATAAAAATATACTTTCTGATCTGCTTGTTTCTGATTTATGCAGTTTAGTACAAAAAATTTAATATTTTTCCATTTTTTCCATTCTAACACCTTTTTTTAATTTTTCTTTTTTTAATTCTTCCTTGTTCAACAAGATTTTTTATTGATTTCAGTGCAATTTCTTTTTGCTCAGTTGTGTTATGTCCTTGATTAGTTTTCAGAGAGGAATTTGATGTTATTGATCCTGTAGCTTTCTAGTGTGAATCTCTTTGTAAGATTAAAAAGGTAAAAACCATATGGAGCTCCTTATGGAGATTATTTACCTTCATATTTTTTTTTGTGCGGAAATAGGGCTTCTCCCTCTATATTGCATTGGACATAAGCATCTTGCAAATTTGTGAGCACCCAGCCACCATCCACCAGTCTTGGTGATGGGACTTTTATAGCTCCCAGTGGAATCACTTTTTAAAGGGGATTATGGAGTTTGGTCATAGGACTCTTTCTGTGTTGCTCTTGGTGGTATGATGATTATACCTTCCCTTCTTCTGTATGTTGCTGCTCCATTCTTCCTGCTGCAGCTCTTAGCCTAGTTCAGAGTCAGGGGAGATCCTGCTCTGAGGTATATGCTTAATTTCCTGTTTTCTATTTTTAACACAGAAATTCAGTGTTTCTTGGAAAATACCATGCAGAATAGTAATTATTCTGTGAAAGAAACAAACGTGTCTAAGGAAAAAACATTTGCCTTGTTTTTCTAAATGTACTCTGCCTCAAAATGTATGTTTGATGGAACCAAGTGATGACACTGGAGAAAACTGAGAAATAATTGAGCTTATTTATAACTAGGGGGAATATCTTGCTCTCTTTCATCAGAAACTCATCTTTTCTAGCAGAGGAATAGGGTACAATAAAAAAGGGATTTTATCCTAGGTTTGGGACTGTATTGTGATCAGATTATGGTGGGATAGTTATAGCATGCAGTATTAACTTTTGCATTTTGCATAGTCAGATATGCTGAGCTATATTCTGGGTGTCATTCTAACTTTGATTTATGTTCTTGAATTACACAGCATAAGGATAAAAGTCCAGCAATGTCTCCTGCTACAAACACCACAATCCCTTTTGGCCTGAAGCCACGATCAGGTAGTGTGAAAAACAAATTTGTGGGTACTGGTTTGGGGTTTTTGCATCTCTGTTATTATTAGATATCTCTATTTTTCCCCTTTAAGAAGTAAGCAATGTAACGTTTTCTGTACAGTTAGGAGAAGCTTAGAACATTTTAAGGTTTTCTAGTTTTGAATCAAGATTGAATTTGCAAGAAGTACTTATTTGGCACATTATATATGGATCAATTTTCATCTATTAGTAGTAAATTGGGTGTTTTATAAAGTTATATGCATGTATATTTAAAAATACATGTGTTTGGATATAACTACACATATTTTATATGTATATACATATTTATCATCTGTGCTGACATACTAATTGAAATAAGATTTTTTCTTAATTAGTATGTAGTGATACAGTTCAGATTTTGTTGAATAATATATGTGAATAATTAGGCTATTTTGGAAGACACTTGTGTTGCTCTGAAAATTTTTCACTTCATTGAGTCTGTCAGTAGTTACACTTGAGTAAAGATCAAGCATTATGGGAAGGTTAGACCTTTACTTCAGCCAGCAGCTGAGTTCAATGAATTTGCAATGCGCTGTATCTACATAACCACCAGTCTTTTAACAAGCAGCAGTTTATTTGAAAACAAACAAACAAAACCTAAATGCAAGTAACAACAAAAAAACTCTCAAACTTAGAGATGTATTTGAGGACTTGGATAACAGCTTCCTTTAAAAACAGGATTCGGTACATGATTTAATTCAGTTTTTATCTTCTCTTTGCTGAGGTGGTCAATACTAAGTCATGCTATGTCACCTCTAAAGAGTAGCTCTAGGTTTTCAGTATCTTTCAGCACCCTAAGACCGTAGTTCTGGTTTCTCTCATTCACCACAAATGCTTTTAATCAAGTGCTGGAAAACCCTGCAAGCTTGTAGTGTCCATAACTAAATACTTGGCAATAATGGCAGCAGTTTGTGAAACTGCTTGTGAAACATTGAGAAAATGTTTATGAAATTGTACCCATAGATTTAATTGGATTTTGTTGGGTTTTTTTAAAGTGTTAGAAAGCTTTTTTAATGAAGGAAGATACTTTAAGTTTCTCATGTAGTTGTGATATACAGTTAGACAGATCTGTTCAGTTGCATTTCTTAGGTTGTTGGAATGTTAAACTCTGGCTCTGTGTTGTTCCTGATGATTTAGAAATGTTGATGTTTCTGCATATATTTAAAATATGGGTTAAATGATGAGCAAATGTGTCCTTTCAGGATTTGTTGAAAATAAAACATTGATTAACATTCCATAGTTCAGTGGCAATATTGCAATATCACTGTCAGGAGAAAGATGTGTGAAAGCAAAGGGGCCCATGGCAAGTTGCTGCTTTCACAGGATGTGGGCTGTGTTCTGAGCCTGCAGTGAAATCTGCTGCTGGGGGCTGGAAGCTGCTTTGTGGAAGAATATGCAAGACTATGACTTCTTGTTCAAGTGTTAGTTTTACGTGCACTTCTGAATCTTGGCATATCTGTGCCTAGGTTTCTTATACCGAATGAGTGGAATAGGTGAGGGCAAAATAGCCTAATGACTCTTTTTTTGAGAGAATTTCTGGAAAGACTGGATTGCAATGTTTGCAGTCCTTTGTAACAAAACCTGAGTCACATGATTCCAGACCAGATGTGCACAAGTCCTACAGTTCTTCCCCTGATTATATTGCAGCTGTGTATAGCTTCACTGAACTCACCAAAGTCAGTTGCTTAGAACCTGCTGATTTTCTGCACTGTGCTAACTGAAATTCATATATTTGAACAGCTTTGAGTATGCCAATACTGTAGTGTCTTTTGGTCATGTTACTGTTGCAGTAAACATGATAATAATGAATTTATTTTCTTTTCCACAAGAGATGCTGCAGTCACTAAGATAGACCCATTACTGTGCAGTTTCTCACTTGATCACATCTAGTTTCAGTCATCTTACCTTAAATTTATACCGTGGTAAGATAGGGGAACTTGGCAACAGTAAAACTTTACATCCAGTTTCAGATAAAAAGTATGTTAGTATATTAGCTATGTAGCACGATGAAGCAAAAAGGAAACCTTGCAAAGGCATAGTAAAGCTGCATATTATTTTGTCTTCTGCTGTTTTGCTAACACATAAGAAATATTTACAGATACAAGTAGTACATGACTGAAAATACTGGCATGTTTGTGAAGGCTGCATGTTTTTCCTTTTCAAGCTGGTTTGCTTGGCAGGTCTGTAGTTTCTTCCTTGTATCTCCTTTAAAACTTTGTTCAAGTTTTGTATGTTTGAACCATTCTATCACTGGTTGGAATTTGTACTTGTTAATTATATGCTGCTTTAGTGTCATAGACCTGAGCTAGTGCAGAGATCCAGCGTTTCTGTGATCCAGGAAACTTTTTTTAGCTTAGTTTGTAGTTTATTTTAATAGGTTTTTTTTCATTTCAGTTCTTAATGGCCTTAGGGGAAATGTTAAAACTTACTGGAAATCTAAGTTTTAATGAAGTTAAATAGTCTTAATGAGTTTTAACTGTTTAGCTTTGTTAGAACTTACATTTGAATTAGTTTTAAATCCAAGTGCAACATTAAAAGAACATTGAAGTGTTCTAATTAAAATGTGTCCATCATGCTTTGCGGAAAAAATAGTGGCAAATTTTCAATGAAAACACATGCAACCATATTTTTTTCTGAAATTGGAGACTTTATTTTCATCATGTTTATTTTCATCTATTTAAAATGGATGTTGCTTTCTATTTGACTTTCCCTCCTCCTCATCGTTTCATAATGGTTTATGTCTCTTGGAAAGGTGAAAGTAAACTGTTCTAGACTTCTGGTAAAGATTCCAGTTTTTTGAAGTACACACACAAATGTAAGTGCTTCCAGAGGATAAACCACAGTGGTTTAAACTTCTGTGTTAGTACATACTGATATGTATTCAGGACTGAAGGTCCTTTTATACTTTCATTTTTAAGCTAGGCAAAACATCGGGAAAATTCATATCTGATGGCTGACAGAATCCAAAGTACCCAAAGAAAATGTTTTGAAATGTAATGAATGTGTTTAGATTTCTTGAAAGATTTTTTCCAAGGGTCAGAAGTTTACATTGAGGGTAAAAAGACAGAGGATTTTTTAATTTTTCAGATTATTTCCCCCTGTATTTTAAATATTTTGAGAGAGTATGGACTTTTCAAATTCATATTAATTTTGAAAACCTTAAAAAAATACCATTGAAAAGAAACAATTTTCTTACAGCCATAGCTTTCCTCCATTAGCTCTCTGAAAGGAATCACTCAAAATAGATAATAAATTTAAATTCTCCCTCCTTCATGAATTGATTAAAATGTTAAGAGTGGTGCTAATTGTTGAAATTGAGAGTTGGCAAGGTCTTGTTATGCTGTCTTTGATGTGCCAGACCTTCAAGTCTCAGTAGCTTCTAATACATCTTGCAATCAAAAGTAGTTTTTGCCTTTGTTCTGTGCCATTTCTAGGTCACTGTGTTTCATAGTTTCTGCTGAACAAAATGACAGCAGCACAGACAAAAAAATCGGTGCTGTCAGAGGCTGAAACAAGCGCTGACAAAACTCAGTTGCAAAGCACTTTGAATTCTGAAGTGAAGTTGTTCCCTTGCAACTGTTCATGTAGCATAACATTACTTGTAAATCTAGTGCCTTCAGTTCGGGTGACTTGTAGAGAACTGGAAGCACAATGTTGGTATCTATGGTAGACATGCTTGTATTTCAAGTTAGTTAGAATATATCGTTGAAACTTGACAGCATTTTTCTCTCATTTGAGTGCTCATTACTGATTTTCTAATCTTTGGGTGTTTATTCCTTCCATTTGTTTTCTTCCCTAACGGCATTATCTGTGTACTTTGGAAAATAGTTCAGAATCCCAGTTGCTACCAGAGTCAAACTGTTTATCTTTTGCCATAAGTCTGTGTTCTGTTACCCAGTGTTGACTCTACTCAGAGTTTAAGTTGTGCTGATCTCGGGTTCAGCTGATCTGGTGTCCCAATAACCAGAAGCAGTGACCCAGCCTTGCAAAAAGTCTGAAGAGAGCTGTGGAGCTCTGAAAAGAAGTTTAAGGTGAAGTTCTATGTGACACTGTCTGAATTATTGTCATGTTAATACAGATTCCAAAATTGTGGGAAGGAGAAATCCTACATAATTAAGTTCCTTCTGAATATTGGTTTGGAATGGTAGAAAAGAGGGACTTTCTGTGCTTACTGAAACTTTACTTTGGACTTTCTTCTAATATTAAGTGGTTTTAGTTGCTTTTAGAGCTACACAGCAATCTTAAATTGATCTGTGTTTATGGTTTTGCATTTAGAGCAGAGGTAGTTTATAATCTCTAATCTGAGGAACATGAGTGTCACTTGTGTGTAGGGTTCAGTAGATAAACATGGAGATACATGTAGAAGAACAAGAAATGAGTGAATTAATAAATTTTTTTGCAGAAGTAGTAAGGAACATTGCGATCAGATGCAGGAAGCATTCATTAAGGAGCAGCATCATTGTGAAAGGCAGAAAAGAGATTTAAATCTCTGTCAGAAAATAGGAAACCAATGTGAAGCTTCAAAAGGATGAAGAGATTCAGGAAGGAGATGTTTTAAGGGTGTCAGTATCCAGTTCTGAAACACTGTGGAATGGAGGTTTGAGGAAAGCTTGGGCAGAAATCCTTGCCACAATCAAGACAAGAGACAGAAGTGTGGAGTAAATGTGGTGGGGAAGGAATAAAAATTTCCACTGAAGGATCTGAGGAACAGTAAGAGGTGGTGGTGTGACTAGTTGAAGGAGAGAAGGCAGAATAGATAGGGAGAACAGGGTCTGTATTGCTGTCCAAGTTCAGCTCCATAATGAGTTCATGGGTGGTTATGAACTGTAGGCATGACATGCTTTTACAGTCATCTGGGGAATAGTCTGCAACAGACTGCTGCAGCTTCTGTGGAATTGTACAGATCTGTGTGCTTCAGGGAGCCCAGTCAAATCATTAATGAAGTTGTGTTTGTTAGAAGACTGTCTGTGGTGCAAGTTTGCCAAAGTTTGTTGTACAAACTCAGGATCACCCTTTCTGGGGGTATTCTATGCCTGTTCTTGTCCCTGAGAAGCCTGTAAAAGGCGTGGAGGACCATTACTTACATAGCATGGTGGACCCACTGTAGATTTGAATTTATTGCTGGGGGAGTTAGCAAGAAAAAAAGTAGTGCTTCATTTATTATTAAGTGAATTAAAATGAAAAGAAAACATCTGTGGTACATGTGCTTACTGAACCTCCTTCAACAAAAGGAGAATCCAGGTGATAATGTAGTTGCTACTTCCAAAATCTGCTGGAAATTGTAACATGATGTATTATTTCCACATGGATGTGTAGATTTTCTTTATCTTTGTGAGAAGTGTTCCTGTGACATAGTTACACAAATATATCAGAATTTTTATTCTGTGAAAGTTTCCTTATTGAAACTTCACAGCTGGTATATTTACCTTCTGATTCAGAGTCAATGTTTTTATCAGGCTTTAATGTAAAATCTATGGGTACTTTTTCTTAAAACTTGGTTGTAACAAGTTGTGTGAAGTGCTGTGGTTACAATGATCTTGCTAAGCTTAACAGCCTTAACTGCACATATAATGTATGATTTGCAAGTACTAACATTTAACTTTTCGTTCTTTTTATTCTGCACCATCTTTCATTCTTTTCTCAAAATTTGTGCATTTTGTATTAATCACCTTTGAATTACATCTTTGCCATTACCATACAATCCTAATGCCATTTATGAAATGCTGCTGCCCACTTTTATCCCCACTCTGGTCCTTATTACCGCTATGGTTGGACTGGTTATCACTCCCCTCCAGCAGACCCATCCCTCAGTTTTCCTCCTATCTCCTTCAACACACTTACACAGGCACAAACATGGGACAACTTTAGCTACAGTATCCCATCTGAAGGAGACAGTGACAATGGTAGGTGTTCCGTATGTAATTTACTTGATTTTGTGTTTTCAGAAACATGAGTATGTGATGAATGCCCCGTGTGGCTAAGGACAAAACACAGTACTCTCCAGGGATGTTTGTGAGATTAAATACCTCAGAGGATGCACTTTTATTTCCTCTGGAATATGTAGTATCGAAAGTCAGTGAGTGAAGTTTCACTCTTTTCAGCTCTGGCAAAACAGCTTTTCCCATGATATTAATTCCAGGAACTGTTTTCAATGTAGGTTTATTTACTTGCTTTATTTTCAAGAGTTTAAAAAAGTTGTGCTCAAACAACAGTTAATTTTGCTGCTCTCTCTTCTGCATTTTTTTATTTATTATTTTTTGAGAGATATTGACTATTAAAATGTCCTGCTTCCATTTGCATATATTGGTGCAGGTGCATAACTAGCTTAATAGAAGAATCCATAAAGAAACAAAGCTGAAACAATCAGCTAAGCAAGAATAGTGATTTTTGTCCAGTAGAAACTGTTAGTAAGCTGTTCATAATGAAGGTCAGGTACATTAGTGGGCTTTTGTTACTGCTGCTTTTGTTTTGTTTGTCTCCAGGGTTTTATTGTCATAATACACTGAGACATAGCACTAATATGCAAAGTGGGCCATGTTTTTCCAGTTGCCCTACAGTAGAAGGGTGTTTAGGTATTAAAAGGTATTGAAACCGTCAAAAGCATCAGATTGAAACCAAGACCACAAATACTGAGTGACATTAGCTTACTGTTAAGGAAACTTTCCTGTCTTACCATTCAGGTGCCACTCTGGGAGTCACACTTGTACCACCCAAGACTTCAGGACTGAAGCCCCTTCACAGGGGTGTTTTGTTCTTAGTTCAGTTCTTTAGTTTTTGCTATACAATATTTGCTATTTGCCTCAGTGTTCTTTATTATAAAACCATAAAAGACAGCATATATAAGGAATCAGCTCCATAAGGGAAATGAGTGTGGAATATAAGAATTCTGATACTGGTAAGCTGAAAAAACTGAATTTAGTTTGTGATGGTGTGAAGCTAAGTTAACATTTCACTGATGAATATTCTAACAGAGAAACCTAGAGGTGCTTCTATCAGAGCAGAATTTGATCTGTGTTAACCTATATTTGTTAAGGTTTTGATCTTCTAAATGAAAGGAGCGGCACAGACTAGCCTGTGCATTTGGAACAGATAGATGCCTCCTGTCACTCAAATCTTAAGCCAAACACAAGTGTTAGCATTTTTTGTCTTGGACTGTTACAACAGAAACTGCTTTTACAACTGCATATTTTTAAAACTGGGGCTATTGCATTTCTGTTACTTAAATTTAGACTGAATAAGTCAGTCAAAGAGAAATGTAACTATAAACTTCTGGCCTGACTTCATCTCTGCCTGTCATAGTCCAACCTTCTTTTTGTCTGTTATTTTTAGAGTCAGGTTAAATAATTTTGTGGTTTGCCTGAAGGATAATGTTGTCACACTAAATACTCAGTACGCTGAATTCCTTGATGTGCAATTAATAGTGCACAAATGTGCATTGGAATTCAGTGCAGAAATGCAAATTTTCACAAGGAAGTTTGTCCTTGTCAGTAGTATGTTGAGTACATACAATGTTATAAACTATTGCTCATCTAACTTGTTGACACTTCTGCAAAATACTTTTTAAAAAAATTATTGAAACAAGCATTACATAATAACATGGCTTGACCATGGATTCAAAAAGCAGAAACTGACTCCTTGAAAGAGTGAAAAATAGGCATTCAGGTGTGTGTGAGGTATGGGCTCCCCTTGCTGGAGATTGTGTGTAATGCTGAGAAGCAAGCAACACTTAGGACTGCCAGAACTTCCTGCATGGGAACACTTTTTTAAAAAAATTCAGTACATAACAAAAACTTTTACAGTTAATGCTTTAGGGTGTGGAGGTTTTTAAATTCTGGTTTTTAATCAGTTAAATGTATTTTATTGAAAAGTTTCTAATTGTAGTTTCTCCCTGCCTGAGATTAGCCAGCCTTTTTCTTGTGGTGGAATTGACAAAGTAATGCTGATACCTTTCAGTAAGGGGCATTTGTAATCTGGAATTGGAAGAAAGTAGATCTTGGAACTTTGACTTCACAAAGGCCTAAAAAAGGATAGCTGTGGCCAAACTGAATGAAGACCATAATAGTATTATAATTCTATGAAAATTGAACAGAGTTGGACATAATTTTGTACTACTACTTATCACTGAAATGTTGCTACTGCTAATAAAGCAGCAGTGACTTTTAAATACCATTTAAACATGGTTTTACCATTCAA
Organism: Oriolus oriolus; assembly: GCA_013400235.1. Classification (NCBI taxonomy): domain Eukaryota; kingdom Metazoa; phylum Chordata; class Aves; order Passeriformes; family Corvidae; genus Oriolus; species Oriolus oriolus. The sequence continues at coordinate 839,121 of VXBT01013455.1, read as the reverse complement.
GAAGGATTTTTATATAGGTTTTTCATCTGTGAAAGGCAGCAAAGCCCAATTATTGGACTTGTACAATGAAGTATAAAATCTTAGAAATTGCAACTACTGTTTTTAATTAATGTGATAGGACATTTTTATTTCACCTCTTAAAAAATTAGAAGCAGTCTCCAGTAAGTTATTACAGAGTTGCTAATGCAGCAATTTGAATTCAGTACAGTTCTGGAGTTAATAGAAGTCCTTGATAAAGGTTTCTGCTCTTGAAAAACTTGGGATTTGATTTTTTTGTTGTTGTAGCCATCCTAAACGATATGGTTTATTAAGTAACATTTTAGGTATTTTTCACCATATGTAAGTTTTCTAACAGCCTTTGTGTATTTGGGCATGTGCAGTCATAGTCATGTGTCACCTTCCTACAACATGCTAAGAAGCAAGGATCTGTTCATAGAGTCTACTTTGGATATAGAATTTTATTCCTAATGTCCAGTTTGCCTTCTACAAAGCCAAAGATTAAATGTCAGTACAACTGTGGGTCTTTGCATCTGAAGGCATGGCTCTGCTACTCTCATGCATTGTGTGTCAGGTCAGCATAAAGAATGTTTTTATCTATGATGTGTGCACCTGTGTGTAGATCCTTCTGAATGGTGACACTGATGAAAATGTGTAGTCCACCTGGAGAAGAGAACTGAGCTGCAGTCACTCTCTGTAATTCTCAGTCCTGCACGTTCTCTACAGGATGCTCTCCCACTCTGCCACTGGGATTTCTGATGGCATTACGAAGAGTATAAACAGTAATAGAAAACTGTAATATTAGGTGTTTTATTGAAAAGCAGTTCTGTTTAACAAATAGCATTAATATGGCATTCCAGAAATTACTGATTTAACAGCAATGTAGCAAATTTCAGTTGCCTGGGAAATGTTAAATTAGGACTGTGTGAGTCAAGTAGTGAAAGGAAGCAAGTTTGGTAACAGGCCATGGTTTGTTCTGTCTTGATCCCTCAGATGAGTAGCCTAAAGATATGCAAGGAATTTGTCGCTTTAAGCTCCTTTTTATAGTAATTAGGATAAAGAACTCCGCCTTTTGGCTGAAGTGCCATAGGTGCTGTCTGTCCGTCCCTTTGACTAGAGAAGTAGCTTAAATCAGTCATCTCATTACTCAAGCAGCCTGCATACAGGTGAGCCTGCACACAGCTGGGTGAGATTCCTCATGACTGCACTTGTCTGAGATGACAAACAAAGTCACAAGCAGGGACAGTTACGTTTTGACTGTACATCTTATTCTTCCAAACCATTCAAAGCAGTCACTGATCACAAAAATGGAGGGGTAGAGGTGCATATTTGCGGAAATGTCATGTAATGATTTCAAGGAACTGTATGTGGGCAGAGTGATAGAGTCGACAGGACTGGTGGGAGGGAGAGCTGCCAAGAGTTTGTGCAATGCTACGTTTGCAATACAACTTTTTAGTGTAGGCAGTTACAGAATGGCTGAGTCTTCCTACATTTGTCTTTGTTTGGTGGGTGGGTTTTTTTTAGCATAACCTTATCTAGTGAGCGTTTTGTTCTGTGTAGGAAGCTTGTCACGGCTCGTTACACAATTCAACATCTTGTTAGGAGTTCTACTTAAAAGAATAAGAAGTGTTTCCTGCCATGTTAAATACAAAGTGTTGTACAGATCAGACTCTCTAAGGGACACTGCTGGTGCTTAATCATCTGACAAAACTTCCGTGTTGAGATTAGGATTCGGATGACAAAGTGTCCACTCCATTGATTCCTCGGGATGCTGTACAGATCAATATCCAGAAAACAGCCATTCATAATTGTAATCCAAGATCAGATTTTTCTGTCCTCCTGAGGACAAAAAAATTTTGTTTTTGCTGGAGGCAGTGCCTAAGGATTTTGCTTAATTTAGAAATAAATAAATCAGAGTGTTTGTTCTTAAACTAAAATCTCTCTTTTTGAAAATCATAGTGTTCTTAAGACCACAAAGAAATTTGGAATCAATAGATCCACAGTTCACAATTCGAAGGAAAATGGAGCAGATGAGAGAAGAGAGAGAGCTTGTGGAACAGCTACGTGAGGTATGTGAGTGTTGGTAGAATTAATTTATGCTGATGGAATGTCTTTTTTAGTTTTTCTTTGGGAAAGTTGCCTAAGGAGGAGAATATAAGAAAGGTTAAATGAGGCAATATTACTTCTGCAAATCACATTGATGAGACTGTTGCTGAAGTTCTTTATCAGAATCAGATGTCTGTACTTCAGGAAAGATTTTGTAAAAATGGGAAATAATAATGGGAGTTACCTGAATGACATGCAGTTAATCAGCATGCCTTGCACTGGTGGAATTAATGATTTATTTAATTTAATCAGAAAGGATGAAGTGAGCACTTGAGAGAGAGAGGTCTAGGAGCTATTTCCAAACAGGTGGGGAAATCTTCAGTTTTGCATGTAAAAGGCATAGTGAAATTTATTAGTTAAAGCTGAAAGTAGGTAACTAATGCTTGAAACAGCTTTCTTAGAAATTAAATCAATATTTCATCACTGGAAAATATGAATGCAGAAGGTGGTTTCCTGATACATTGTCTTGAATGTGGAAGGTAGAGCCTGATGGAGCAATTGATGCATGGGATTTGTGTTACACAGCTAATACCTTGGTAGCACTGTTTGTGTGACACCTGGCTGTGCTTAAAAAAAAGAGATGACAACCTTTGCTGCAAGGAATGTCACAAGCCTGAACCTGTCAAGGTTTCCAGTTATATCACATTAACAGAACAGAGGGTATCACTGCAAATCCTGAAAGTGATAGGTGATTTTCTCATCACAGCTGAATTACGAGATTACTTGTTCTTATCTCATTACCTTCATGGAATGGCTAATTGAAAAATTATCAATTTGTTTTAAACAATATGTCTTCTATTATTTAATTTTAAAGCAACAGGGTTCACCTTTTTCTCTTTACCAAATAGTGTTTAAAAGGTGGGATTTTTAATGTAGAGCTATGCAGACTTTCAGATATGCATTGTCTTACCTCAGGCCCTCACCTGTTCTAAGTATGAATTCACCTAACTTTGCACTGCTGATTTTCTTTTAACAGAACAGATCTTGTTGAGGATTTAACATACAATTGATAGAATGTAGTATATTATCAATTCTAAACTTGAATGATGCCGGAAGGGCAAGATGCAGGAGTTAGATGAGACAGACTTAGTGGTAATGGGGAAGAAAATGGAAGTAGCAGTAATAAACTGCACTTGTTTATAGTTATTCTGAACCTCATCTATTCAGCAGCATCAATGCACCTTTTTAACATTTCTTTTAAGGGTTACCACAAGTATGTAGCAAGTCCCCAAGTTCCTAAAAATAATCATAGATAATTTCTGGAAGATTCCTGCCTTGTGCATTAGTTTAGTTAATCCTCACAGTGAAAAGTAGAACAAGGTTATTCACTGTGTCAGGCTTGATTGAGGAGAAGTAATAAGGATGTCTCTACACAGTGTTAGGTATTACCAGTAATGCTGGTTTAATGTGTTACTGACCTTCAGCTCCACACACTATCCTTCTTTGCTCTCACCCTGGAATATCATGTCCTGGAATGAAAATTCTTTTGTTTCTTGTGACAAGTTTGATTACAAGTCAAGGAGTGGTGACAGGAGTGAGAAGACTGACTGTGTTTGCAAACACATAGTGATATTTTCATATTAATAAAAATTACTGCGGTATACTGGGTCCTTTAGTGACATTAGTAACCACCAGAGCATTTGATTATGCACTGCACAAGAAAATAGCCCAGGACATATAAGTCATTAAGTTTATAAGCCCAGAACATATAAGTCATTATGTTTATACTTTATGCAATAAATAAATATATTAGTTAATTTTTCTTTTTAATTTTTTTGTTGTAAGTTAGTGTTTAATGAGATTCCACAGAGCCATGAACTCCAGCATGAAATGGCATTGAGTTTGTATTGTAGATGCATTGTGCTCTTATAAAAAGTGTACCCTGGTCTATGCTGAGTAGTCTCCCAACAGACCAATCAGTGTTCTAATGAATAATTTTTTAATTCGTTAATTTTTATAAATATTTTTGTAACAGGTTTTGGAAAAACAGTCTCAAAGGGTATTCTTTTATACCAAAATTGTTTTCTGATTTGTGGATTAAACCAAGGTAAAACAAAACATTGTATTAGTGAACATGAAGCACTACCCTGTTTGCCACTTGTAAAACCTGCGTGCAAGTACTTGAGTAGTGTGTCTAGTAAAATAAAAAACGGGAAAATATAATGAAACCCCCCAGTGCTTCAGTGGAGGCTATTTCATCATGAGACCACCCAAATAAAGGATGTATGAGGAAGAAGCAAAGAGCTGGATTTCTTTAGACTGGATTTCTTGCTTTAGACTGCTGAGAACATCATATGACTGTCCTCAGCTGCCTGAAGGGTAGTAAAAGAGAAGGTAAAGCCAAGCTTTTCGAAGATTAATGGTGAACGTGTGAAAGACAGTGGCACAAATTGCAGAGAAAGACATTTCAAGTAGTTATAAGGAGAAAACTCTTCACCATAAGGGCAGTGAAACACTGAATAAAGTTACTTGGAGATTTTAGGGCTCTCTGTCCTTGCAGATATCCAAAACTTAACTAACCAGGGCTCTGGGTGTCACTTCAAATTTGTTAGACTGTGACCTTCAAAACTCCCTTCCAACCTACTTCTTTTATTCTAAAAAGAATTATCTATTCATGGATATTCATATTCAACCAGTATAGGTTGAGGTAACATATTAATAGAGAGTAATGACATTAAGAGGTTCAACTAGGAATAAGAAACATCTATTTAAAGATAATGGGAGTAATTATCTCTAAGTGTAGAGTTGGAATGTTTTCAAGATTGGAGCACAATTCAGGAAACTCATCATATATAACAATATATTGGGTTTGGTTTTTTTGTTAATTCTTAAATGTTTTCAAAAGTATTTTATTTTGCAATATCAAATTCTGTTCACTGAGGCTGTTTTTCTTAACAGGTATCTGGAATTTCTCTTTTGTATCTGAATGTTTTGCCTTCCCTTACCTATTTTTCTGATCACTCATTAGCATTAGCTTCCTGAGTAGTTTTTAGGCTACTAGAGAAAGACTGCCTTTTATTCTCTGCTTGTACAGTCATTAACACAATGTAGTTCTGTTTCAATGTGCTGCTGATAAAGAAAATTTAAGATGGATAAGTAGAAGACTTGGGGAAACGGTGAAAGGAAGAAGCCACATGCAGTTCAGTCACATGACTAATTGCATGCAGATGTGTTTTTATATGTCTATATATAAAAATAGATGCCTATTGTGGCAGCAACATTGCAGTGTTGAGTTCTTTTAAAGAAGTTTATGTGGTTCAGTGACTGGCATAAAGGAGATTGTGGTTTCGTTTCTAAAGAATTAGTTCTATAAAGGAATTGTGTTTCTTTGTAATAAAAACTCCAAAACTGGCTATGTGTCTACAGCATAGGAGATGAGGGTAATTTGTTCCCCTTTTTTCCCCTTTGTCCATTTCAACATCAAAGTGTGCATGCATTCTTCCTTTGCAGAACATAGAAACAAGACTAAAGATTTGTCTGCCAGAAGACCTGGGCTCGGCTCTGATGGATGGTGTCGTTCTGTGCCATTTAGTAAATCACGTTCGCCCTCGCTCTGTCGGAAGTATTCACGTACCCTCACCAGCAGTAGTAAGTTGTGTGTTTCTTGCTGCACTGAAATGTTGTATTGATTACTATTTTCTTGCCAAATAATATTTGGGTACAGAAACTACGTTGCTGTTAAATGAATGGTCTTTGCTGTTAAGGGCATTTATGTATATATAACATTTATATTACTGCAAATTCAAATGTTCATTAGTTTTTGTATATGATACATGCATGTACATATATATATCGTATATGTTTACATTTATATACAAACACATCTATGAATTAATAAAGTTATCCTGCCTTTCCCTGATCTAGCAACAAGATCAGATATTTTCATGAGGACATTTTTGTTCAGAGCAGTGCGAAATTCTTTGATTACAAGTTTTTATTCTAGTACGTTTTTAAAAAAGAAAACTAGCCCCTCCTTTGTTGTTTGAAAAAAATGTGAGGTTGGCTTCAGCAGTGTCTGGCTTTGCAGATGTCATGTTACTAAAGCACTTAAAACAGTTATTAGCATATTTGTCCTGTTGAGGTAAATGTAGAGGTGATTTCTTTTACCTGCAGACAGAACAGAGACTTGCACTGTAGTGACTTAATATTGGCTTGCCTAAATCTAAGGACCTGAAGATTTTAGGACATAAAATCAGCGTAAACTCTGCGTGCACTTCTTGAAACTTAAGAAAGCACTATTGTGTTTTCTCTGTTTATGTCTATTTCTTGAATAGATCATTCTTTCAGATTTCTGATAACAGTCTGGCTCTGAAGAGGTTTTGTGTGTTTTCAGACTATTTGCCTTTTTCCTTTTTAATGTACATGTTGGTAAAAATTTGCCATGTACACCCTGATACTCGATTCTGAGGATACCATGTGGATTTTGGAAGCAATCTGTAAGAACTTCCAAGAAGACAGATGTAAGAAAAAGGTATTTTCTCAGATGGTCTAGTGGAATTTCTTTTGCTGTTCCTTGATTTAAAATAATTTCTATCTTTGGTAAAAATATGACATTGCCAAAATATGCAAACTTGAATTTCTGGGGTAAAAACTTCTCATGCTGATTTTTAAAAAATAAATATCTTATAGTGTCTTCTGTAACAAAAAGCACATCTTTTAAATTTTTTGCATTTTGTTTCAACTTTATATTGATGTTCTCATCCTTGAAACAGCCTTCAAATTAATTTAGCCTGGAAAATTAGTTCTTTGGATTCCTTGCTACTACAGTGAATTCTTGGTTTAAGTGGATATTCAGGAATTACCATTGTTTCACATCTGATATTGAGAAACTAAAATAGTGAGGAGTTTGGGTTTTGGTTTTTCCTTTTAGTAACATGATACTTCTGTAAGTATTTGGTGAATAGTCCTGAGTGAGACAAATTATAGAAGTATTTGAGATTCTAAAGTAATAGGACATTTATTCTTCAGAGACATTAATATTGGGTATAGTTACTATAAATTCGTGAGTACATAAATTTAAAAGGAGTGAGCCTGTTAATTACAGTTAAGCCTGTTCTCCATGATGTATGCTAAAATCCTTCATCAGTTAATTTCCTGTCCAGAAAATCAATGTTGTCTGTTACAAATCTTTGTAATAGGCAGGTTTTAGAACCTCACAGGCTGGGTGTAAACAAATGGAGATCTAAATGTGCTGGTGACTTTAAGAGATAAATAAAAGCTCATGGCATCCACAATGTATGTACTCAGTTTGTATTTGTAGGCAAGATGTTTTTAAAGTAGCAGAAAGAAAAAGTTGAGCAGAATTTTATGCATTGTTATCAGGAGAAATGTGGAAATGGTGCAAGAATAATGCAACAGGTGAATTGACCAGTTGAATGTTTTTGACTTGTTTTGCCAAAGACTATTCTTTTTTGTTTGTTTGTTTTACAGCCTAAACTTAGCATGGCCAAATGCAGGAGAAATGTGGAAAACTTTTTGGATGCATGTAGAAAACTGGGGATACCAGAGGTAATTTAATTAAGTCGGTCATTTCTAGATGTTCAAAAATGAAAACACCTTAATTACATGAAAGCTGAAGGATAACTTTATCAACTACAGGTTTTTAGCAATAAAGACACAGAATTTAAAAACTGATCTAAATAATGTGGTTTAATATTACTTTAGCGCATTTAAATGGCTTATTTCATAGCACTTAAAAATTGCAAGTTTTGTCTTAAAGTAGTAATTCAGTATTATCTCTAATACGTCCTTATCTTTGCCATGGAAAATAAATAAGGAAATATGATAATATATTATGTAAGTAGCCAAAAGCTTGCTAATTTTTTTCATTGCATAACATAACTGCTTTTTTACCTCATGCTTTTAGAATATGAACTTCATTTTTTAAATTTTTTTTTTCTTGCAATATTTCCTTTTTTTACGATGTTAAGTAATCTATGCGTTGGTGACTAATAACAGACTCATTTCTTGTACTGAAACATTTCTGCAGTGATTTGAAGAAAAGCATTGTATGTTAAGTATGGAAAGTACGTATGTGTAAGATTCTGTAATGTGGGTATAAGTGTTTCAGGAGTTGGAAACAGGGAGATTGCAGTGCTTGGTGTTTTCTGCTTTTCATTTAAGAATGGTATCACTCATCATGGAATTTATTCTCATCTTCATAACTAATATAATGAATACTGGAGTTGCATTGGGATTATTTCAAAGACTCCCTTTTGGTGTAGAAGAACCTATTAAGAAAAAGTTAAATTTCAAATACGTGACCCTCAAAGGAAGGTAAAGTGTTATATAAGGTCATTTTAAACTGAACACAGGAAAACTGCATTATGTACTTTCACTGGTGCCCACATATGACAGTATAATGAAGGCTAAGTTCTTTTTAGTCTGTTTCAAGAATGCTGAAATGAAAAGACATTTTGTGTGATTTCCACCACCATCCCCTTGGGGAGCAGATGGTAATGCAAAGATTTCACATTGGGAAAGAATTCCAATTTGAATTCTTTGTTTTAGCTATATTTTAGCATTTGATTTGGAGGACGGAAAAAGTGACAGATCACTTTTGCTATTTGTAGGAATTTTGAGGGGGAGACTTTTTTACAGTTCCAATGAATGGTTCATCTTAAATTTAACTTGACGATTCAGTGTAACGGCTGGGTGGTTTAAGTTGTAACGGTTCATTTAGTTCTTGTAGTTATGTAATATATTATGTTGAAATAATTTCATATTAAAGGTAAAATTTCACTTTAGAGAAGATCAAAATCTGATTGTTGTGGACTTCTAGACATGGAGTATTTGTTAAGCTCCCTCAAAATTCTTCTGATGCATCATAAATTATCAGTGAATAGAATACAAGTCAGGTTTTCCTGGCTGTAACCTATTGGGAAAGAAAAGGCCAAGAGCTGTTTTCATTGCTGTTATGACATCTTTCCGAAATCTTTCCTTCTTTTTAATTTTGGATTTCTATAAGTATTTCTCTGAAGAAATAGCTTTTTTGTATTTTGTGAGTCATCATTTCCACATATATATATTTATTACCCCTCCTTTTTAATCCTTTTGTTGAAATTAGTGTTGAATTCTTCAGTATTTTTTAAAAAATTTATTAAGGTTTGTTTGTTGAAGAGTTGCATGGAGGCTTGGGCACAAAGTCCCATCTTACCAGTCTGATTTGTAAACTAACCATCTTTATGTATCTAAATAAGCATTAACTTCTCTTGAAGGGAAAAACTCATTCACTTAAACATTAAATTAATTGCTTGCAACTGTAAACTTACAATAGGTTTTAATTACTCTGAGGATATTCTGTTTGATTAGCCATCGGTAATTTGCAAATGTATATGTTTGCTATATTTTGTGAAAACACATCATGTTGTGGAAGTAGCTGGTAGATGCTGGAACTCCGCTGTGTGTTGCAGGGACATGGATTAGGAATGCAGAGTTGTGTAATAGTGAGTATGACAGTCAGCTGTCAAAGTTTTTCAGGAACTACAGATGGCATGCTCATGCTGCTTCAGATTGATGAGTTGTGCAGTGCCTAACTTTCTCTGGAGAAACCAGGAAAAGGAGTGCAGTGAATGATGACTTCTTCTTTAAAATAAGCACCTTGTGTGGGAAAGCGATAGGTTCTACTTTTGGGTCTTTATGCATGTAGGTATTGGGCTTTTCTGTGGTACTTATGCCTATGTCTAGTTCCTGAGAATTAACTTGAAATTCTGCTGCATGGGTTTGAAAAGGATTTAAAATGGTCATAACTCGTGTTGGTTTGTTTTCAGTTATTTAAGGAATAGAGGATGTACTGTTTCCTGAACTCCACAGGTTTGAAATAATATCCTGTTTAGTCATGCAAAATGAAAACAAGAAAATAGCTAAGTAATTTCTGTGTTGTGCTGATGTGTATGGTGTCTTACCTCTGTGGTTTTCAGCATTCAATTCTTGGATCAAAATTACATTCCCAGAATGATCCTGGGAAGCTTCATACAAATGTAGAACAATTCAACTGGTATCTGAATGTGTCACACTGAGTATCAGAAGTTGGCATCTTGACCAAAGAATCACAAATTCAAAACTCAGGAACATCAGTGTCTCTTTATAATGATGTGGTATGTAGATGACTCTGAAAACCATTAGCTGCCAGGTGAGAATTCCAGTACAATGGGACACATTGAAATAGCTTTCTGTTTACAGCCACATGATGCTCCTGATTGCATGCAGAATGTTTGACAGCACCAGGAGGCTGTCAAAAGTGTGAGAATTGTAGGACGATCAAGTTGTGTCCAGTTTTGCCACTCAGCTTTGCTGTAGCACCTTATCAAGAGAACCTTGTAGATCACTTTTTGAGACAAATCAACTTTTTTTTTGATGTGAGAAAGGGATGTTGTCAGGTAAGTATCTGAAAGCATGAAAATTCAGAAAATGTCTGCTGTGCCCTCAGGAGTTCTATGACAAAAAGGTGCAATCTTTGTCTCTTAGAAAATTGCAAAAGAATACTTTATTTTATATTGTTAATTAAAACCCATCAAATCATCTGATTTCTTCTACAGTAGCAACAGTGACAAACATTCCTATTTGTTGGCTGTTAAAGACTGAATAAGCACATGGCAGTAGATGTGTGACAAGTAGGGCTGAGGTCCTGCTGCATTTCTCAGTGACATGCAGTACTTGGATGGTGCCATTCACTGGACTTACATTGTTAATGTCACATGAACCCACAAATAATACCACCCTTGCTGCTTACTCAGTTCATGTGTATTGCACCCACCCTCTCATACTTTGTGGGTTTGAAAAATAAAGCTGTTTTTATAATTCCTCTTTTTCGTGGAAGTGTGGCCCCCAAAGTGTCAATGTAATGGTTCTAGTGCAGTTTTACTCTTCCTAGTGACATCTCATCCCAGAGATATTAAAAATTATCAGAAGAGGAAATTATCATCACGTTACCTTCTGTGTGAAGTTATGGAAGTATTTTGTTTACAACTGCTGTTTCATAAAACCAGTAACAATATACGTAAATAAAGGCAAAAATGTCCATGCAGATTTCTTCAACTTGTCATTGCTACGTCAGTATTCATACTAGAAGCAAAGAAATAGACTTTCCCATTTTAACCTGCCAATTAATTAAACTTGAGCTTTTATTCTTGGTAGCTGTTATTCCTGGTATTGCAGAGTATTATGCGCTTTCAATAGTGTTAACAAGTACTCCTTTCAAAAGTTAAAAATAATTGATTTGTGGTGTGTTGAGTGATACTTTACTACAAGTAAGATTTAGACCAAAACAAAGCTGCACATGCAATATGCTTGAAAGACAAAAGTTACAAGTTTTGGTCTGCATTTTTTCTGGGTCTCAGTTATGAACAAATAAGGTGTATCAGAAGTAGGATCTTCTAAGCATTTATTGAAAAAGAAAATGAAGTATTTTCAACATCTGTGAAATTAGCTTTTTACCAAGACATGAATGAATTTTTATGATACACAGCTTACACTAATGTAATATTTTAACAGTTTAGGCACTTGAGCATCTTTTGACCCTTTATGGGGTTGGGTCAGAGAAGCAGGATTATTTTTTTAAAAAGGAAACAAAGATTTTCCCCACATAACATACCTTGTTGATCTCCATACAGCTTAAAAAAAAGATAGACTGAAGTTATCATGGTTAGTACTAGAATGGTAATTTCTATTGATAAGAGTTAGTGATAAAATTAAATCTTTCACAGCCAAGTGGTCCACCAGGTTTACCAAGTGTCTGTGTTCCAGCACATCACTAGTGATGCAGCATGATATAGTGGGACAAATTATATCTTGGGTGGGAATGAGAGACTTCTGCCGTATCTCTTAAATTTTCAATCTTCTAGATGGTGTAACCATATGGAGCAGAAAAGAGTGTGATGATAAGAAATGGCTTTTTGGACCTCAAGTCATCGTATGAAGATGCAGACTATGAAAAGTTTAGCTGTGCCTCTTCTGAGTGACTTTTGAGTCCTGCAAATGGGACCTGTTACTGTGTTTCAACCTCTCCTCTGATGACGAGGTCCACTGTGTGGCAATGTCAGACAGAATTATTCTAAAAATTAGCGTGGTTTGTGTTAGTGTAGGAATTGCAAATTGAGAAAAACAATAATAAAGAAGAACAAAACAGGAGGCTTTTGTATTCCAAAAGTAGCAAAACAAAGTAAAGGAGGCAGCCAAGCAGTGACTGTAAAGTGTTTTACCTTCTGTCCACCTGTTAGTTGTTCAACTGGTAATCATGTTTTTCAGTTTAATGCAAGGTATATTGTCATTGCCACTTATGCTTGTTTTCTGATCACTTCACATAATCAGTTACTTCTCCATAGTTTCATCATGAGACATCCATGAAGTTCAGTAAGTTTTATCAGGTATGACTCCTTTCTCTGCCTTTTCCTTCCGGACTCGGTAATGGACACTGTTTGGCCTACGGTATGGAGTTAAGTGGTTCAATACGCTCTCAATCCTCAAAGCAGAGTTCTGAGGTTCCTCTCATTAGTGTTTTGAGTATAGTGCAGATGCACTACGGATTTCATTCTTTAATGCACTTCTGCAAACTTACTCTTGACTTTTTTTACCGGAATCTAAATCTGAGGAGGTCAGTTCTGAAATGCTGTCTGTTTTCAGTCACTGCAGGGGCATGCAGAATGAGGGTGGTTTGTGCACACAAACAGCTGGTTATGCTTTTGCTGTCCCATTCCTGTCTTACTGTGTTTATTCTGTGTGCATGATTGACAACTGTATGATTTAATCATACAGCTTCATAGACATAAAATACCAGTCCATAAATGTAATGATTAAATAGATGTATCTTTGTAGTTCTTACTAGCAATAATTTCAGTCCCCTAAATGAGAGGGGCAGTGTTTGTCATAGATGGGTGAATGGGTGGTTATCTTTGAGACTTTGTGTGGAAGTCGTGTGCTTTTTCACTGTGTCATGATGTCATGTTTTAGTTTTGTATTTTTATTGCACAATATCAGTGCAATGAGTGGAAATACTTCTACCATTAAGGAAGAGCTATATATTTTTCATCTACAGTTACCTTACAGAAGTTTAAAATACAAAAAATATAAACATTTTACATTATAACGTGTGACTATAACACCAAATTATCCATTGTCACAGAACACACAGAAATAGTAAGACATTCCTAAGGCTTCCCCAAGTTTCACTGAATTTAACTAAAACACAGCATGGCAGTTTCTGTGGGAAGTTTCTTCTGCATGTGTTGGCTGTTTTTGTATGCTTTGGCTTCTCCTTGTGCTCCTTAGGATGTTAATCTTGGGTTAGCAACTTCATCAGTATCTGTAAAAAGTCAACCTGTTACCAGCTCTCAGTCTCTAAACTCTGAAATTACCATCTTCTCCATTTGACTGCAGTAGGGACTATTGGCATTGTTCTGGGGGGTTTTTGGACAAAAATTTTTAAAGGTCCTTGTTATAAAGTTCTGGAATTTTCTTTTTAAAATATAAGTTGAATGTATCTTAGATATTTGCTTTTGGTATGTATTTGCAGTAAGTAGGAATTCAGTCTTGTATGTTGTTCTAAAATTAATCCAGTGTTTACTGGGTTTATTGGTGTCTGGTAAAAGTGTAATACATTACATAGTTGTTAGTCACGAATAGTTTGCACTAAAGCTTATTTCTCTGGTAAGCAGCTTGTGGATGTAGGTGTAGAATATAGTACTAATTCTATCCCATTTAAGCAAAATCAGCGTGTTTTGTGCTGTCTGTGAGTTTTCATACTCTAAAAAATGACAGAATTGCATTGAACTTTATTATCACGTTAGAGTTTTGAGTAAAAAAATTTCTGAAAAATGACTGCAAAAAGTGTTGTTGCTAGACAGGTTGGTTCCCTGCTCTATCTGGTGGCCTAAGTAACAAAATTTTGCAGCTTTTGACTCCTGGTAAAGCTAGAACCAGTCATGGTAAGCAAAAAAAAAAAAAAAAAAAGTGTCACTTTTTAATTTGTGTGTGAATGACAGTTTTGACTTCCAGTTTCACTAGCCACTTTTCAGGACAGAAAGACATTTTAAAAATTTTGAAGTTTAGTTTGTTTCAAACTGGACCTTGAAACTTTGCACTAACAGAAAACAGACTTCCATGAACTTCCATGTCTTGGTTTATTTGGTGTACTGTCAGTTCACTAAGGAAGTGAGACTGAAAAGCTTCCACAGGAACAGTGTTCTCTCAAACTCTTACTGCATATAATTTTGTTCAGTAAGTATTCGTTATCTCAGTAAGGCCTTATTTGCAATGTAATATGATGTATCTTAGATTGCATTTTGAAAGTACTAGTGTTGCTTGGTTTCATTTTAATGTTAAATATTGTGTGAACATGTTGATATTAGTACATATTACACTTCATATGGTATAGGTAGTCTAGATTAAGTTGCCATATCAAGTCATTGATACGTTTCAAAAAAGGTATGGGAATATAACTTGCTAATAATTTTAAAAATGCTGCGTAAGGAATTTAGTGTCCAATTCTTCAGTTTAGAAACTTTATTAAAATTAAGTATAGTTAGTGCTACATTGACTTTTTAACTTTCTATCCCAGGGTATCATGTGATATTTGAATACCAAGTTTTAGATTATTGTATTAGAGAATTTTGCATACTTCTAATGATTTCTGTAAGTACTTTTTCTTGAGCCTTCATATTGCTGCTGCCTGTGCTTTTAACAGCTTTCTAACCCACCGTTTGCTATTTTATAAGTTAGCTTTTTCAGCTGGTTCCATTTAAGCATTTGAATAAGGTCCAGATGGACAAAGGTGTGCAGACCTCATTGGAATGAGCGGATCACGCGCTTCCTCACCTTGTGAACTTGGGCATAATTTTGGAAGGATTAGAAGGCCTGAGCTCTTCTGTCTTAACCTTCTGATGTTATATGATAGCTTCAGTATTTAGAGGAAATAGAAGAAAGCTGTGATGTCTAGACTAAGGCAATACTAGGAAGAAACTATTCCTACATGTTTGTGCTAGAATATTGTGATAATTTATTTATCAATATCTTTCTATTTTTGTATTTTTAATTTTTTGCACTCTTTTTCTGTTCTAATGGCTGCCCTTCGGGATAGGCTGACCTCTGCTCTCCGTATGACATCCTGCAGTCGGATATTCGTCACATTCGAAAGACTGTTGACACTCTGCTCGCCCTCGGGGAGAAACCCCCACAATCAACTTCTACTTTTCGCTCCTGGGATCTAATAGGCTTTTGTCTTTTCCATATACTTTTTATAGTCTTGATGTATATAACTTATCACTGGAATTTGCTAACAGCATAACCTGTTCGCATGTGCACACAAACTTTCTGCTTTGTCTCTGACAAATTACAGGTACTTAATTTCCTTCCTTTGCCTTACAAACTTCTCCCTTTCCCTTGCTTCCCTTCCTTGTAATATCTTTATTAATCTCTTGAAATAGGAGAGAGGACTAGCATCTTGAAGGCAAGTCCCATGTCTTCTATCCCCTCCAGCTCTAGTTTAAGAACTTATGCACTTCTTTATTTATAGTTTTTCTTTCATGTTGCCTAGACTACTCACTAAATGTGTGAAAGCAGTGAAGCTCCTCTTATTCCACTTTTGGGTGTAGGCTAGATGTGTATCACAAGCTAAATAGAACTGAGCCTCTGTATGTGAAAATCCAAGAATGCTGCAGGTATTGAAGCAGCTTCAGATGGCACTTCCAGCAGGTGATAGTATTTTCTGTATGGGTGCCAATTATCTCTGCACATACTGTGTTAAGAGCACTTAGAGAACTATCTTTCAAATTACTGTTATTTTTAAATTCTTATATATTTACAAGAGTACTGTAACTTTAGAGGTTATTGTTCGTCTCTGCTGTTCTGATTAAATTCCATACTGGAGTAGTTATGTTTTCCTATGGTAGAATAATCTTCTGTCACACAAAACAGCGTTGACCTCCTTTTAAACACTTGCTACATTACACCCAGAGGTGACTGTGAATTGGCAGTGGGTGTGAGCAAGCTGTAGAATGTAGAGACTTTAGAATGTTTCAGGATGAAGATCACGCGGTACAGTGAGACAGTTTGGGAATAAGCTGTTAAATTCCTGTACCTGCCATTCTTCTGTGTGGCGTCAAGCAAGTCACATCGTTATCTTCTCTGTTTCATCACCTGTGAAAATGCAGATGCTGTTTGTGTGTGTAACCAATGGAGGGAAGACAATGTAGCTAGGAAGACAGATCCTCTGGGGAGACTCTAGCTTTTCCATCCTAGGAGGTTTTGGAGAACAGCTTAGACATACATTAGCCAGGTGCTATTTTGGTTATATTTGAACTCTGCCTATGGTTAGACTGCTGGACTGATGACCTCCATTTCACTTCCAGTTCTGTGTTGTGTTCATCTAACTCTAAAAATAAGACAATTTTGGGTTTTCTCCTTATTGATATGAAATATACAAATGAAAATTGATTGAAAAATATAAACCTATGTTGACATTGCAATATTGGCCTAGATGCTGTTGCCTAAATTTGTAAGTCAGTCTCAGGCTAGCTAACCAAAGGAGCTCAGTTTTGTGTCTTGGAAATACATGCGTTCATTTCTCCCTGTCTAGTGTATAATAAAATTAGCTATAGACTTTTAGAGTATAACTAGGATAAGAATTTGTATGTTACTGATTATTCTGGCCATACAGTTATGATTTAATTCTGCTCCATAAATATCCCCACTCCACAGATACTTGTGAAATTTTATTAAAAAACTTTAAAATGCAGTTCTATTCCTGGTTTCTGTGGCTTAAATGTATAGATACAGATAAATACATACATATAGATAGATATAGATGAAAAGTAGTAAACTTATTATAAGATACATATTTTAGGATGGAAAAATTAATTTCAGATGATGGATAAATCAAAATTTTTAAAGGGTTTGGCATCTAGCAGCTTCCAGTGCATACATACAACAACTTTATTGTAAAGAGTGGGACCTGTGACCAGGCAAGAGTTCAGTGAGTGCTTCAAAGCTCTTTATTTGGTATGTAGCTCTAGATTTGTGTCCTCATCCTGCACAGGGCTGTCTTCTAAGTGTGTGCCTAGTTTCAGCAATTCCAACACCAGACACTTGTTGACTCAGTCACAGCTTGACATTTAAGCTTTCACTTTGAGCAGATCTTTGTTTTGATTTTAGTTGTCTTGTTCAAATTTTTTGCTTTTCTGATGAAACTTAGTGACATATGGCTTGAATCAGTTCGGAATCTATTAATTATATGTTTCTCTATACTCCAGTGTAGGCATTTGAGACAAAAGTGGTATCTTCTGTAGGGCTGAAATTTTACTATTACTCCCATAAGTGGTAAACAGGTCTCCTGTTGATGCTTTGTGTTGTGCCTTCCTTATATAGTACTGAACTACGTGTATGAGTACATCTTTTGAAATTAGAAAATCGTGTGGAGAAAGGTTTTGCTACCATCTTACAGTACACGTCTGTCTCATTGTCTAATATCACGTCTGATTATCCACTGTATCGAGTAGTTTGGAAGGAGGTAAGAGGAATAATCAGTGTGTTTTGCATTTTCGGTGTTCAGAAATGGAAGTTCATGTCTTCAGTGGTTTTGAATGTTTTATCAGAGTAGGCGCTGGGCTAGGAACTGAACTACTGTTGTGCCAGTGTAGACCAAGTGAACGTCCCCCAGTCACAGTGACACTTAACTCTTAAACTTGGCCAAAGTCCTAACTTTGCATATGCTTACCATGCAAACAGAGTTGTTACTTAGGGACCATGTGTGTTCTCAGCTACGACAATATCTGGTATTTAAAGTTTAGCATTATGTGCAGTTTCTGGTAGTTAGAGATGGTGAAGCCATCTTGAAACAGATGGTGAAAAACAACAAACATACTTGGTTCATGACAAGCACAGCTGTGTTACCATACATGAAGCTTATCCACTTTGGTATTTTTGGGGGGGTTGTTACTGATTCCACTTCCAAATATCTATAAATCTTACAGGGAAAGAAATAGTGAAATTGCCCTTACATTTTCTAAATGTGAATATAATAAAGTTTCTCAAAATACATTTCAAACGTAATGCAAATATGAAAAATATCTGCCTTTCCATCTCTGAAGTCAGTAATTTTTCCACTAAATGGGGAACTGGAAACTAAAACATCGTTAATCTACTCTAATGGGTTCTTTGCTAAATTCAGAGTCCTGTTTCTGTGCTGCTGTTCTGCAGCTTTAGTGCGTGTGAAACAAACAGTTCAACTCTTTGATGGTTCCTCACCTTTGAGGAGATGCTGATACTGAGACATCCAGTTAGATATAATTGATGCTTAACTGCTCATAGTCAGTCACATAATCAAGTTGATCACCTTGAGTTTACAAAAAAAGGTGCACTGTAGTTCACCCCATATTCATTTTCTTTTCCAATTCATTTTTTTTCCATTGCAGTGATCATCAGAGATTTTCAAACCATGATTTCTTAATAAATTGGTTTTCAATCTGTACTGTGCCCATCATATTAATTACTCTGGTATCCTGTGGAGGTCATCTATACTGTAATAAAATAATAAATACAGCTTGTAGTGGACATACTTGCAGGCAAAATGCGTTTGCACTGGATCACAAGTGGCATTTTGATGTGAGGATTTGGCTTTCTTTTTCCTTGATCCAGAAAAAAGAAATGTTTTCAAGTGCAGTGTAATGCAGTGTAGTAGTCCTTCAAATGCCTCTTGTACATTAACAAGTTTTTTCAGCTGAAAGCTGTATTATAGATCCCATTGTGCTCCTAATAAGTGTTCTGCAAGTTGAACTTTATGTGAATGGGGACCAAATTAGATCTGAGCAAACATTCAATACCATTTCCTACTCAATGTACATTAATAAGTTACCAAAGTATTGCCATGTCATTGTTTTTCACAAAAATTTTACTCCTGTTAGGAAAAAACCCCAAAACCCCCAGTCATACGTGCAGGTTGAGAAAAAAATGGTACAGCTGGTTTTGTGAACCTTTGCCATTTCCTTAATTTCTAGAACATAAGTTGTATTATGCAGAAAGAGCAGTAGAAAAATACTGTAAGGTAATGACCTATTCTGCTTTGATGATACAAAACATTCTTCACTTTCTCAGAATTTAATGTATAAGTTTATGGTATAATTGGTATTTCCCTTGTAAGTATATGTTTTCTCTTACTGTTTCATGTGTGTCTTGTCTTTATTAAGATTTTTGTTCCTTGCAGTTTCAGGTCACCATTTTCTAAGCATGCTAGAATAAAACTGTGAGGGATTTTGTAAAATATGTGGTCTACTTTTAAGTTTTATGGCTCAAGGTCATAATTTATTGGAGAATCCAAAGCCCGCTATCAGCAATTACAGTTTTGCAAATATTTCCAGTTTATTGAATGTTCAGAAGATGCACATATCTAGGTGTCTAACTGGCTATGACCCCATGTAGATAATTTTGCAGCTGCAGTACAGCCTGAATTGCTGTGCTTTTTAATATCTCTTTTCATTTGTACTTGAAAAGGTAATTCAGGGCATCTGAGTATATACAAGCATCAACAGTAATAGTGGAAAAGGAAAAAAAAAATAAAAGGACATAATTTTAAATTGCCTTAGATATATGAAAAAGTAAATATTTGCTATAGCTTTCTGTTCCAACTCTTTAGAAAGAAAACTGGCCTTGACCTAACAAAGGTTGAGTATATTGGACATAAAAGTTTACTTAAGTCTAATGCCCTGAAGTTTCCTTTAGTGACTTCCCACTTCAAAGTAGTTGGCTTCCAAATGAAATTATGGGCATTACATGGACTTAGGTTTTTAATTTGTACTTTGAGAAATTGCACATTCCAGTATTCATTGTTTTATTAATATTTTCCCCTGTAGATCTGAAATCTCATATTCTAAAAATATAAGGAAGAAAGAAAAAGGCTCTTGCCAAATTGTAAATTCCATTTCTCTGTATTTTACTAACAAATACAGACAGTTGGGCCCTGCTCTTATCATGATGTGGTCATTTTACCACTTAGCAATCTGATATTGTGGCAGAAATGTCTTTTATATAAATGCTTACTGTATCTGAATTGCTAAGCTGCTTGCCCTGCCATAAAAAAAGTCAAACAGTTGTCTTGACTTTGAAGTCATCTGGTGTCAGAGAAAATAGATATGTATGTGAAGTGTGTCACGTATTCTTGAGGGATTAGTGTCATTGTGTATTCCTGGCTTTCTTCTATCCTAAATTAGACATTTTGTTCCAGGATTAGAAACTTGCTCTGGCAAGCACATGCACACGTGCACGTTTGTGGGTACACCTGTTGAACTGTCTCTTTGTGCTGCTTTGTGATTCAGCCTCCTGCTGCTGCCTCCTTTTTATGCATTTCTTAGTATTTTTTCCTTCAGGAGGAGTTTCTTCTTTTGCTTCATGATGAATTTGAAAACGTCTTTATCCATTCAAAATGGCTGTGTGTCTGTAGAAGGTGGTTTGCTTGCAACAAGTAATTAAGTTCTTTTGTGTTCTTAGAGAGAAAAAGACAATAAAAATATATTACATCTTCATTTTTGTAGTAGATAGAGAATAGAGAGATTGGTACTGCTATGAGTGGAGTGGCAGCCTTTCCCTCCCACAATTGTTTTAGTCTGGTCTGTAGAATTAGTGGCCAGTTCTGGCTGTTCTTTTGGAGTTTGTTCAGTGATGGTTTCAACAGGGGTGGTTTTAGAGAGAGAATTCACACTTTTATAAAGAAATGTTATGCATTTGAATCTATTCTAAAAGGGACAGAAATTTTATTAAATGTGAGGAGAAGTGGGTGAGGCTGAGTCTCCTCAGAGTCAGGGGCAAGTTCTCCTCTTGGTTGATCAGGCATTTGCTTCAAAATGACAGGATTTAAGAAAAGGTTTGAAATCTTCCTGGCCTGCAGCTTCACAGCTCTGCTGTCAGTGGTTTCCAGAGAACAGTTGTAGCTGGTGAGGGAATGAGGCAGAGCATGGAAAAGCAGGGACGGTGGCTGAACCTAAGTGCAGAGACACCTGGGATGTAACTGCTGTTACAGAAAGCTGTTGTTTGTGCTTTGGATTCCATCCTTGGCAGGGTTGGACTCTTCCTGGTCAGAGAAGTGAATATGTGACTCTAAAACTCTGATTTGAAAAGTATGTGAGATAGGGTTGATGAAAGCCATTCACAAAGCTTTTAAGATAGTGTTTAGGGCTTACATATCAGAATTGATTTGTGACACATTTAGAGAAGTTTGTCATTTTTAGGAGATGGCATCGGTCTCATTGTCAAGTTTGGAAACTTCATTGTTTGGAAAGTTCATTGTGTTTAGCTGCAGAATTATAAAATATAGCCAAGTTCCACCTGCTTCATAAGAGAAGGCTGTCAAGTGTCTATGTTTTGAGCACTAACATAGAATGATATATAAAAAAATTATGTGCTGGGAAACTTTTCACTTCTACAACATGGTTGTATGGTCTTACTTTTTTACAGACCTCCTAGAACAGCTTTCCTGATTGGAGTATGCATCTTGCAAATACAGCAGGTGGAGAGGGGTTGCTTTAAACAAACTGAATTGTTATGCTGTATTTAAAATAACTACATAATGCTTGCCTTTAAAAACAGAAAAAAATCATAGTGGATTGAGTTTTTATATTAAATGGGGCACGCATTCCCTTATGTTTTTAGTGCAAATGTGCTTACAAACAACTGCGAAAATCCTAGCAAGAGAGCATGACAGAATAGCTCAGTGCTACAAGGTGCCACAAAAATGATGACTTTGGAATTTAAATTTCTTAAGCAAACATCCTTAACTGTGGTGGTTTAAGCAACTCTAACTTCAGTAGCAAAACATAGAATATTTTCAAACATAAGTATCGAGCAAGGTAGGTTTTCTTAGGGTTGGGTTTTTGGATTCAGTCCCTTAGTTTTCATATACTGGATTCAGCAGGCCTTCTTGTTAAATGTCTTTTGCCTAGCATGGGAGAATAATGAAATACTGGCATGCTAAGGGCCACCTAATCTGTGAAACAACAGCTTGCTGTGCAAGGACACTGGAAAGAAGTAGAAGAGTGTGGAAAGAATAACATTTCACTCCAGGTGTCTGATTTGTATCCTTCAGTAAGATTAGTATGATTATTTTTTAAAAAAATTATCAGCATCAGAGCACTGTGGATTTTTAGAGGAACTGGCTCCCAGGACAGTAGATTGGCAAAATGTCTAGTAGAAATCACACTTTTGAAGTAGAAGAATATTGGGGTTTTTTTCCCCTTTTAGTTGATATCACTGTATCTACCTTCTTAGGTAGCTACTCCACTGCTAATCGTGTATCAGTATAGGAGTTTGCATCCTAAAATATGTGCTTCTCTGGGAAAGACACTTTTTCTTCAGAGGAATAAATGTTGGGGGGAACCATCTCTGGCAGTTTGCAGGTCAACATTTCAGTCAGAAGAACAAACAAGAAAGAACTGCAGAACTCAGCGTCTTGACTTAAGTGATCAGTTTGTGGTAGGTAGGTAGTTTGGAATGGAAATGTGGATGATGACCTGGAATGGCTGCAAGGTGGGGGTAGTTCCTTGGCCTGACTGGACAGGTAATTGCAGCAGAGAGGGGCAGGGTGGCCGACATGAACAGGAGGCAGTTGCCACAATAGTTTGGTCAATGTGAACCAGAATCCACAAACTCATTAGAAGTGGTAACCCAGCATTAGCAGGAATATTAAAGCATCTTCCATGTGGGGAAATGTGTATTGTCCATCTCCTGCAGACCTACTCAGCCAAGCTCCTTAAAAGTTATCTGTTTGAAGTTGGGTTTTGGGTCTTAAAAAAATCTTTCAAACATAAAAGAATAAATACTAAAACAACTTCGGTGGTAAATACAAAATGTAAACAAAATACAGGTAAATTACAGTTACTATCAGATGTAGCTGATACTATGTATCAGATGCTGTGGTTGTGAATGAAGTTTGGCTCTTATCTTCAGGTTCAGTAGTTAATAGGTACATTTTGCAATTTTTCCTCTCATTGAGGCTGGAGTGGGGTGTGAGGAACTTCAGAAGAAATTTAAGCAAGCTAAATATTGGTTATGCATAAAGGAAATACTTATTAACAAAAAGTTGTAAAAATCAGAAGCAGTGGAACAGCTGTTTAACACTGATACTTTTCTGGAGCTGTGGCCCACTGGATGGGGTCTCCTGAGCAAGGACTGGACAACAGTGGAAGGAGATAAAAACAATTAAACATAGGTGCATAATGTAATAAAGACTCTATGAATTGTTCTTGTGTGTACCAGTCCCATTATATTGAGTTGTAAGGGTCCGTAGGAGTCAAGGAAGGGACTAGAGCTGAAAAAATGTGTCATGAGAAGGGAGGTTGAAGAGATCAGTGAGGTTTAAGTTGAAGAAGTAATCAATGGGAGGAAGTATGGAAAAGGACCATGAATTGTATAAAGATAAAATAAGGGACCCTTAGTTAACATTACAGATGCAAGAAAAATATTCAGTAGAAGACAGGCAATTGATTCAAACAGAATCTCAAATGCATCATTAGTTTTAAAAGCTAACAATTTATTGAATAACTAAGATATTCAATAGTGAGAATATCAAAACCACCCTGTCTTTCCAAAAAATCACTATTCCAAGTCTGCTGATGGTCATGTATGGATGCATAGGGAAGGAACAGGTTAGACCACACAGATGGTGCCTTTTTCATGCTTAAAGCAATGACATACAGCTTAAGGACTTTATGGACCAGACACTGTTTCCATGTGTTTGTGTTTAATGGCATTGTTTGGATTTTTCTCTTTATCTGTATATTTTTGTCATCCCACTTACGCTTTTGGCTTCCATGTTGTGGCAATCAGTCTCACAGTTGTAATTATGGTTTATGTGATGCAGTCTGGCTTTTCCATTTATTTATTATAAACCTGCTGCCTGATTTGATAATTTCATTAATTTCTTAACAAGAATACCCATTTAAATTAAGAAAAATTTATTTTTAAAGAGAGGGCCTGTCATGACATCAGGCTGCCCCCTAAAGCTTTCTCTAATTATTCATGGGTGGGTGTCTTGCTCTCCCTGTAGGAGATACAGTATTTACTGCTTGACAGTCTTCTGCTATAACAGCCTCTGTGGACAGCTAGTGAGTTCCATCCTGGCCATGACTGCTGTGTCCTTATGGTGAATAAAGTTGATTCCTGGGTATTTCGAATAAGGTGCAAATACCGGGAATGAAACACTTTGCCTATTGAATGCACAACATTGCACACACTTCCCTGTCTGTGCTAGTGTGTAGTTTTCAAGGTACATATCCTAGCACCTGTCTAGAGCTCAGTGGGAGAATGGGGTGGTTTTGGTTTGTTTTGTTTTTTAAAGTCAGCCTTCCATCCCCCATCTCACACATATGTCATAACAAGGCAAATGCCATGTTATCCTGCCTTGTAGGTGGAAGTTTGGTGCGTGCTTGCTGGCCCTCACTCTTAGCTGTTTTCATGCTGTAATGACCACAGAACAACTTGGTTCTGGGGCCCAGAATATTAACAGATCTCTCACTAACTCTTGGGTATAGTGGGAGTAAAATCAGAGACTTTCTGTCAAAATCACAGGAAGTTCTTTTTAATTAAAAACAGGAAACGATTCCTGCTTGCTGGGCTTTGTGTTCCAAATGTGATCATGTGAAGTGAGGTTCTGCAGTGAGGATTGAATATTCTAATTTTCACTCCCTTTTTTGTCTTCTTCTAGGAGAAGCTCTGCCTACCACATCACATCCTAGAAGAAAAGGGCTTGGTAAAAGTGAGCATAACAGTTCAAGCATTGCTAGATGTAACCACAGTGAAACAAGCTTTATTCACATGAAACTACTCTCTGCTGTTACCAGCTACACTGTGCCATGAAAGAATCAAAAAACTCCCCATCTTTTCAAACTGCATTGAAAACAACTCCAGTACTCCAGGAGTATTCTTGTGATTTTAAACCCATGTTTCAGACTGTACGTATGTGTCGAACTACAAAGCAGAAACTGAACAGAAACATTTTCTAGAGGAAGATGGCGCTTCACTGCTTTTATAGCTCACTTTGTACAGTACTTACTAAAACAGCCACCTCTCTGCCACTTAAAAACGTGTGGAGTACACAGCTGTCTTGCAGCAAGATACCTTTGTATTATTAAACTAAGAATCACTGTAATCACTTGGGGGGAGGGAGTAGGGAGAGTAATACAGACTGCTACCACGTTAGGTTTTTCTGCAGTTCCTTCAGGCTATTGCCTTTTAAAAATATCCAGACATAAGATATTTATATAAATATTATTTATTAGTGAGTTGTTATTCATCCTTTGGATGCAAAATGTAAATTAGGAAACTGTATTTTATTACTGCTTTTTTTGTGGTTAAACACTTTATTTTAATATAAATACTTAGTTATTTTTTATTCTACTTGGTGTGCAGTAACTCTAGATCTCCGTAAATTGTATTTTCTAATATGTAAGATAAAAAGCAAACAAAATAGGTGCTTCTATTAAAAGAACAGCTAGCTGGAATGGCATTCTTTATTTCTTGAATCTGTGGAACATTGGTAAAAAATTGTCTGCATTCCATTGAGTTTCCTACATTCCAGTAACACTTCTCCCCTCACTAGACTAAATTGGCTGAAAGTGAGAGCGCACCCATTTTATTTGTATATAGATGTTTAAAAACAAAAAACCAAAAGGAAATATGTAAACTTGAAAAATAAATGTGAACAAATATTTTTGATTGCTTATTTTACTATGCACAAGACATTTAACTTTTGCCACAACAAAATGAATTATGTGCATTAGGATCATGTGTCTTGAAATGTAATTTTGCACTGTATCTTGATTTCTTTTGAAGATTACAGCACTACAGAACAAACACTAAAAAATAGCACAAGAATGTTAACAAGATTTACCAGGTAGCCAAAAAATTAACTTGTTTTCTTCAGTGATTCCTTCAAGAGGAGATAAAATGATTGAAACTGCCAAAGGCATCTCAAAGACCTGATCTTCCAGATCAAGCCTGCCTGGCTACAGTGCTTCCCTCTAAAAGTCTCCACAGAATTAAGCACAATGTTCTGTAGTGCACCTTTGCAGCATCAGACCTCTACTTCCACGTCAGCAATAGGAAATATAAGTTCTTATCACCACTTTACATTTTTCAAAGAGCTTTTTAAGAAAATAATTTGTGATTAAGACATCATGCATTTTAGATCAAAAAGTTCAGCACAGTGATTCTTGTGCTACCTGGAACATCCCATTTTCATTCACACAAGAAGCCAGTGCTGGGATTTGGGCAAGCAGGATGGGGTAGCTGCATGTGGTGAAAAGGGAAGCTGGCTGGGGGCACACAAACAGGGAGTTTGAAACGTAGAGTGGCAAAAAAAGAGGCAAGGGGGTGGGAGGACTAAATATTTAAGCAAGAGTATGTGAAGAGAACTATTGTATGAGGACTTCTGGGCAGAGAGATGCATACTTGTCACTACCCCTTCTCGAGGCAGTCACACACACATTCACAGGCACTGCGTTTAACCCCACCCATGGTCAGTAGCAGATTTGTCGTGGTTCAGGTGGTATTTGAACACAGACCACACACTTCAACACCACCGCTTGCTAACGGGCTGGGAGGTAGTGACAGCAACGCGTGAGGAGGAGGAGGAAAGTGGACTCGCAGACAATGAGACAGACAGTATGCATGGAATATCCAGTTACTTCAACCAAAGCAAAACCATTTATTTTATAGAGGGAACATTGACTTAAATTGTAATTTGATTGGCAGCTAGCGTATTGTTTCCTATAAACTGTACTGTGCACTTTAACACTAAATGAAAATGTATTTTAATATTTTACAGAGCTGCACAAATATCTGTTTTGTCAAAAAGCACGAGCAATGTAAAGAAAATAAGTTTTCAAGTCAGAGTTTATCAAATTTTAAAAGCATTCAAGGATCAAGTATAAAAATAGGAATATTGAGTTCTGCATCTTGAGGGATAAAATGCAGGTTTCCTGAGTATTTTTTTACAATGTATATATGGCAACATGAAGCTTTGTAATTATTATTTTGACAAATCATGTTTTCTCATAATTAAAATTTTGTTTTTCTCCTGATAATGTCTTTCAGTATTTGCTTGAAGTTGGCTGTAAATAAATAGCTCTAAGTATTTTGTAATACAGCTTTTTTAATGCAGTCTTAACCTGTACGGCTAAGAAGAGAATCTTCATGATCCTTTGTACAATATTTATATGTGCAATAAAACATGCATGGCAATTCTGTACTACCCTTCGCAGTGAACATAATGTATATAGAAAATCTTTACAGTAGTTACAATTAAACTCTATTATTTGCAGAAACTGTTTAATGCTCACCCCTGTGACTGATGATTTCTTGTAAAAGAGATGGTGGTTGGAGAGCTTAACACTGGAAATGATGGGTTTGGGGATGGGAGAAGATGATGGTGTGATGCAAATAAAGGAAGTTTGCAGCTAAAGTAGGCATAAGATCCAGCGGGTAACTGCGATGATCTCCCTGCAGCTTTGCTGCTTGTGTTGGGAAGGCCTCCTGCCAGTCATTCAGTGGCAGTGAATTATCTGCTCTCTGCTGCCGGGGCTGGGCTGGGCTCAGGGACAAGTGGGACGACCCTTCCTTCAGTTTGCCCCTGCTCACATTGATGGATGAGAGTTGTTCATTTTACTGCTTACACTTCTCTGTACAGGGCAGCTTTTTCTCCTCCTGAAATGCAGAGATTGTTCTGCAGCCTTCTGCTTTAGTGAACAAAACCTGAAGATTCCTTGATAGTACTGAATCCAAACAGTAACACAGTAACACCTTCAGCCCTGGGGATAGCCCAGTGTGCCGGGGCTGTGCTCAGCTGCTTTGTCCTACCCCTGGCTGCAGAAACAAGGAACAGGTCACAGCATCCAGATTTCTCTTGCCCCCTGCAGGTTTCTCAAGTCATCCAAGTACAGATTCTCCTGGATTCCAATTTCTCTAATGGAGTGTCCTAACCTCAGTGAACAGGTGACTTTATGGGCTGTACTTTTTCACAGTTGATAGGGGACTTTGGAAGCAGAGGATCTTTCTGCAATAATTTTGGAGAACTATTGCAATGCATGCAGTTTTATCTTCCCAGCCTTCAGAGCTCACTCAATAAATAAATAGATGCAAGATGGATAAAAGTCAATGCATAATTTAAGGCTGTCACGAGCACCAGCCTCCCTGTAATCTAGAAGGAGCCAGAGACACAGGAGGAGAGCATTCAGCATTGCTTGAAAAAGGCAACCCATCCTCCATTTATTATAGTATTGCCTCTGGCAAGAGTGAGTCAAGGTTTGAGCAATGATTCAGGTCCAGCTGAACCACGAGAAAGCTGAGTTTACAAGGGATTACTTGCAGCTCACTGAAAAAATCTGTTCTTGTCCAAGGTAGCTGGCAGAATTACACCACCAGGAGCTATTTTAGATCTACAACCGTCAGGACTAAATTCTACCATCTTTTGTAAAATAAGCACACTTGATTTCAGCAATGAGATATTAGATCATCTAGACAGCAATTGCTTTTTTCAGATATATTTAGCAGTTTCCTCTCAATCCTGTCAAATCTAAGAAACACCATACAAGCCTTTCACACTCTTAAGAATCAAAGGCAAGCGGAGAAAAAGTCCTTTTTACTATGGACTGCTTCCTTCACATGTTTTTTAAGAGGTCTTTTCTATAAGTATCATCCATGAAATACTGCAGATCATTTGCTTGGTAACGCACAGGACAGTAAAGTACTGTGCACAGCAGGCTTTTGTCTGCATTCTCCCCCAGACTTGGTCCTTGGAAGGTATTTACACAGGCCAAGGAAATAGACACCTACCACTTCAGATTAATTAAGCAGCTTGATTAGTTGTGCCACTAACAACTTCCTTCACCATTAAAGGATGAAGGAACTGAAGGAAACCCCAGTAATTAATTAGCTGCAGGGGCATGCTGTTGTTAATCACAGTCTCTGCACAGTTGCACTAGAAGCTGTCTGGAGGTGCCACATACACACCCACACTCATGGCCTGAAACTCACTCATCTGCTGGCTTACATTTTGACCCAAAAGGCACCAGATGTAACTTCATGGCATTGAGAGTTTTCCAAGCATGCAAGAACATTCCCAATACTTACTCTAAAGCACACACATCAAATTAAGTGGGACTTTTATTTTTCTTAGCAGTACAGTCAGAAGAGCTCCATTTTACAAACATTACTTCAGCAAATGATTTTTGTTTAGTTCAACTCTATCTCTTGATTCATATTGGCCAGGCAGCATCCAAATGGTTCAAGCATTGAGGTATTTTGCATGGTGTTTGATGTGGTCATTAATAAATGAAGCAATGAAAAAATAGCTGTGATCGTAACCCTAGAAAAGAACAACAATAAAGAAATCAGCAGAGAACATACAGTTCATGATAAAGCAATCACACTAAGCTCTCTTAAAGGAAAGGTAATCACGCTCCTGGTTTTATCCATTTTAAGAAATACCTGGGATATATCTAAAAATGGCAAGGGATATGTAACAGGCTAAGTATAGATGAGTACCAGGAAGCTAAACAAACAGAAAGTACCTTGACCTGCCCAAATCTGGGCCTATAAGCTGGAGATGGGTAACAGCAAGGGTCAGCTGCAGAGTGAGATGCAATCTGAGAGAACAGTTGCCCTCATGGGCACTGCTCTGGTAAAACACAGGGAAGGCATAAGGAGAACACAGCCCAGGTCTGAGTTACTGCTCCATCACTGTGTTGTAATGTCACCCTCTGACCCACTCCCCTTCATCAGCACTAACTCTTATCTTTAGGTGCAAGGTTTATAATAAACTAGAGAGGACAATCCTTCACTCTCCACAACTGCGCTCCTCACTGGGTCTGGGTGGAAGTTGCCAGTGGCTTAACAAAGCCTCCAGTGCTCCCAGGACAGTGTTGTTCTGGGTCTGCACTACCGGTAAGAGCAATCCCTCCACCTGGGTCTTTACATGAATCTATGCTGTCAAGCAGTTCCTTCCTTCCCTAATTTACACAAACACATGCAAACTAAATTGCAAAGTTTTATGGTAAACACAGAACTCACACCACAGATAAGGGATGCAGCAAAGGCCATCTGTCACTTTGGCTGTACAATGACTATGATACTCATTAAAAATGATTAATGCTGTGTCTTCAGCCGAGCACCGGCAGCCCGAGTCCCCATGAAGGGATCAGCCTGTCCAAGCTGGAAGCACGGCGGCACCTAGTGGTGAAGCGCGGCTGAATCAGGCGGGTGATGCACACCTTGATGGCCAGTGCGACGGGAAAGCGTCACTTCTCACCCTCCTCCTCACGTGGCCAGGGACAGACCCGCAGTGGGAGCATGCCTGGCTCCTTACAAACACTCTCTTCACTGCCTGCTGCATAGAACCAAAAATCACAAACAAGATTTTGTCCAACCAAGGACTGCAGAAGCAACTTGCCTGCTGCAGTCTGAAGACTACTGGGATTTTCTGCTCGGTGCAGGCAGCGATGAAGTTATCAGGCAGTAACTGGCCTGCAGACAGGAACTGGTCATCTTTGCCTTGGTCAATCAAGATGTCAAGGCGAGAGCCCGAGTAGGACTTGACAAGCTGTGTAGCATCATATGCCTGCAGAAATAAAAGAGAAACAACATTCAGTTAAACACGTTCAACTGGTTTCAGTTTGCCGGCCACAGGAAAAGAATGACACACAGAGTCCTGGGCAGCATTGATCAGGACACCAAGTTGCACTTTGGAAAAGCAAAAATCTAGGGAAATTCCAGGCAACTGAAAAGTAATACCCATTGCTTCAAAAAGGGCAAATTGTATGAGCTGGGTAATTACCAAGTTGGCAGTTTGACCAAACAACATCCAGCCCAAGGCTGCTTTCCTACAGAACAGCAATATAGTCAATACTAATTCACACCCTTGTGCAGGAACTAGATCCTGCTGAAGAAACTTGGTGTCTTGGTGTAATTATTCTGGCAGCTAAATGTTGAAACACCAGTTTAACACATCTATGCTCATGGGAAGGCATTTAACCTGAAGGTTACCATGATTAATTTGGCCAAGAAAACTTGGTGCAACTGGGAAACAAAAATGAAAGACTCTAAACAAACATATCAAAATGTAATTGTGATGGGGAACATGTTACCCATGGGGTCCTGTGCTTGGTGCATGCTCAAAATAAGTAACTCCTTTAAAAAGACAGCAAAGTGTTTAAGGCTGTGGAGAAGACCAATCACCAACAGACAGCAAAATCCAAAGTCCCACACCAAGGCATCAGAGCCATCCTTCCAGGGTGCCACCAGATCCAGAAATGACACTACGATGGAAATGGGAGCTTGGGCTCAGCCCAGCACTGTAGCCATGGTATCAAATGATCCTGAACATATTTACATGGCAATTTTAAGCTGAAATAGAGAGATCAGAGGTTGTATATCTGTGCCAAAGGCAGGTCTGAGTCTGAGCCTAATGATTGCTGTTGATCTACTGGATTAGGTTTGCAGAGGAGCGCCAAAACAAGTTAAGGGGACAGAAAACAGGTTTTTGGGGGGTTGTTTTGTTTTGTTTCACAACAAATCCATTACATTAAGTCTAAGCAAGTTTAACTGGTGATTTCTTAGTACACAAACTACTCTATTAACAATTACAAAAACTGAGAGCACTCTCCAGTCCTGTAAAGTTTTAATCAGACACACTTTAATCCAATTTACAAGGGATTGAACTACAGTTTGTGCTTATTTACAAGGAAATCTGAGTACATGGTCACTACAATCCCTTCTAACTTAATTATAGAAATACAGTGCAATGTTTAAGTTGAGATTAAAAATACTGAAGGGCTGCCCAAATAATGCAGCAACCATGCAGACAAACATTTTTGTATCTTAGCCATTCACATACAGCTACTGGTAGCTCAAAATTAGGGCCCTGGAGCTAAAACCTAATTTTGTCTAGTTTAATGCTGTTCTGAAGGATAGTGATTTCCAAGTATCCAACGGGCTCCTTTTGGAGGCCTCCCACAGGCTGCCCCTGCAAGATGTCACAAGGCTCATCAGTCTGAACAGTTTGAGGCAGTCTCTCCCTTCAGGCTACTATAAAAATACACTGCTCATAATTCTTCTTAGCTCAGACTTTTAAATCTTCAAAAAACTGAGAGGAATGTAGCAGATTTGATGAGAGACCTGTACCTCATTACATTTTCATAAGCACCATAAGGCAACAGCATGTAACTCCTGCCAGAAACAAACAATGCTCTCCTGTGCTTAGGGATGTAGTAAAAACAACAGTACCAGCTCATGGGCATTCCAGAGTTTTCTTCCAGGCTCCTGCTGTGATGTATTTGCAGATCACTCATTCATCTGTTATAAAAGAACTGCAGCTGCAACACATACCTCCCATTTGCTTGCATCTGGTCCCAGATATCCACCAAGGGCTTTCTTCCCCCACTGACACTGAATTGGGTTGCAGATAGGAGCAAATGCTGACACAGACTGTTCAGAAAGACAGCAGGAGAAAAAAAAAATACTATGTAACAATGAACTGCAGCAACTGAAACTATTTATGCATTGAATGCCCTAGAAGAACTCAGTATTATGTTTTCTTTTGTCACATCTATAGAAATCCATAGACATTAATATACCTTATATAAACTATACTTCATCTTACTTTGTACTTTCCAGGATTCTTCAGAGCAAGAATAAGAGCTCCATGACCTCCCATGGAATGCCCAAAAATGGACATCCGCTCAGGGTCAGTTGGAAAATTGGCGTTTATTAGTTTAGGCAGCTGTAAAGGAAACAAGAGTGTAATAAAAATGTTAAAGCAACTTGAGTATGTTTAAGAAAAAAGCACACAACTAACCAACTAATGCCTTTTAATGCCACTGAAACCAAAGGCACATCTCTGGTTCTAGCCTGACATTTGTGATCACGGCCTGAATGCAATTTGAAGGGGAATGTGGAATCAAAAGGAAACAGTTGAGCCGATAATAAGTAACTCAAAGTATCTCTACAGAAATCTCCCATAACCTTGTAACACAAGATGTGGGAAGTTCCTGTGACTGAGCCACACCCCTTTATCTTACCCTGCAACACCAGAACCCAGCAGCAAAGTTACCTCATCCTTTACGTAGGAATACATCCTGTAGTTTGTTTTCCAAGGATCTTCAGTGGCATCCACATAAAAACCAGCACCGGTGCCAAAATCCCAGCTTTCGTCTTCCCCTTCAATGTTGCAGCCACCTAGCATGAAAAACCTTACCTTTACTACATGTTCAGAATTGGAGAACCTGCCATCCAAATCAGACTCTGGACATAAATTTCTCAATCATATCTCTACCCCTTCAACTATATGACAATTCGGATCGTCATTCATTAGTACAATGTTTTCAAGTGTTATTTCAACACTTTCAAAATGTCCCTTACATAATACCTACAGATATATCCAATTCTCTTCATAAATAAATACAGCATACATGTCTCCTAAACTGGTTCTGTAAAGCTTTGTCCAATTTACCCAGGGACTTAACCAAAAGTTGGCACTTGTTAATTGGTGCTACCAGCTTATTTCAGACATTAGACCTCATCCTATCAAGTACAAGAAACTGTGTGAGAAACAGAAACAGAAGAAAATTTCCTTTTCCACCAGAATGACAGAACCATGTATCACCAAATGGTGTGTCCAAGACAATTTATGTGCTTTAAATCATGCCTGCTACACCTGCTGTTTTAAGATTCTCCAGAATAATATCATTCACCGTTCCTATAATTTCACAAGTCTATACCTCTACCTTTTCTGCAATTCATTTCATTGCTCCCACCTATAATTCTCCATGAAACTTAAATAATTTCTTCTTTGAATAACTGCAGGATTGTATCCCCTTTTCCAAGGCTACACTTTTAAACTGAATTTGCAGATGAGTTCTTGAAAGCCAGTACATCCCATCCAGTCCTCCCTTTGATTAGTCTGTGATTTACCAGCCTGGTTTGCAGAACAGAATGTAGTATTTCAAGGTACATGTGATAGGAATGTTTTGGAGGAAGAGAGGCCATTATTTCCTAGTTTCTGCAATCCAAAATTACATGGGCTTTTACCACTGTCAGATTACACTGCAAACCCACGCGTAACTCGACAGTCCCTCACAATTTGTGCAGAGATGGCTGCCACCCTGCCACAGTGTGAAACCAGATTTGTACAAGGATCAAAGTTGGCTTTGCTCCAGTGACATGTCCTTGAACACTGAGTGATATTGTAACTTAACAGCCCAGCAATCACAGGGGCTGGGGTGCTTAAACAACATGTAGGATGTAAAAGTCTATTTCAATACCTTGGAGATGGACAAAAACTCAGGAAGTCCTGCCAGGCAACGAAGACAATGTTCATTATGCTAAAAAAAAAACCTACAGGAAGCCTTGAAAAAAAGAAATTTGAAAAGGAATCTGCATAATATTGCTCAGTATACCCATCTGGAAAAACAAATCCTTTGAAGAAGGAAAAGTAAAATCTATCAAGGCCTGACAGAGTATGTAATGACAAGTATTTAATGATTTAATGCAGTCTTTTTCCCCATCCAGATACACCTCCTGGCTCCTGGAAAGTAATTCTCATGCAGTCATAAATACACAATTGAAAAGCACATGTAAGCATTTTCAACACCTCTCAGCTCATGATTATATTTGAACTGCTTTTCACTTGTTTCTCCAGACAGCTCAAACAGACTTAAGAACATTTGGGGTCTCTGAGCTAAAATTTAAGAGTATAATATGAAGCACATACCAAAATTCATCTAAATAGCAGAGCAGTCCTTATCAGTTTTTAGACTGAAAGGCAAGAGAGAAGCTGCCATGAGGGATTTAAAAGAAAATGGACAAAGCAATGACCTCTGCAAAAGCAGTTACACACTGATAGAGAAAACTTACACAGACAGCACCAAAACCAAGTTCCAGTATAATTACCCAATGTGAATAACATAAAGGTTAGTTGCCCACCTCTAGCCTGCAGCAAATAGCAACAACTAAGTGTAAAGTTCATTCATACACAAGTTTTGCTCTTCTGTCCCTCTTCTTCATTAGAAACATGTATTTATGTTCTTGAACCTGACACAGCTTCAAGACCTGGACGTAAAAAATACTTTATGGAAAGAACATTGCTTCTTTCCCATATTGCCTGTAGTCAGATGTGACCCACTAAAGCTTGGGAAATAATAGAAGGCTCCCACTTTTGTTTACAGCACTCATGAGACTGTGGCAGAGTCCAACAAATACAAAACATAAAACAGTGAATCCCCAAATAATAGTATTTCCAATAGCTGAAGAGCCACCATTTTCTGGTTTCCCATACCATAAGCTCAGCCTTAAGCAAATAACAGTACATCATTTAAAAAATCCATTCATCACTAGTCTATTGTAGCTGCAGGAGACAAGGGCTTCTGGTTTGCTTTTCCAAGTATTGTCATCCTCTGAAGACATGTATTTAATTAGCTTTAGAAGACAGAACACAATAAAGAGCAAGCACTGCAGATTTGTGTGGCAACACAGTTCTGCAGGTTTTATAGGGTCTCAGCAAGCCACAAAATGTCAGCAAGAATTCTAATAACACACATTTCTTGTTTCATTTTTCTTCCCTCTCCTTGTCCGTGCTGAACTCTAGGGCCCCTTTGTTCTAGTTTTAGTGCACAACAGTAAGAGAGTTTCAAATGTCAAACCCTCACCACCACGTCATTAAGAACATAGGCAATGTGATCTAGTGAACAATGCAAGACGCAGAGGTGAGGTCAAATTCTGACTCGGGTGGGCAACCAACTTTCCAGCCCACTGCAGCACCCCATTCTCTGAGGACAGAGTGCAC
This sequence comes from Oriolus oriolus, assembly GCA_013400235.1. Lineage (NCBI taxonomy): Eukaryota > Metazoa > Chordata > Aves > Passeriformes > Corvidae > Oriolus > Oriolus oriolus. The sequence goes on along the minus strand of VXBT01013455.1, from coordinate 803,210 downwards.
TTCAGAGCAGTGACTGTCACCATGTCTCTCGTTACACTCACGTGGGCTCGTGTCTGGTGCCACTACAATAAGGCCGTGCTCGGCTGCTGCTTGTTGAAACCCAGCTTTCGTTATAAAATTCTGCTCTGTGCAGGTCAGCCCTAGGGAAATAAACATAGCGTTGGTTACCCACTGCTCACGGCATACTGGTTGCAAAATTCTCTTTGATGGAAAAGGTTTTGAAAAACAAGAGGAATTCCTATCTCCATAAACATGGAAAATGTTTTCACTAGGCTCAACAACACTTAATCCACAGGAACACAGCTGCACTGTCCCATCTAGTCACGCTAACACATTATCAAAACCAGATCCATGAGCACCCTGTATCCCCCCTGGAGCACCTACTCATGCAGGGCACAGTGCCCTCAGCGACTGTGCATTTAAACCCATTGACCACAGGCACTTGCTAAGGCTGACACTGTTAACTTCCGACACCTCACCCTGCCACTATGTTTTTCTTTCTACTGTCATCTCAGCTGTTTGCATTACAGAATCACACATATGGTCTGACAAATTCTACATATTTTAGACAGGATAAAGGGCCCATAAGCACTCTGACTCCAAAACCCACAGCCATACGTGCCTTTTGTACAGCAGCAGGTCCACATAAAGTCCAATTACAAATAAATTATACTTCACACCAATATTTCAATTTTTCTTCACTGTGCAGTTCGAAAGGAGTTAATGATTCTGGTTTTCTCTGAGGACAAGTTGCCAGTAAACTAATTTGACTGATATACTGCCCAAGACAACATGGTTTACATTCAATAAAATAAATGTGCTGCATGGCTTAGAGCTCTTTAGACAATTTTGATGTTCCTGACTTCAAGGATAAACCTTTTTACCCAGTCCACTGTCATGATACAAATCAGACCCACCAACTATTTTGTGAGATGAATACATACGAGGAGCACAAGTCTCCACACTAACAGTCTGGTCTCCAACTTTTTAAACACAAGTCTCAAGAAAGCAACTCCCAGAATTACAAAACAGAGTTTCTGCTTTTTATTTTGAATTAAAAAAAAAAGGATTTAATTAATTAATTGTGGATGAGACAACTACACTCCTGCTGCACAATCTGCTTCAGCACCTGGCCCTTTCTGATCCCACAGGTTTACCTCACACTAGACATGCTTGTGCTAAGGCAGCTGACAGCACCTCTTTTCAAGTTCACCAGCTGCTTCCTGCAAAATAGTACTTGGAATAAGGTGGAGCCATCAGGACAAACGTGCTGGCTTCCACGGGCTCTATTTCACATCCCAACCCTGTTAGCTGAAGCAGTCTGTCATAAATAAAGGAAAGCAAGAGGTGTCCCAGTGGGAAGGCCTTCCAGGAGAACCTTTATATACAGGCTTTGGAACAAAAGGTATGAACACTTTAGAACAAAAGGGTAGAACTCTTTGAACACTGACCATTTTACAACACAATCTGGTAGGCTACCCCCAGGCTGCATCCTGATTTATCACAGTACACTCAGACTAAGTGCACCCTCCAGGAGATGAGTTTTTGTAGAATTCAAGAGCTGCCACTGCAGTATCTCTGTGTTAGGTTTTCAGTAACTGTAGTGCAATAGTTTAATCATGTTTAAGATTGTATTTTTTAAGTTACTAAGACTCATGTTACTTACCCGAGAGCCAATACAGCACGGGACACTTTCCAGTTTCCGCTTTTGGAGGCAAGTAGATTCCAAATTTCATTTTGCATTTTAGCTCTGCACTGTATGAATAAAATACTTCTTGTTATCACCACTACTTAACTAACAGGAACACTAACATTAAAAATGGGAAGTTGGATCAGTGTATTTCATTCAAGGAGAGATCTGGTCAGTGAATTGTAATAACTACATTAAAGAAAGGGAAAATCAATTTTTAAACTCGGCCTTAGACTCTTGAACTGGCAATAGCTAACTTTCCAACCTTGTTCTGAATATACTTAAAACAAAGACTTACAAATAAGCCACAATTTCACAGTGCTGCTAACCAGAAACAGGTTGAAAATTGAATTTTGAATCCCAGCAATATTTAGCTTGAGCTTTGTCTATTAAATTGCAAAGTAATTTTTACTGAGGAACACATCCACATGAGTTGCACAACATAAAATGCACAACATGTGCCAGAAAGGGAGGTTTTCAATCTGCTAAGTCTACAGGCCAATCGGTTGCTCAATTAATACTAAAGCCCAAAACTGTCAATAAACTCTTATCTAAGCACAACTAATGATTTTATTTTTATTTGGATTAAAAATTTTTTAAAAGCTTGTTTTTCTATTCATCTTCATCAAACAAGAATCTATTCACTGAGTCACGGCTCACAGCACTTTTCCAGAGTGCACAGAAGTGAGATACCCGGTCGAGTGAGTGGAACTTTGCACACACAGTGGTTCTCTGTGCTGCACACATGTCAACCCAAAGTAACGCAGCTTCATTTTCAAAGGTAAAAATATTGGCTTCACACCTCAGATCTGCAGCACAAAGTATACTGGATCATGTTAAACATTAACACAGAAATTCAAGAGCACAGCCAAAGCAGAAGTAGACATTATTCCTAAGTGAAATATGGATATTAGTGAGAACATGCTGTTTCCCTGCAGACTGAAAACACTGACAGCAATGACAGCATGGATTCACTGCCCTAAGCTAAGCATCTCAGTTGCTTTAATGGTGTTTACCTGTCATGTTCAAATACCTTCTGGAAACCCTCAAAGCATTTGTTGCTGGAAACCTGTTTCAGTGCCATGATATTAACTGTAAAAAGAAAAAAACAGAAACAAACAAACGGAGGAAGTTAAATTTGAAAATAAAACATTCCTGGTCTTAGACTTTTTGAGAACAGAAGAGCTGAATACTACTTGAAGTATCTTTGCTTAATGTTATAGTTAGTCAGAAAAATTTCCTGCACACGCTTTCTGATCTTTCATTAACTTTCTATTTCCCCACAGAAAAGGGACAGCGGAGGCTGAACTCTCGTGAGCAGAATGGGCAAAGCCTACCTGCTTTCCTACAGACCCACATCTCCAATGACCTTTACCTCAGCACTAACTGTGGCTTGCACTTTGGCTACCAAACAAGCATTCCCATGTGCTGTGGTTAACCTGGAGCAACCCGTGCCAGGCTGTTACCTCCACAATGACTGTGCAGGAGAAAAATCTGTCCCACCTTTCCTTCTCTGTGTGACAGTATCCAGCCACTAACTACCACAATACTGAGCCTTGTTCTCATCTTCGATGGGAATTAATTACCATGGTCTAACAGTCTGTGGGACAGCAGAAACAGAGGAGCAGAAGGCTTATTTCCATGGCAAAGAGTATGAAAAATACAAGCAAAGGAGAGTCATGGGAGTTTTAGAACAGCTGGCAGCACAAGTGTAGCAAATGTGATAAGGAAACTCAGGAAAGCTGACACAAAAGTGGACACTGTCAGCTTGCACAGGGGCAGTAAGGCCAAGCAGGCAGCTGAAAGGTGAACAGACTGCAGGGTCACAGAATATTCTGAGTTGGAAGGCACCCCCAAGGACCATCAAGTCCAACCCCTGCCCCTGCACAAGACACCCCAAGAGTCACCCCATGTGCCTGAGAGCATTGCCCAAACACTTCTTGAACTGTGCCAGGCTTGGTGCTGTGACCACTTCCCTGGGGAGCCTGTTCCAGTACCCAACAACCCTCTGGCCGAAGAACCTTCTCCTGATATCCAACCTAAACCTGCTCTGACACAACTTCAGGCCATTCCCTCGGGCCCTGTCATCGGCACACAAGAAAATCCAGAGGGGAACCCAACCCAGGTAACATCAGACCAGGTAACAAATGTCAAAACGAAAACGTTCCATCCCTCACACCTGCGCGCTCCTACGGGGCACGGGGCAAGAAGAACGCCGCACCACGGAGAGCCCGCGGGGGCTCATCGCTGTCTCCCGCCGAGGGCCGCCCGCCCGGCAGCGCCTCACCGCCATCGCACGGCAGCGCCGTGCCGGGGGCGCCGGGCCAGCAGCAAGGCCCCGGCCCGGCCCGGCCCAGCCCGGGGCGCCCCTTTCCACACGGCCAGCCCTGCCCGCTGCGCCACAGCGCTCCCCTGTGCCTCCGTTTCCACCCTCCCGCCCTCGCAGGCGGCCATCCCTCCCCTCCGGCCGGGCCAGCACGGTTCTGCCGCCGCAGCCGCCGCCTCCCCGCGCTCCCAGCCCGGCCCGTTCCCGGCCCATTCCCTTCCCGCTGCCGTGCCCGCTCCCTTACCGCGGCGGGGCCGGGCGGTGCGGGGGANTAAGAAAGACTGCTCTGTGATGTTTGATCTTTATATACTTTGAAGCCTAATCAAGAAAGGAGATTTAATCCGTGAAACAGCAGCGAACGAGCTCTGATTGATGTCCAGGTGTTAGAAAGACTAATTGCTTGTCGGTAGAATTGCCTTGTTAAATTTTAGGGCTTGACGTGCTTCAGTAGTCTCAGACCTAGAGAGAGGTTAGCAAAGCTTGGGGGCAAGAATGTGCTGCTGATAGTGGGCACAAAAAACGCAGAATTCACGGGCCACAAGGACGTTTGGCAGAACTCCCAATTCAGGGAAGAAAATAACCAAGAAAACTCATTAACTGTGCTGAAATCAGCTTTAATTGGGTAGAAGATAATTCTGACGGGGAGATCGTGACCGTCAGCTCGGAACTCACTGTGAAAAACGAGGTTCACTCTCCTGTTAAAATTTGAAAGTTTAATAAAGGACAAAAGGGGACAGGGATAAAGCAAAAGATTGCAGGGCTGGGTACCCTTGGCTCTCAGCCAAGAGCACACCTGCTGCTGCAGAGACACCCTTTTAGGTACCTTTCCCATTGCATCAGCCTAATGCATATTCATAAATAATTATGCACATTCAAACTTTCCCCCAAACTACTTTACATGTTCCAGGAACTGTTTAGCATGGCTCCTCCTTGGATCCGCTTTGCAGAGCAAGCGCATTTTTGGCTGTGGTTTTAGTCAGTTTTTGTTATCACCTCCAGCTTGAGCTTTGGTCCATGGTTTCTGCAGACGGTGGTTGCTGATAGCTGGCGTGTCCGTAGCAGGGGTCTTCATCATACGTTCATTGGATGTTCTCCAACCAAGCAGGCAGTTCAATTACTACAAGCAGAACTATATCAGCTATTTCACTACTATGTCTAAGTTTAGTTAGTAACAGAAATAAAGGCATTAGTTATTGTTACAAAACTATATCTTTATAACAAAGCTACTTAAGAATTAACACTATACATACAGCATCCATTTTAATATTTATGAAAACCCAATATTATAATATGTATTTATCACACCACTGACTCAAGAAACGCACTGACTGAAAAGAAGGACTAAGCTTACAGGCTAATTAGCAAGACAAGCGAGACAATCATTAACCAATACAAGACAGAACACCAATTAATAAAAGAACTAGGTAACTTGTAGCTGATGAACACTGAAGCCTTTGTTAACTAAAATGTATAGTGAAGAGTTTTGGTGGTCATCGTGCTGGCCTTGAGGATTTCCGGCCCAACACCCATTTTTGCATAGAACTGTAAATAAATGCCTGGACTTTGTGTGTGTATTGGCCTCTTGCACACTGGGCAAAAGAACCTATTTGGGACAATAGTGGTGCTGCTCCCACCTCAGCACTTTGGCCCAGGGCTGAAGTGGGGGCAGCTGTGCCCTGGGTACCCCCAAACACCCATGATGCAGAGGTGGCTCTCTTGGCTCAGAAGAAGAAAATCTGGAGCAGTGAACAAAGAAGAATGAAATAAAAAGTTAATCCAGGGAATCCAATAATAGTGAACTATTCAAAGCAGCCTTTCTGTTCATGTTGTCCTCAACCACTTCAAAGGGGAAAAAAGTTGCTGAAGTGGCCTTAGCTGGGACCACTGCATCATTGCATTCCAAATGTTTTACCTCCCCTCAGGATTTCAGAGTTCTTCGTGGCAGCTGCCACCAGACAGACTGCTGATTTTATAATAAACCAAAATTCTAGTGTAGGTATTTTACACCTCACCTGCAAGATCACAAAGTAAAGAAGATACTTGGCAGTGCTTCCATCTTACTCATAACCCAAATTATCCCACTTTGGGCTTTTCTTTTATTATTTATTTCTTTATTTATTAATTTGCAGTTAAACATGTCAAAAAATGTCCTCAGCAAAGCTCCCTCCTGCTTTGTAGTCTTGTACCATGTACTGCCTCAGCAGTGACTATTTTTGCCTGTAACATTTTGCAGTCTTGACTTTTCCAATGTGACAATAATTCCTTTTATATTTTTGATCCCTAATTGTAGCAATGCACAGTACTGACAATTTTGTCCCCCTATTACCTTCTGTGCTTCCCCAGCAGCTCCATTTGGACTGCAGCTGCTGGACCTCGGACCTGGGCCTTGCATCCTGTCTTCCAAAGCAGCTTTCCTATCTTGCCTCTGTACTTGGATGTAGTTGGTACAAATAATCTGTCTCTGAGCTGTTTAAACTGCCTTGTCTCAACTTTTCTTTTTCGAGCTGTGTTTAAGTTGCCATTAATCAAATTAAATTGTGTTTCTTCACTAGTATTTCTCAAGTACTCTTTAGGTGGTTCCTTCCATCTCTGTGTGTGCATTTTGTAGCTCTCTAAATGTCCCTCACTAGCAAGATAATGCCCAGTTAGTTGTTTGAGCTGAACTGTATCCAGTCTGTTTTCTGTCTTTATATATATGCACAGCTGTTGTTACACACAGCTCATTATCCCTGGTACCTGCAATTGTTTATCTACTGTCAGTATGAAACCTGCCTAACTCAGGCAATGATACTGATAAGATTTTGATGTGATCCTGCTCTTCCTATCCAAGTCCATTAGATAACCTCTGCCCTATTTACTCCCATTTCAGAGTGATATATTCAGAAGGATTCACCTGAGAGCCTGCTGATGAGTTTCCCTGGCCTCCTCACATCTCCATGATGTCAAGATGTAAGCATTATTTTTGTGTCTTTTCAGTCAAAAAAGACTGAACACAAATGCATAGGTTAATTATGTGAGGGCTTTGTCTCAACCCTCCAGAGAGCTGTTTTCATGGCTCAGAGCTGACACATCAGGATAGTGTTAAGTACACTGTAAGGCAGAGGGAGCCAAGCTAGTGCAGTCTCTTCTGTGCTGTGGTATAGATCTTTCTAGTATCTTTGGTTATGCACATTTGTTTAACCTTGATTCAATTTCTGTATCCTTTAAGACAGTGTCTGCAGTTCTCACCTGGGAATTCATTTTGTTAGCATTCTGCCTATCCTTTCAAATCCTCTAAAAAATACGAGATGTGAAACGGGCTTCCTTTCCTTCTTCATTAAAAGGCTTCTCATATGGTACAGCAGGACGACCAGTAGAAGTGAGGATATTAAAAGAAAAGAATGACAGATACTCACTTTGGAAAATCTTTTGGCTTATGTACTCTTGCTTTATATATTACTTTATCATTGTATTCCAGTGCAGCTCATACTATTCCATCATACTTTCTCTGCTTTTCGGTCACTTTTTCTCAGCTTTTTGTGTGTGATCTCATCTTCACTTTGGTTATTCAGAGTTCTGAATGCACACTTGACTGTTGACTTTGCCAGGAGATTATTTGTATGCTGTTCTTTTCCTTAAAGAACTTCTCCAGTATTCTTTGTAGCAATTGTGTATAATTTAGTCTTTTATAATTCTAACGTGATGTTTATCTAAACTATCTTAAACTGTCTTATGCCATGCTAACAGTCATTTTCAAGAAACATATGTGCTGGCAACAGTATCATCCCTCAGTATATTTCACGCTGGCTGTGTTGACACAACCTGTTTCAAGACTTTAGCTTTTCAAGGGAGAAAGTTTGCACAGGGAAAGGGAGAATTTTCTGCCACTGTATTGTTATTGATTATCTTTATTATTTCCCCTTCCTTCTACATTCATCTATCTTACCTTTTATTCCTAGATGGAAGTTAGATCTGAATTCCTTTTCTTTTCTTTCTTTCTTACACACCCTCACTTACTTTATCTGTGTACATTGAAGGGTTTTTCTGCTTTGCTCCATTTGTTGATTTCATTATTTCCTTCTTGTTCATTAGGGAGTTAATGTGTCATTTGAGTCCCTAGGTCTTTTTGGGGACACAGCATTGTCCTTTTGTCTTGCTTGCACTGTAATCCAAGTTACATAGCTCCCCTGGCTCCTCTTTCACTTGGCTTTATCTTGGATTGGTGCTTCTGCAGCACTGCCCTGGTGGTCAGGAATCGCCTCAGTAACTCTGAGCTGCTGTGAGGCTGAGCATGTTCATAAATCCTCTTTGCAGAGAGGCTGTGGAAAATATATACACAGAAGATTTGCAGTTGCAGAAACAAGTCATTTGTGATAAGAAAATAGAAAAAGTAATGTTTTATGAAAAATTCTTTATCCCTGGAGCAGTTAAAGCACTTACAACTCTTCCAAGGGGAAAAAAACCCAATCATGCTTCTTTTATTAAAGTAATGTAAGAGAGATTAGTAATACTTTCCTATCACTTCAGAAAAATGGAAAATTAAGCACATTAAAACTGATGTTGAATCCAGTGAGGAATATGCTCCTGATAATTCTGATGGAAAGTATTTTCCTCTTAACATGTTACAATTAAAAATGAAGCAGTCTTGTTTTTTCTTAGTAAATTAACTGCACATATTTGTATTAAGTCTTTCGTTTTCTATTTCTTTCTAGTACAGATTAATTTTGAACTTATGAAGAGTCTGCTTGTTTGGGAAATTTTTGCACATACATATATTTACTGAGCCCTTGAGGCTGGTATTTTGAATTCAGATATTCAAGTAAACTTAGATGTATAATTGCAGCTAAGGTAAGATATTGGCTGACAGGAGTGTAATAGTGAAGAATCTGATTTAGCAAATGCCAAAGGACAAATTTAAATTCAATTTAAACCAATAAATAATACAGTAGAACATTAGGGCTTGTCTTATTAATGGGAGCTGCAAGGAGAGGTGGAGGCATAAATGCCATTTGTTTAGGCTTGTGATTGTCTTTCTGAGGGAGACAGGCTTTTCTTTAGGTCTTTTGGAATAAGTTAAGGTCAGCAACACCAACTGGCATTCCTTGATCCCTACATGAGCCTTGAAGTAATACATGTACAGTAAACTTTCTTTCTTGGTCTTTCTGTGGACAGTTCAGGCCACAGACTTGAAGTCATTTGTCAAAATTAGGGTCAAAGTAGCAGAAAGAATCTTCATGTGTATCATAAATTCTTTCTGTGAGGACTATTTAAATCTGTTATCTATAATGAGGTAAGACACAGAGTCATGCAAAATTAAAATGAAATGTTATTTTAAAGAGCATGGCTTTTAGAAAGGCTGAGGAAAAAGCAGTAATTTATTGCTGTTAAGAATGAATATGGTAACATGCCTACATGGCTTTTAGAACAACTGGCATGATCCTCAGCAGAAAGAATATTTTTTTTCAGTAATATATAAGATTCATATAGGAAGTATAGGCAATGAAAGTGTCAGAAGGTTCCAAACAACATTTAAGTTGAAAAAGTAAAAGTAGGTGCTTATATTGTCCAAAGACAATTGGCAAAAAATCTTAATTGATCTGAATTTTAAGAAAAGATAAGTTTTCTGGAAGTTTAAAAAAAGAATAAATCTTGAATGGAACAAGTTTCCAGTCACTAATATGGGGATTATTTAGTTATAATAAGTGTCTAAAAGTGTCTAAATTTGTGTCTAAGAGATCAAGCAAACTTAGGGCAGGTCAGCCTTACCACCATTCCCAGGAAAGTAATGGGACAGATCCTCCTGGCAGCCATTTCCAGGTATGAAAAGAACAAGAAGGTGGTTAGGAATAGCCAGCCAAGAGCACAGCACACTTGACCAGTCTAATTACCTTCTGAAGAGAATTCTGCTTCAATGGACAAAGCAGGAGCAGTGGAAGTTGTATACTTTAGCTAGAGCTTTGAAAGAACTTCTAACAGTCTCCTTGTCTCCCTTTAACAAGATTGCAGAAATATGAGCTCGATTAGTGGATGATAAGGTGGGTGGAATATTGGCTGGATTGCTGGGCTCAGAGAGTATTGATCAGCAGTCCAGAGTCCAGCTGTCAGAGGGACAACCCTCAGGGATCAATACAAGGGACAGGACAGTTTAGTGTCTTTATTCATGACGTGGGTGATGAGATGGAGTACAGTCTGAGATATGTAGGTAAGAAAAAGCCAGTTTATATTGCTCCCTGCGGTAACAAAGATAAAGAGAGAAGGATAATAGATCTTTGTGAAAAGAAGATACTTCGGTTTAGAAACATATTCTGGAGTTCTGGGAAAAAAATCTGAGTTGCAGTAAGGAAGGTGCTCTATTGATAATAGAGCTCATTGAAAAAAAAGGAAAGAGCTTATTGCTGTTGAGAGTGACCAGGTCCACAGTGCAAAGCACTGCAGAAAAACCTATTGAAGCAAATCTTCTGATTTGAAGGGTTCACTGTCTACAAGACAAAAAGGGGGGAAAAAGATTTTCTACACTTCTAATGTGGAGAACAGAAATGTTGACTTCCAGAGTGCAGCCATGATGATTATGCTGCTGTGGAAATTTCATCCTTTATTTTATGCATAGCTGTAGGCAGCAATTCCAAATATTTTGGTGGAGTAACTGTTGGACTAGTCTACTTCTGAATCCTGAGTTTTTCTACCGTTGTTTGACCCTGAATAGTTCCATCTCTTTAAAAAAATTTCTGAAGTAGGTATCCTGCCTTCAATTAATTTTCAGGTCTTGTGTGCTGCTTCCCAAATGGCTACCATTTTTTTCTCATGGAAAGTATCAAAGAGGAATTTTAGGATAATCTGTTGTTCTTTGGGTCATTCATGGTCTCATGACTGTTGTATTTCATTTCAGGAAGTGCCTTTATAAACTACTTTTGGAACTTATTTTTGCTGGTTCTACAACCCTAAAGTAAGTAAACCTGACTCATTTCAAACACATAAATCTCAACTGCAATAATTGTGCATTGCTAGAAATTTTTTTTTTTCATGGGTCAATAAGAACTGCAGATTTCCAGATGTGCTGTGGAAATCTGTTTCCTTATAGGAAGGGGACCTTCATCCATGTCATTTAAGTTCTGGGTTCTGTTCCTAGTTCACTGAGTGGCTTCTTTTGCTGATTTTATCTCACTGTACCTCAGTTGCCCATCAGCAAAAAAAATCTCCAGCAATAGTTGTCTCTTCCTGATAACAATTGTAAGAATAAATAAAAGTGAATGTAGTCTGACAGTGATTGCAGTAATCTGTTAAACGTGCTTCTTTCCCCATTTTTATCCTTAGACGTAGATCAGTAAGGTGAAACCTCACTTAATATGTCACAGTGTGCTCCTCTTTCATCAGCCACTGGCTTCTTGGGCAGACCAGAAGATGGCACAGCTCAGTCTTTTTGCCTTCTCCCAGGTGGTTGTTCCTCAAAAGACCCACTCAGCAAAGAAGCTGGTTTCCCTCAAGGATCCCCAATGTGACTGTTAGTAGCCACTTACTGGGGGAAATTTATTCCCTGTACCTATCTCCAGGCTTAGCCTTAGCCCCATAAGCCCCAAGTATTTAGTTTGGAAAAGCGAAGTTATGTGGCTACATTACATCTGCTGTTAGTTTTGAATGGAGATATTTTATACTTGTGGGATTTGAAGACTGGGATTTTCATCAGCAGGCAATTCCAAAGGGTAATTCTTTCCACTTGCTAAAAATACTAGTTTTAGGCTGTCTCTCTTTCTCTATTGCCTCTAGGAACTGGCTCAACTGGCTTAGACCTGGACATTTAACTAGGAGTCACCAGCAGTTCCCAGTCTAAATGACTCCATGAAAAAATCTTTCAACTTTCACACTTTTTTATTTGCTTTTTCTGCAAAGAGACATGGATCACCCAAACATATTTGTCATTTCAAATTATTCAGCATCAGAGACTTTACAAAACAAGTGTGTTTTAAATGTGCTTGGAAACTCAGCAACCATAATTTTAACTACTGATTTCTTTGCTTCCATTTCCTGTGGCAGTTGTGTGGTTGCAGGAATATAATTTTTACTGCTGGGTTCCTGAGAGCTGTGAAGAAGTGTTTAAAGATTCTGAGACTCTCAATCTCTTCTGCTGCTACAGAACACTGATCATATATCACAAAGACTAAAAGTGAGCTCACAAAATGCTAATATTTTTATTGTCATTGAATTGTGACCTAAGAATTTGCAAGTGAACTCCTTGAGATTTTTTTATGTCAATTGCAAATGCACTGGCAGAAATATTTATGGAAGAGCAGGTGTCCTGCCTCCATGGTGACAACTGATTATACTGACAAGAAACAGTCTTTACTTCTGCGGTTTTTTGAGCCTTTGATGAGGGACTTTGTTGATGCATATACAATGCTGACTCCCTCCAGGGAATACATCTATGAATGGAACTTAGTGTCTTCTTTTCCAAACATCTTTGCTTTTATGTCTTGAAGTGCCATATTGATAAAATAAATGTAATCACTTTCCATGATCAGTGCAAATTATGTAGAAACAGGTAAATCTGGAAAGGAGTTTTCCAAAGAACATAAGAAATTATGATACACTGGAGCCTACATACAGAGGTCTAGTAATACTGGGGTAAAACGGAGTGGATTTGCAATTCAGGGGTCTTATCTGGTATGTTTCACCCTGTGGTATGTCACATATTTGTAGCTAGAACAATCTGGTTCCCTGTGTCTGATAGCTTCTGAAAGATACATCTTTGTGTGCTTTTTTCTGCACATTATGAAGCTTGATGAAACCTTAAGATTAGAGCAAGAGGGGTATTGAAGGGATTTCTTTTTAATAGCTATACTACTGTGATATGCATTGCCATTGCAAACAAGAGCTTGTATGCTGTCAGATCAGTTTCTCTGTTTGGTTTTAAAACAGAGAAAATTAAAAATATTAAAATCCACTTGGTGTTTTTATTTCAATGCTCTTTGTGAAAGAAACTACCGACAATAGATGGCACTGTGGTTCTGTGACCCGGGGGTTATTTGTGTCTCTGCTACGCAGTTTGTGCTGCTCTGGCGGTGGGCTGACCCGGGCTGGACACCAGGTGCCCACCAAACTCCCACTCCTCTCCTCAGCCAGGCAGGGCAGGGGAAATACAAGGAAAAGTTCGTGGGTCGAGGTAAGGGGAGGAAAGGATCACTGACCAGTTACTGTCGTGGACGAAACAGACTTGGCTTAGGAAAATTAGTTTAATTTATTGCCGATCAAATCAGAGTAGGCTAATGAGATATAAAAGCTAAATCTTAGAACAACTTCACCCCACCACCCCATTCCCTTCTTCCTGGGCTTAACTTCACTCCCAATTTTCTCTACCTCTTCCCCTGCAATGGCACAGAGGGATGGGGAATGCAAACTGTGGTCAGTCATTACAAGTGGTTTCTGCTGTTCCTTTCTCCTCAGGGAAGGGACTCCTCACACTCTTCCCCTGTTCCACCGTGGGGTGTCTCCCACGGGCGACAGTCCTTCACAAATTTGTCCAACATGCATCCTTCCCTCGGGCTGCTGCTCTTCATGAACTGCTCCATTGTGGGTCACAAGTCCTGCCAGCAAACCTGCACCAGAGGGGCTCCTCTCTCCACTGGCTTCCCACAGATGCTGCCAGGAGCCTGCTCCAGCACGGGCTTCCCACGGGGTCACAGCCTCCTTTGGGCATTCACCCGCTCCAGCGTGGAGTTCTCCACGGGTTGCAGGGGGATACATGGTCCCCTATGGACCTCCGTGTGCTGCAGGGGCACAGCTGCCTCCCCATGGTCTGCACCAGGGGCTGCAGGGGAATCTCTGCTCTGGCGCCTGGAGCACCTCCTGCCCCTTCTTCTGCACTGACCGTGGTGTCTGCATAGTTGTTCCTCTCACATATTCTCACTCCTCTCTCCAGCTGCAATGGTGCAGCTTTTCCCCACTTCTTAAATCTATCATCCCACTGGCACCATCGTAGCTGCTGCTGGCCTTGGCCTTGGCATTGGCCAGAGGTTTGTCCTTCCTGGAGCTGGCTGGCATTGGATCTGTCAGATATGGGCAAAACTTCTGGGAGCATCTCATAGAACCCATCTGTAGCTTCCCCACTACTTAAACCTTACCATGCAAACCAATACAGCTTATTAATTGTAATCTTATAGTTCTACTTCTTAGTGAAATTAATTTAATTGGCTTACTACTATTGCAAATACACTGTTTCTGAGACCGAAATGTGTTAAGCTGTATGTACTTACCCAAAGAGTTCCTCTTCAGTAGAAGGATGGCTGTCCTTAGAAAAAAAGAGTGATTATGATGGCTCATTTTGGGCCAGTTTACTGAGACAGCTAAATTCTGCAACATACTCTTTTTTTTTTGTCCAGCAAAATATTTAAGATTACTTCAGCCTTCAGCAGACATTGTACTGAATATTTATGGGAGAAATAAAACTAAACCAAATTAGCTACTTAAGACAAACCTCCAGTTTATAAAACAACTGATGGCATCTGAATATTTTAATCTGCTTTACTAGCAGTGCAATCAGACAAAACAGTAAAGCATTGAAACACCATTTTACATTAACATTACAAAATACAGCAATTTTTTTTCTCTATGTATTTACATAAGCAAACATATAGGTATTCAAAATAGAATGCATCTCACCGTCTGGCAATAATTACATAAGTACAGTGCATGGTTGACTGGATGGGATAGATACATAGGAATTTTTACCCTGAAGTGTATAAAGGATGCACACCAGCTCAGGAGATACATGGTGAGCTTCATGTCTTTGGACATTTTTCAGATGCAGTCTTAACAGTAATAAAATGTCAATCTACTTGAAAAATTGAAGCTTGTAAGTTTTTTCAGATGACGTGGTCTTTCTGGATGTAGATATGACAGACTGACTCGACATGCTTTTCCTGTGAAGTAGAGGAAGGCCCTAACCTCTGAACCAGCCTGTATGAATGTCTTCTCTTTTTTTTTAAGCTGAAAAATTACAAAAAATTCCATTCCAGTCTGATGCATAATGAAAACACATTTTTTTTGGAAGATGGAAGTGTTGTTCTGAAGCTGGTCATATTAAACCATGGTGTTCATTCCAAGCATGGGCCAAGTGCTGTAAATCCTAGTTTAAAACAGCTGAACTTTGTCATCTGTCTGCAGTATAATGAGTCCATTAATTGCTATCTACTGATGAATAACCTCTAGCAGATTTGGCATGGTGGCTAGAACAAATTCATATCCTGACTCTGTCATCCTCACTAAGGCAAACTGCACAAAAAATCTATTAATATTTTGATGCAAGGTGGCAGAATCAGGCCTTGCTAAGCTGTCAAAAATGTCCATAAAGAGCTGGAGATATTGGTCTTTATCTACTGTGCATTCTTGGCTTTGAGACCCTTCTTAGGCAAAAGCTGCTGATCACTCAATAAAACCATCTATCTGAGTGTACCAGAATCAAAATGTCAAGCATCAGTTTTCCCTGCTTCTAAGCAAAAACTAAGTGTTATGTTCTCTCCAGCTGTCAATTAATGAAATGCTGTCAAGTCTCTTATGTCCAAAACATAGATTTTATTTTAATAAGCTGGGAAAAAATGATTGTTCAGAATCATGTTGTAATGCAACTTCAAGCCAGTAATTGAAACCCTCTGTGACTGTAGTGAAACATTCCCTGTCAGTATTTGCAACCTGAGCAATTTGACATTGTGAAAGAGGAATAGAAAGTGAAATGAAAGAGAAACAGAGGGCTGATCTGCTCTGCCATGTGAGCAAAATGCAGGCAGTAAGGGAAGAGCATAAGCACTGAATGTGAAATGTTCAGTGACAGTTTATCAGCTGCAAGCTGGTGAGCAAGACAGTGCACAGCAGCAACCGGACCCTCATCAGATTTGGGAGGAATTGAGCTCCAGAGAAGTGCAGGGTGCCATATACATCATACAGTATGCAGGTGGGCTCTGCTCCCTGGCACAAATGGGCAATAAGACCCAAGCTGTCCGTCCCGCCTACTTCTTTCTCTTGCAAGGCCAGAGAAACTTGCATGAAGTCAGGCATAAATGGCAAAAAATATGACGATTCCCTCCACTGGTGGAAGCCTCTACGTTTCCTTTCCCCTCACATGCAGGTTTAGAGACCTTCAGTCCCCTGTCCGTATTCATCATATGAAGGCAATCTGGTTTGGTGGCAGATCTAGAGCCTCAGACCTCCTCTCACAAAAGACCTTTGCTTTTATTACTGCCTACTTATTCCCTGAGATACCTGTTTCCAAGGGCAAATCCTCAAAACCATCACCCAAATTGTGGAGTGGAGACATCTGGACATTTGGCCTGTGGGATACAAGATGAGCATTGTCCTTTATTCAAAGTACGAGATTGCGGGTCTGTATCAAACTTGACAGGAAACAGTGGAAAACCACTGCTCACACCTACTACGTGGTTGTCCTTATGCTCAGCTGCATTTAACAGATTCCCTCTGGAATCTCTTCTTTGCCAGAGTGGCACCCCTCACACAGTGCTGTGTAGGAGCAGGATGTGTGCACAGGGAGGTAGGAGCAGCGAGTTAATTTTTCCTTCTGCTGAAGCTGTTCGGTTTGGCTGTGGTGGTCAAGAGTACCCAGTGCCAGAGAGACCATATGAAGCACCTGGTGAGCACAGCATTTA
Source organism: Oriolus oriolus (assembly GCA_013400235.1). NCBI lineage: Eukaryota > Metazoa > Chordata > Aves > Passeriformes > Corvidae > Oriolus > Oriolus oriolus. Next base: position 786,568 of record VXBT01013455.1, on the reverse strand, counting down.
TTCCTCTTGATTTATCATTTGATCCTAAATGACCAGTTTTGGGGGGAAAACCATGAATATCTGCAAGATGAAAGATGACATGCATGGCATCATCACTGCAAATGGGTCTACAGCATGACACTTTGACCCAGACATGGAGGCTGAGGTCTGTGGGGTGAGTCAGTGTCATCATGTGCACACAGAGCTTCTGTGTGACCAGTGCATGGTGGCTCCTATCTATCCCATGTCAGAGGAAAAGGCTCATAAAACTAGCAGATTTAGTTATACAATATATATATAGCACAATAAATCAGTTTCTTGGAAATCAGTCAAATACCCAGCCAACTTTTAAGTCCTTGTCTGCTATTGATCAGTATCTTAAGCTAAAGGCCTTTGTCTTCCTAAGAGGCCCACCTAGTAGGCTAGAATAAGATTCAGTTTCTCTCTCTCTCTTTCTTTGACTCAGTGGAAATTTAATTTCTCTGTAAAAACTGAACAGCTTCAGTAGAAGGACTGATGAAGGCATTGGAGTTTTGCTTCTGGATGGGCAGTGCTTTTTTCCAGAGAAAATGGAATACATCCTGGTTCTGATGAGATTATGGCTGCAAAATTCATGGAATGAATCAAATGATTGGATTTAAGATTTGCAGGTGAGTGCAACATTTATATTTCTCCTCTTCAGCTTAGTCCCACTGGCCTCAATGACATTGGCTATGATGCCTGAAAGGAAAGAGTTTCATGACTAGGCATGTCTGTCAAGTAATGTATTTTATGTTCTTTATGCAATGTATTCTTGCCCTTGGATCTATGAAGGTGAAATGCAGTGTTGTTTATAGGTCCTGTTATTTTTCAAGTGAGCCCCATTTGCCCATACGTATTTCGTTAAGGCTGAGTCCTAGTAGTGCAATCTTCTGACCATTCCTGAGCAATCTGCGTTAACAGCAATACAGCAAAACCAGGGAAAGCAACTTTTAGCAACTAACAGTTTTCTAATCATTCTGGCTTTACAAGCCCTAAAACAAAACCAGAACATCCTTCAAAATGGCCTTTTTTAACCAAAGAGAAGTGATGAGAGCGGATCTGCTTCAACCTTGTACTAAAAGCTTTACTCATGCAAAGCTTCCTCTGACATTACTTAAATCAGACCTCGTTGGAATTGAACAGAGTCATGGATTTGGAATGGGTGCTGAAATTATTTAGCAATGTTATGCTTGGTTTTTCCACTTTTCTCTCACTTCACCTCCCTGTCAGCACCAGTGGGAGGGAGCAGGGAATTAAGACCAATAATTTTGAAAACATTACTTCCAATTTTTAAGCTGAACACATGAAATTTTTGAATGGAAATAAACTACAAGTCTTGAAATAAAGATTACGAGTGGTGGTGGAAACAGAGGATTATTCAAGTATAATTTACCTTTGAAGATTGCTTATTTGAAATACAGAACGAATGACAGAAAAGCCCAGGGACATTTCAGAATGGTTACTGAGGAAGAAAAAGTAGCATAAAAACAGTTAACAAAATGTCCATATAATTAATCTATAGCAGTTTTAATAGATTTTGTTAAATACTTTAAGATTTATTCTAAATATATATTAGGAAATTAACCATAATTTTATTTAAAATTCCGTAAAGTGCTCATTCAGTTAATGATAACAAAATTCAGTTGTAGCAAGACAAACTAGCTGGAGCCTACTCTGCAAGAACATCAAAGGACAGCTTAGCTTTCATTTGCAAAGAGAAAAGAAATGCGTAGGTTTCTTCACAGCCCGTATTATAATACCAGAAATTGCATTTTTTTCTTTAAGAAATATATCCTTTAGAATATTAAAAAAATAAGTTTAATAAAGCCTGTGCTTAAAGCAGCCAAAGTACTGTATGGAAAAAAATTGCACATTTGATACCATTTCAACCCTGCTTTTCATCCACAGGATAATGTGAGGAGTATATGATGCTATTGGAAGGTCTCTTGAACACAGATGATTTTCCTAAGCTATCAGAGCTTCTCACAGCAGGTGAAATTTCCAACGCACACACAGTGGTTGTCATGGCAGCTGCTGACCATCACACACCACTAACCTTTTCGTTCCCTGGGCCAGTACTTCCCTTGGAGGTACCATCTAAACGATGTGTTCCTATCGTGACTGTCGAGTAATCCTTAGCCATCATTTTTGCCTCTTTTTTCAAACTCTTCATTTGTGCTAGCTGGAGCTGGCTGGAATCATATGCAAGTGCTGGGATAGTGTTCACTAAAATCAGCTGGAAAGGTTTCTTCTCCTCTTTGTAGCGACAGTGAATGTAGCGAGAGAAAGCTGAGCGGTAGGTTTTGTTGAACAACGTATATACGAGTGGGTTGACAGCCGAAGAAAGGTAGCCAATCCAAACAAATATGTTAAGAAGTCCTCCAATGACCTCTTCTTTGCACGACTCCTTGCAAATAACAGCCATCACATTGGTGATGAAAAACGGGCACCACATCACAACAAACAGAAAGAAGACAATGCCAAGAACCTTGGAAGCCTTCTGCTCGTTGCTGATGGATTGCATGGTTCTCCTCCCCGAAGTCCCCGTATCTCTGTTCAAGGAGCGCTGAAAGAGTTTCTCTGAGGACAGGGAACTCTGAGGGAGGAAGCTGAATGAAGCAAACTTGGTCTTAGGGCCAACGTCATTCACGCATAGCATAGCTTCCTTCTGTAGCGACTTGATAGTTAAAAAGTAAGTGACTACCATGATGGTTAGAGGGATGAAGAATGCCACAAAAGAGCCTACTAGAACAAAATTTTCATCTGCAAGTAAGCAGATGTCTTTCTTAGAAATGTCTTTCTTAAATACTTTGGAGTCATCTTGCAGTCCAAAAACGGGTACAGGCATGGAGATACCTGAAGGTGGATGAAAGAAGAGGTTAAACACAATTATGAAAAACACTTCCAGCCTCCAAGAAAAAACAAACAAACATCTGCCTGTGTTCTACCTGTGGCTGAGGTGATTGTAGCTATACACATTACCTCAGCCACAGGTAGAACACATTTGCTTCCTTCCAACGGTCCTATGACACCTGGTAGCCACCAAAGCATATGTTCTTGGATCTTGGGCCCCTTGTAATGATCTCTAGACTTGCTCCTTGGTCCCTGCCACCTTGGCAAAGGCTTTTATGAACTATGACCAAGATGACACTATATATTTCTTTTCTGGAGTGACTTAAGAGTGATCTTGGACTGTTTTTCATTGGAGGATTAAGAGTGTTCTGGGTTCTAAATGGAGTGGGAAATACTAATTTTAGGAGGAAAGATAATTTTTTATCATAGGTCTAAGAGTAATCTTTCATTGTGTCTTTCTCTTCTGTTGCTGTAATCTTCATATAGTCAACACAGGCTAAATGCTAACAAAACCCAACTTCCTGTGTGGCAATGGCCAGATGAACAATGGGAACAAATTAGGCCCTGAGAGACACTGATATGAGGCAGCCTGTGATGTGGTTTATCCTGCAGGACTGCAAAGGTCCTTTCACTGTATTTTGAGCTGCTAGAGGTTGCCTTCTCTGTGCACAGCCGTGCAAACTTTGTCTTCCCCTGGAGCATGTGCTGCATCCTTCCCTTGTCATGAATGGCAAGGCAAGGTGATGAAGTCCATTCTCCTTGGACTGCTCTGTCTGACTCAAGCCTACTCTGCTATTTCCTCAGGGACTTCTGCAAATGCTGCTAGAGGCTAGATTTTAACTAGAGGTTAAAATCAAACAGCTGCTGTTTCTTGGTTTGGTTTTGGGGTTTTTTCAGCATTTGTCTCTTCCCCTCCAAATGGATGCTGTCTCTCCAAGAGAGACAATGTTCAGACAATTAAAGAGATGATGTGCTGCGAAGATAGCAAAAGTGGAGTGTGGCAGGGGGTGATAATGCAGCCCTGTTTGGATAGAAGCAGTGAGGTGTCTGACTCATGTGGAAAGTTAGCATAATCTGGGATCTTCAGTCTCATTTGCATTTTTGAACAGAAATCCCAGTTCCTGTATTTGGCTTATGAGAAATAAAAACATTGACTAGAGAAGAACTTCTTATGATGTGAGGAGGATGCTGTGCCCTGCATTGTTCAGTGTATGCCCAAGAATGTCCTTACTGGTTCACAGATGAGTCCTGAAACATTAGCATTTCAATGGTACCTTCCTCTATCTCTCTTTCTTTCCCTTGTTCCCACCTGCTGGTTAAACTGGAAGCCCTTTAAAAGCATAGCCTGTCTCTTTCATTTCACACATATCCAGTACCCAGTATAATAGCTCCAGTCCTAGAGGAAGGCTGTGGAGTACAGGCTCAATACTAAATAATAATAATCATAGCAATAATAACATTAGATTATTATTCTGTTCAAGTGCTTCATTCTTTTTGTTCTTCTGGAGCTTCTACAAAGATCTTTTTTTTTTTTTTTCCTAAGAGCACTGTAGCTTATTTTGTCTTTGCAGCTTTGAACTGAGTCATGCCATTGCCTCAGGCCAGTTTAGAAAAGCGCTGTTCTTATCAGCCCAGGGCAGAAGCTGGTGGAGAGCCTGTGGTATTACCCTTTCTGTTTCTCCTGTGCAAGCTCTAAATGCTTGGGCTAGGAGAAGCCAGTGAGTGAGATGCAAACTCATGCAGTGTGTGGAAACTCCTGAGTTGAGCTAACAGAAACCTCCAGCGACTCCAGAAAAGCTGCTGGCTGTAAAGGTCCACGTCAGTCTCACTGACAACACGGAGGAAGAGGTCACCAAGAGAAACCAGACTGTCCAGCTGTGGTTGAGTAATCTGGGGTGCTGAACAACTCCAGGGAAATGAGGAATGCTTGGACGTTCCTTTTCTTTTTTTGGATGAGTTGAAGGGGTGCTGAAGGCATCCAGCACCTCCCAGCATTATACTTCAGCTGCACGAAGACACAGCATTAGTCAGAGCAATACCACAAGTTTCCAGGCTGCTTCTGCCCTGTGCTGATAACAGCGAGGCTGTTTTTTCATTTCATTCAAAGACCTAGTGTGAGCTGCAGAGATAAAATAAACAATAGTACTGACAGAGTAAAGCGATGCCTTTCATTACTACCTTATGGTTCAGCTGCGTGAGGAGGCATGGGAGCAGAGGCAGCAGAACTAGAAAGAGGAAAATTTTAGCATAGTTGCACGCTTTTTCAAGTAAAGGGCCAAAGTCTGTTACAGCTTCTCACCTGAAACAAGAAGAGCAATTCCCCAACTGCTTTGTTTCTTAGCAGCTTCTGGAGACTGGCATCTAAATCCAGATTTCTGGCTTTAAAAAATGGAAATGGGCTTCAGCGTTTAGCAGATAGTTTCTGCATTTCTTTGTCATTCCTTTAACAAACACGGAAGTGCTGTACCCAGCAGAGCTGTAGCAGGCACTGTTAGTCATGTCAGTTTTTCTGAGTGACCGTTCAAGGCATCTTTCCCCTGCAGCCACAGGGAAGTGGCCTGTATAGAGTTTGAAAACAGCAGAGATGCCACGCTTTGGTGGCAGAGAATACTGACAGCTGTAAACAGCTTTTTGTGTAACCCCAGTTCAGCTGATGCAGGGCATCCCACAAATTGTACTGTGGCATTCTTGCATGGAATAAGTTAACATCCAGCCCAATTTTCTCTTTTCTTATCTCTACAGGGACTAAATTTACTGCTCCCCTCCTGAAAGGAACAGGGTTTGCCCCCCCTCAACAGTTGGCTTCTGCAACATAAGTACAGCTAATTCCATGAGGCACAGGGAACACGTTCAAAGGCAGTCATGCTTAAACTGTAAGTAAAGGAGCTTCCATGTGCAACTCACATCCACTATTTTGATGGGATTTTTAGGAAGCATCACATATGGCCAAGAGTATCACCCACATGTCAAGTCTGGTCGAGATCACATTTGTCCTGTAACCCATAACAAAAAGTCCTGGTCTAAAGTTGCATTACCATTATTGCAGCTGACTGAATGAATTCTTTAAAAGTTGAAGCTGAATGATCTATTTCACTTGGGTGATTCAGATGTATAATTCCTTGCTGGTTTACTTGTCCTTGCTTTCTAGCTCCCTGCTCTTGGTGACTGGATGTTTAAGAAGATACAGATGGTGCTTGTGCATTCAAACATCACAAGAAGAAAATCAGCTTCACAAGAAATGATCATGCAGAGCTACCAGGGAGGGACAAACAGGTGTTTGGGAAATGAAGCATGTGCAAACAGTAGATCTGGAGGAAACAACCTGGAAGGGCTGTAACAGAACAGCTATTCCACACCCTGCCCATTCTGTGCTCCCACTAGGTCAAGGTCAGTCTGGAAAAAACCTTGGTATCTCCTGAGGGCTTTTTTATGCTTTATCTTCCTTGGATTTCAAAAGAGCTAAACTGAGGCACAAGGAAGCATTCAGCACAGAATAGGAGCATCCATTCAAGCACTAAAGGTACGTTAGCCACTCCATTTCCCGTTGACATTCCCACTTAAAACATTTTCCCTTGTGAACAAGCCCTAAATATTATGTTCCTCTGGTACAAGGTGGTTTATTTATATGGCTTGATTTATACACACGTAGCTGTTTCAAACTCTGGATTTTAATAAACCACACAACAGATCCCAAACAATAAAGATGAGTAACAAATTCTGCATTAAACCTCAAGCATTTGGGCACAGCTTCAGAATGACAAAAGGCTCTTTAAAACACCAAAGGTTAAGAAGTGAAGCAATGGCATCCTTCATTTTGTTCCCTCAAAAAGCCTGGTGAAATTGACAAGGGTTGATATAGTGGTACACATTGGTGGCTTCAGAGGTATACAACAGCTATAAAACCACTTTAACTGGACAGGTAAACTGGGTTCGCAGCTGCCTTGAGCTGCTGAGACTATCAATAAATCAGCAACAATGTGCATGCAGGGTGGCACACTTGGGTTACTTGGGGTGAAGACGAGAAGTGGGGAGTGAATTGATAAGGTCAAGGTTCCTTCTGGGAAGTCTCCTTCAAGCAGAAACTGTCAGTCACATGCTTTCACCTTGCATATATACATTTCAGTTGTGTTTAATACAAATGAGCATTACTCTGTGCCTTAATAAATGGCCAAGGGTTAGGAACTACCTTTTAGAAATGTCATTACACTTTCTCAACAAAATTTGGCACCTTTTTCCACCTTCTCGTGGCAAACAAAAACCCCTCCCCATCTCAGGTTTTAGCAGTGACATTGATTCAGACATACTGGGTCATGGCCCAGCTCACAGGCCACTGCACAAAGATGTGCTATGACACTGGGAACCTCTGAAAGGTTTGCTGCTTGAGAAGGCAAGTGTCTCCTTCAAGCAGTTCAGTGTGGCCATACTGTCTAATTTCTTTAGAAAAGTCCATGCTGGTATCTGGTGCCTATTTGTACTCAGAAAATGTCCTCTTTTGGTACATCTACACATTCAAAAAGCAAACAGATGTCCATGTATACTCACCTGCTACATCGCAAGGCATATAGTGCATACTCTCCATTTCATGTTGTATAAAAATCTCCTTGTTACACACTGCCATCACATTATTTTCAATGTTTTTGACTTAATTAACCACACAAAAGAAAATTTATTCCTTTGGGCTACCGTGGTGCCCTGTGTGGGTGTTTGTTTGCCCGAGGAACACAAGCCACAGTGAGCCACTTGTGGAAGGGGGACCATGGACCATGTCTCCCTCTGAGTATCAACGATGAAAATGTGTCTGGATCTTATATGATGAGCTGGAGTTTAGCAACGGTTACTTCCACTCAAACATCCACAGAGGAGCTGCTAAGTCTGACTTCATGTCTCTGCTTGGCATTTGACACTCACCATTATGGTTGTTACATCACTACATTTCATTGTTTTGTCCTTACGTCATCGTTTCCCCAGACCTGCAAACACTTTTGCTGCTCTCTGCATGCACCTGAAAATGTTATTCCCCCACCGACTCCTTTCCAGTCATGAGAAACCTTTCACTGTTAAAATTTTGTTGCTGCCAGAGTAGTGGCAGCCGTATTTCCAATACGTGCAGGTTGCTGATGGGTGGCAGTGCAGAAGCAGAAATTGCCACCTGGGAAGAGAGGATGTTGAAAACCTCTGTATAGATTGGGAGGCTGAGGCTTCATCTAGTTAGCATGAATGTTAAAAAGCTTCCACCTTCCCTAGTCAGTGTTGGAGTGTCCCCGAAGTCCTGGGCTAGAATTTTTCCTCGCACGTGAGACTGACGCAGAATTCTTCCCTAGTGGAAGGTACATATGTTGGCAGAGGCAGAAGTGGATGAAGAGCTTTCTCTCACAAATCCCCACATAAGATTTGTTTTCAAATGGATTTCCTCAAGAGCTAAGAGAGTAACAGTGCTAGAGGAGCATCGTCTCCTTTCTGCATCCCAAGAGGCTGTACTCACAGGAATGGAATCAGAGTGGGTCCAGGCATTCTCCTTATCACTGCTGACAGACCAAATTTAGTTTTTTATTCAAGGGCACACATGGAGCTGGTTTTCTCTATCTTTCCCTTGGAACACTTTATTTGGTCACACATGTTCGATTTAATACAACTGAAAGGAAAACTAATTAAATTTACGTCACATGGGGGGGTGCCAGGTAACAGTTATTCTATTAATTTTGAAATGGCTTTGTTCTTGACAGCTCAGAAAATCTCTAAGCAGACATATTATTTAGCCTAGTGGGAGATACATTCAATTCTTTTTATGTGAGAAAAGTATGGTAGATGATAATTTATACCATAAATAATCTATTTCACTTTAGAAAAACAAAATCAGAGAAGTCTGTGTTTTCTAATATGTTTTTTATTTATATCCTCAGTCCTGAAGCCTATTTCTTGACAAGAAGAGAGATATGTCTCTCCAAATTAATTTGTAGAACTGTGATAATAAAATAAATATTAACAGGATTAGAGGAAATTACAGGGAGGCCAGTGCAAGAAATCAGTGCAAGGTGCAAGAAATCAGTGCAAGAAATCAGTGCAAGAACCAGTGCAAGGTGCCCCTTTTTGACCCAACTGATTAGAAACCCCGGGTTCAAGAGTGACCTGAGTTATGAGAGAGGAAGCCGCTGATGGAGTCGCCTTCTGCTTTGGTATAATCCTCAAAATGTGCACACAGCCCTATTTCCTAAAGGCAGCAAGAATCCAACAGCAGGAAGCAGTTTCTTTGCTTTTGGCTTTAAGTGCTTTGCCTGCCTATGCACTCCTCAAATTCTCTTAGTTATGCTGCAAGACTTGTTTATGGTCTGGTTCTTCTAATTTTCTTGTTGGATTTTTCGGGCCTTCTGAGTATTTGAGGAAGATACAACTTTTGCATAGCAATTTCCAGTGGAGCCTCTTCCTCCATACAGTCTTTGCTTTTCAGCTAGTGACATTATTTTTGATTTGGGCAGAGGCTTCTTCCAAGGTGTTTATTGGCTTTTCACAGAGATCTCCAATTGAGAGAAGCTGTTATCCCTCTAAGACGGTTACCCAGTCACTAAAGGGAGTAGCAGAGGCATATGGAAGTCTGCACTTATCAAACAGCTAGAAATAAATAAAGAAAGGTTTATAAATGTCCCGAAGAAATTTATTTTGGAAAAGGTTTTAGGGACTGGGGATTTCAGATGATGCCATTCATGTGTGCAGCAGGGACCAGTGGTGTTTAGACACTGGTGGTTTCAACTGAACGAGCTCAAAGAGGAAGTTTTGCTATTGCAAACAAACCCTCTAAATTTGGTGCTAGCACAGGTTGGCATAGGCTGCCTTCACTGTCCGCTGACTGCAGTGGGTGGCCTCCAAGGCGGAGGCCTCCAAGAGGTAGGAAATTGCTGGATAAAACCATGCTGCCTGGTCTGTTTTTTCATAAGCAGGGAGGCAGCCACATATCCCAAAGGCAGTAATCATATCTCATTTGAATATTAATTTTTTTTATTTATTTCTTAATATGCTTGTAGTTATTCCCAGGTAATGACGCCCTTGACCTCTGACTGCACATTGCCTCATTTTGACTGAAGCTCTGAAGTGATTCTGTCTTTGTAGAGTAAAAATGTTCTTGCTTGGATGTAGCACACTTTCTGTAAGGGACATCCACAGGTGAAACCATCACTTCTAGGGCCAGCAAACAGAGAGGATATGTGGAAGCCTCAGAAAATTGAAAGGCTTTATCAATTTATACAGAAACATTATTTTAGATGATATGTACTTGCAGTCAATCTACTGCTAATTTAATATAGCATTTATATGTACTGAAGGCACACAACTTTTCCTAAATAAGTAGGAAATACTAAACTGCCCAGTAAATAAAATTTTTTACAATATGGCTAAAGGACAAAATAATGCGTACCACATGCCATATTCTTTGCCAGGTCTCCCATGGATTTGATTAAACTCCTTTTTACTGTGCTTGGTTAGACCTTGTGGTCTGATTATGAATATTTTAGTGATGTTAAACCTGGAGAAAGATGTCAGAAGACCCCAACCCTAGACTCAGTAAGTGTGCCAACACTTAGACAAAAAGTAAATGTCTTTGCCTTGTGTAGATTAGTGTGTAAATACAAGTCAGTACAAATGCATCTACAGGGAAGAAGAGGGAGACAAGAAGATAAGTGGGCCTGCTTTTATAGCAGAAGGCTGGACAAAGCTGTTTAACTCTGTGATGCCTAGGATGTTAAAAGTCAATAATAGAGAGAGTCTAAAATTCCTTTTCTTTTTTTACTGATCCAGAGGAACCCACTCAGCCTGATGCCCAGTGAGGAGCATGCTATCATGCCATGTAGAGCCAACTTGTTCACATGAGAAAGCACCATCCCTGTGTTCCCCATGTGAAAACTTAGCCCATCCTTAAAGAAAGGACAGAGAAACATCTATGGGAGTGATTTGGCAGCGTTTTGGTACCACATTGCCACATCACATCTGGGATGAAATTGCTCCTTTTGCAGTCTGGTTTTTGGTGAGATTGAGACTTAGGGCTGTCCCTGAGCCAGGAAAGAGTGGATTGTAAGGCGGTGTCTGGCTAAGTGTGGACAGGAAGCTGAGGAAGCAGCTTGTCCCCAGGATGCTGGCTGAGCAGCCCAAGTCCAAGGTGCACAGCAGCTGCAGTTCTGGGAGCTGGAAGGGAGCTGGGCTTGATGGTCTCTTCCAGGGGGCGTAGGCTGTTGACAGCTGTATAACCCCTCCATCCATGGTGATTAGAAGTGATGAAAAGTGACTGGCTTTACAGTAAAGAGCTTAATATTTAGTCTGAAAGTTTGCAAGGGGTTCCACAGGTCTCCAACCTATCTCTGCACAGAGGGACAAGGTTCTCCTCATTCTTTTTAGGGCTGCTACTTCTGTGGCTCAGCAAAATGCAGCAGAGCAGGTCAAACTCCCTTTTTCTTTCTGTGTACTCAATTAATGTTTTTTATATTGCATTGGTGTTTTTAAGCTCCCGGTAGCAATGGTTTAATTTCTACTCAGAAGAAGTTACAAATTTATGATTGCCACTGGCCTAGGTAATTATGTTAATTTGCAAAGGAAAAGAGCCTCTGTGTAGGATCTACTCCAGCCACCTGTGATATCTCCTCTGTTTAGCATAGAACCTTTCTGTATTCCATGTCAGATGGCTTCACAATGTTCACTGTTCAGGCCCCTAGGAGAGCAGATTTGGGTATAACAGTGCTTTGAGAAGAAGGAAATACCATACCTTTTTTATGGGATCTTCCTATCAGAAGTTATCAGTTTGTCTTTTTAGCTATGAAGCTCCTAAAGGATCCTCAGAGCTAATTTATTATGTGCTATACCTGCTACATACACAGTAATGCTTAAAAATACTTATAGCAGCAATAAGCTAGAAATTATGGAAAGATCTTAGATATTCCACTACAATAAGCAAATAATGTGATGCCTCCTAGAGCAGTCCAAGTGACAAGATCCCCTAATATCCCAGTTCTTGTATCTGTCTTTTAATTATTACGTGGTGAGATTTGTTGAATGCTGATAGTTTACTTAACACTGCCTTAATCCTTCACTGAACTGAATAGAGATTTCTGTTAGTATCTCTGAGATTTCTTCAGCAGTGCTACTTGGCCTCATTGTGTAGTTTAAAAGGAGGCTGAATGTAGCTATTAGATAAATTTTTTAATTATTATAATTTTTTTACAACAATTTCACACTCCATCTGAAGGGCACAGATAACAAAAACTGTAATTCTTCTGGATTTTCTAGACCTCAGATCATGTCCCAGTTGCTTCTCTGTGCCTCCTTTTGTGGTTGCCTGCAGAAGCTGCTTAATAAGCAAATGGTCAGCTTCTTGCTAGTTATACAAGGAGACTGCAGCAATGGCTGGACAGCTATTGGGATAGATGTCCTGATGTGATGGATAATTTGGAAGGAAAAACAGAATGAGAAGCAGCTTAGAGACCTGCACAGCTCCAAAGATGGTGAGTCAGGATCCTATGCTTTATGTTTCACTGTCCACACTGCAGCTAATGCCCTTCACCCTGACTGAACTCTGTTAAACCAGTCAATGCCCTGGTCACATTTATGAGATAAGAGGGTTGAAGAAGAGATATATAGGGTTCGTATCTGCCCACATTTCCCATCTATTGGTGTCTATGTGGGTGCTACAGCACAATCCCTAGGCTTATCTTTCTGTTAAATGTCACAAAGAACCTTGAAAATGAAAAATAAATACATGACCTGTCCTTGCAACAAGAAATGCAGGAGTGATCTCTTCATGTCCTGCAGTGGTATGCAAGGAAGGGCTGGATTTAACTGGGGAATTTTAATATAAAACTTCTGAGTACTTCTGTGCTTGTAGGGGGAAATTTACACTACTCACACCTGGGACCTAAAATCACAGAGTTTTTCTCTCAGGATACTCACAGTTCAGCTCAGTCTATGATCCTGGCAATAGCGGTCAATTTGATATTTCAAAACTCAGATCAAATACAAAAAGTCGTAACAAGGGCTATGTTCTGCCAAAAGGAAATAAGTCTTCCCAGTGGGTGTGATTTATTTCCAACATAAAGGCAGGATTGAATACAGTGAAATACACAGATTCCAATTTTGATCAGGCAGAAAAGAGAGCCTTTATCATGATGCTACAACCTGCTTTCAGGACATCACAGGAGCTCAACAAGCTATTTTCCATTAATGACCCTGGAGGACATCATAGGCAAAATCACCAGACAGGTGTTTCAAAATTTGTTTCAGGTAATTAGGAATACGTTGTTGCAGTTCTGACAAAACCCCTGACTTTTATTAGCTGAGCTTCTGCTTAGAAGGGATGCCAATGGCACAGGCCAGGTAATGTGCGGGGATAGTTAACTGCAGCCTGAGTGTTCAATAGTTTGCAATGTTCCTGCTGATAAAGATAAATATAATGATTTAATTTTAAAGAATTTTGTGATACATGAACCTTTCTTAACGTCATAAAACACAACATCTGGCTTAAGTCAAATTTAATAAATAAAGAAACTCGTGATATTTTTCTGTATAATTTTAAAATTAATGAAATTTTATAAGTTCTTGGCATTTTCCTTTATGCAACACAGTGCTACTTTAACAGCACTATTTTAAATTTAGTAGGTGATTAAATGCAGTTACAGTGTACAGACAACAGAGTTTATGAATCCCAGCGTAATTCCTTGTACACTTCTTTGTTCTCATTTGTATTGCATGTCGCATTTTCTATGCAGAAATCCAGCTCTTCTGACTAGAGATGCTCAAATAATTGCTTGGTGAATATGGGATCCTCTTTTGAGCATGTATTGTTGTAGAGACCTACTGGAGAAAGATCAGAGCAGGCCTGTGAACAAGTCCTTTCTGCACTTTGCAAAACCTCGCATTGCACTTTCTGTAGAAAAGGATATCCTGTGGCAAGATCCAGGCTCATTCTTCCCCCTCTGCATGGGGAATCCATTCTGAATACTTGTATGTATTGTACGCTGTGCTGGGAACATGACTGGCTAAAAAATACAGCCTTTCAGAGAAAGGGGAGTAACTTACAATAGACACTGTGCTGTTACTGCCTCTTTTCTTAAAACATGCTATTTACTCTGATGTACCCTACAAAGAGAGACTGGCTGATTATAGGTCATACTGGCACCCACCAACAGCTACTTATTCACCAAAAAATAAAAAGATAATAGGACAGGCCTGGTCCAAATTAACTTGATGCTTCTTTGCCCATAGCTTCAAGTGGAAGAAGGACATGGTCCTTATGGTCTCCAAAACAGAAACAAGTTTAAAAAAAAAACGACAGCAAAGTCTTTCATCAGCACCTTGACTAACCAGGTTCTTTCCACATAGCTGTGCTATTAAAAATACAGCTCTACTGTTTATAACTTGCCTTTAAAAATAGAACTGAAGCAGAAAGAATTGCCACACATTAATGTTATGACCAGTCCTCATTCCTTTTCTCACCCTTAAGGCAGAATGCTTCTTGCAAAAGAAGTGCTCACAAAATGAGTGTGTGCCTTTTTTGTAGGCAAACGCTTCATCTCATCCTGATGTAATTACCCAAAGGGTAAATATATACATAATAATTATTCTTCCTTTGATTACACATATTTACTGGTATAACATGTTCTCCCCTACCCAGATGAGTGCCGGGTTGCTCAGTGTCTGGTTTGCCAATGTGTCCCTATGGACACATGCCCATGTCTCATTTCTTTATCTCCGTGTTTCCAAAGGTGGGGAATTTAGAAAGCAGTTCTATCATTAACATTCCTTTAAGGACTTTTTCCATAAATAAAAATATAATGTTAGTAACAACTCCTTGTCAGATGAAAAAACATATACAAGTTCAAAATGCAAGGTTTTTGAATCTTTGCGGTTATGGGAGGGAGATATGTGTGGTCAGCTCATGGTCTGGTGGTTGTGTTCACTCTTCTGGGAAGAACAAATCAAGCAAAGGGTTTTGTTACATGGGAAATATGAGGATAATTTACATCAAAGTAAATAGGATATTTATGTGTCTTTCTCAGAACCATCTTGAGTAATGCCTCATAACCAGAATACATGTGCTAGTCAACTCAGAAATGTACATCACAGCACTGAATGTTTCTTTCCCATGGAACAGAACACTACCTTCACCCGGACAACCTATCCATGAAAAGCTTGTTTTCTCATTAATTGTCACTACTGTAGGAGTCACTAGTATGGCAATGAACTTTTTACTGATGTAATTGTTGCTGACTACTGAGCCTCATAAATTGTGTATCTATGAAGAAATACAATGGAGATCCTATTTCTGAGATGGTTCTGAAGCTCTAATACTTTATTCATGAAATTTCATGCCAACATCCTTCATTATAATTGATGCAAATTTCTCTATATGCTGTGCAACAATTTTTTACAACTTCATTTTATTTTTATGGTGGCCTCTACATCCACAAATGGTAAAGATCCAGGGTTGCCCAAACACAAAACCTACAATGTTTGCTCCTGAAATCCTGCAGCTGGAGTGAGAAAACAGTATGTTCACTCTCTGAGAGATGGTTTCATGAGTATGATAAATTTTTTTTAAATGTTCCCTAGGGAAATTATTATAAAGACTTCTAAGAATGCAAAAAGTCAGGTCTTCAAAAGAAGAAATGGAAGCAGAGTGAATGAATAGATGGGAAAGAGGGTAGTGTAGTAGATATTTCAAGTTTAGCTCCACTCCAGCACTTCCAAATTTAGGTGCTAAGCTTCGAATCTATATTGTCAGAGTACAGTTCTGTGTGATTGTTTGCAGTTTTATATATTTTGGGAGTATATTCCATGTTATAATAAATGATCTTTTCCTATGTGAAAGCATCCCTAAATTAGACTTGATTGAAATGGCAAATTATGTCATCTGGAAGAAATGGGTATGTAGTAGATTCAGGACAGGGACTCCCTGCCTGCAACTGATTAGCTGTTTGTGCCTTTTGAAAACTGTAAAGGGATTTTCAAATGAAAGCTGTGCTTGACAGAAAGAGGACCGAGCCTAAGGAGACCAAAGCTGTCAGCAAAACACAATCCACAGGCACTGGTATTTGAGCTATCCCAATCCCTGCTGCTTCCCTGGCCCTTCATACACTGTAAGGCAGCAAGAAGTCGTGCAGAGAAATTGCAGGCTGCCTGTGAAGGAGGTGTAAGCCTCTGTGTCAGCATAAAATGTCACACTGCCAAATTATCTGGGGGCTCAGTTGCACTGGGTTTGATTTGTACACCTGGAGCTAACTTCACCCTGCACTTTGCAGAATGTTGCTTCATGTGTTACAGTATTTCTCATTTTTGAAGCCTCAAAAGCAGTGGCAAAATTTTAGAGTTATGTGGTGGGAGGTATTTTTCCAGCTTTTTCCAGATCCATGTTGGGCTTTTTTTCTTGCATGAAAAGTACTGAATAAATCTAAGTTGTTAGTGACTGGGGAGTGCAGAGACTGCCTGAAGGCAGTGAACAGATGTGTAGGCTGAGTGAGAAATGATAAGACAAAACTCATCTTGGAGTGCTTGGGCTTCATCAGACTTAGCATTATTTAGACCATTAACAGAGGAATAGAGAGAAATAAGAACTGAGGGATGTTGTATGTAAGGACTTAACATTCATGCCTGTAATTCTTTGTGTTGCCCTTTCAAGGAGGGAATGATGCACTGTCGGCCTCTTGCAGAGCAATGCGTTTGTTAGGCCCACTTAGGATTCAAAGGTATTTTACATGTATTTTTCAGTATAGCTTCTATTTAAAATTCTATGGATTCCAGTTCTATTAAAAATTCTACTTTTTCTAGCAGGGGGAAATTCTTTGTCTTTTTACACCTGTTCTCAATAATGACCTCTGTGCTTTAAAACAAATGGAATCATTTTCAGGGTTTAATGAGCTTTTGCCTTCAACAGCTACAAATAATCTAATTGTCTAGCCACTGTGCGAACTGGATGATTTAAGAATTAAATACATGATTAGAATCTGTTACAAAAATTAGAATCTATTTTAAACCAATTGCCTGTGGCATTACACAGTCTAGTGAAACAAAGGCTGCTGGCTAAATGCTCTTCTTCCACTAAATGCAAAAACAAATGTTAGCACAATTCATTTTTTTTAAACTGAGAAAATCAAGGTTTCAGAAGTCAAATAGATTAAACTACCTGTGCTTTTTTTCTGCTGTTTTTTAAATGCTTCATATGTCACTGAAGCCAATGGAAGGAAGATCATTGACTGCCTTTGGTTAAAATCCACTGAATATATTTGTGTACTTAGTAAATAAAAGGAAAATTACAAATTTAGTGAACAAAAGTGCAATTAATTAGGTACACTAGAAGTTATAATGTAGGTGGTTTGGGAAGCACTAGAAGAGCTTCTTCAGGCCCCACAAATCAGGTAGAACCCATGCTCCACAAATCAGCTAGAAGTATTTGCCAGAGTCAGTGAGCAGGTGGATGAGGGTAATCCAGCTGATATAATGTTCCTGGATTCCCAGAAAGTTCTGAAAATATTGTTTTTTCAAAGGCTATTAGTGAAATTAAATTCTAATGGCAATAGAAGAAAGATCCTCTTGTAGAAAAAGAATAAATTGAAAAACAGAAGGTTGAAAGACGAGTGGTAGGAAGAAACAGATTGGTTCCATATTGAGGGTGGTAGAAGGCAGCATCCAACAGCCCTGTGTGTCCATCAGTGCTGTCCAGTTCAGGCTGAGCTCTTTGCTTGGCCAGTGGACTGATTAAATGTGCTGCCAACACACAACTGTTGGCTGTTTCCCTCCTCTTTCTCTGCTAAAATGAACCTCTGCACAGGGGAACATAACATCTTTCATTTCTTTCTCTTGCTTTTTACCCTCCAGCTTACACATCAGGAGAGTTCACAGGTCACCATCTAAGCTGCAAACTGTATGAACATGGGGAAGTTGAAGGACATCTATCTGAGGCTGGAGAGCAAATCCTTGGATCTGAATCTGTAAGCGAAATGGTAGCCACACCGTGTGCTGTGGAGGGTGTGTTGTGCCCAACACCAGCTCTGCCTGTGCCAGATAACATGGAATGGCTTGGATTGGAAAGGACCTTCAAGATAATCTCATTCCAACTCCCCTGCCACAGGTAGAGTCACCTTCCACTAGACCAAGTTGCTCAGAGCCCCATCCAACCTGGCCTTGAGCACTTCCAGGGATTGAGCATCCACAGCTTTTCTGGGAAACCTATGCCAGCATCTCACCATCCTCACATCACTCATCCCAGTGAGAGTTCTCAGCCATAGTTATGTGAAAATGCAAAGAGTTAAATAATTTATAGCCCTGTCACTCACTCTAAATAGCACTGAGAGCCTGGAGAATGGTAAATGATACATGGAGCACCTCTTCGTTCAGAAGGCATTTCCTATTATTAAGTGATATAGAGAGCACCTTCAGAAACCCATTTCAGACATATTCTTAGCTGGATGGTGGCAGATCAGGAGGATAAGGGTTGATGACTGACTGACAGCAGGTTGCATGGGCAGTCTGAGACCTGTCAAGATTTCCTATAATAGTGGCGCTTTTCTTTATTAATATAGCGATATGGCACAGTGCAAACTTAGTGCAGCCTGGCAGTGACTGGCTCATCAGTTTCTTATAGCTTCCTATGTGACTGCTTTCTTATCTGTCCTCTGGAGCATATCCCATTTGCCATAGCTTGTTGCCAGGCTGAAAACCAAACAGTCTTCCTTCAGCTGGTCTCCCCATGCCCCTTGCTTCCATGAGACTAGAAACCAGCTAGTGAATGAGCACCACTTCATTCCTGCCCACTGAAATGTGCTTGCCTACGTTCATTTATACCTATTTAACCTCCTCACTGTTTTGGTGACACGTAATGTGTGAATGAGATGGAGTTTACCCTATAACCCTTCTTGTTTGCCTGACATCTACTGTTCCCTTAGAGATGTCCTTATCCAGCTGCAGTACAGGACTCTGTCCTCTTCACTCATGCCACACCAGAGTGGTTTCCAATAAAATAAGGAGTCGTATTTTTCAGAGCTATATAAATTGGGACCACGTTGCTATCACTTGCCCTAATAATAACAAGTAACATCTGTGACTCAGCTCATCACTGTTAGAAGAAAGTTTCTCCAGAGAGCAGAAAAGGTGTTTTTACAATGGATGTGTTATTAGCTATTACTGCAAAGAAAAGCCATAACTTTTGAAACAAAATATCAAGCTATCGAAGAAATAAACCCTCCTGCTACAGGACACAAGCCATGTTCTAACTAACAGGGCTAAAGTAACACTTTTTTTCTGGATTCCTTTTAATAGTGAGCTAATTTAGATACTGTGTCAGTAAGCCTCTGTCTGAGAGAAGATGCTGAGCACGGTGGACCACTGCTTCGCCCTTGTAATGGTCATTCTGATCATTCTGTGAGTTTGTGTTTAAAAAGGACAGTAATTTTACACACACTAAGAACAAGGCACCACACGCAAGTGCAGATAAACACAGTATGCACAGTTTTAAGTAATGCTTGACTTATTTATATTATATAGAGAAATGCACTGAGAATATTTGCACTTAGCAGTGTCAAAAATCGGAAAAACTGGACAGAGTAGGTAATATGTTTTCTACTGGATTAAAAAAATGTGACTGTAGAAGACACAAAATATGATTCATCTAATCTAAATGAAGACATCTACATCTGAGTTGCTGTAGGCTTCCTTTATAGTTGAGGGCTAGGTATTTTTAGGGTGGGGTTCACCTGGCCTGTTCTAGACATTATATCTGATTACAGCTGAATGCACCTCAGAGCCAGACGCTGTTGAACCTCACCAGGTCATGGAGGATGCAGAACTGTCCTCCTGTTGAGTGAGGACTCCCACAATTTCTTGCTATGCAGCAGAAGATACAGCTATTTTAAATCCTTACAATCCTAGACTGCTTTTTCTCAGACTCTGGGCCAGGATCAAGAGAGAGGCCAGGAGATGATTTAGTGTGCCAGGCTGGCAGCATGTTAGCCATCATCTCCTTTCCCTCCTCTGGGAAGAGTGGTAAGGGATCACAGTTACCACTTGCAATAATTTGTATTAGCCAGGGAAGGAGCTAAATACCTTTGATTGCTGACAGCTCACATCTCTTCCAGGGCAAAAGAGTGAATTCTTTCTGCCTCTGAATAAGTGAGCTGCCAATGCTTAAGGGTCTATAAAACCACAAGTGCTGAAAGGGAACTGTGTTTTCAAAGCACCTGAGAACCTTCAACCCCAGGTGTGTGAGGAAATCCCTGATGGTATCAGACACCAAACTCTTCCAACCCCTGTGCCATAAGACTATTCTGGACGTGCTGCCACCATGGGAATGAAAGATCAGTGTTCCCATGCTTAGTTTTGAGGCTCTGGGTTTTGCCAGTGCAAAAAGAGATTCATGTACTGGGTCATTCAGAACACCTATTTTAGGCTATAACTCTGAACTGTCCTCTGGAGAGACTCCTCTCATTAACACTGTACACACTATCTGCTGTCTCCTAAATAGAATGTATAAATTCCCCACCATACACACTGAGAAAGGCAGAGAAGATCAGCCCATGAGAAAAATCTCTAAGCAAGTTACCTTAATAAGAAATGGGGAACAACTGACTTGCATAAAACGGGGAAATATTTTTTCAGTTGATATATTTTTTTCTTTTCAGATATTTAGGTAGTGATGGATAATCAATATGGGAAATCATGTCTTTAAAATAAACTTGAATGCAGTCATGCTATCACTGATGTATGTTCTTTCAGTGCTGCTCAGTTCTCCTCCATTTCCCATTGTTGTTGTTTATTTCAATTGCATAATTACTACATTACAGCAGTTCTTAGAATGTGGAAAGCAAAACACTGCAGGCAAAGAATAAAGTTTTAGACTGCAGTATGTATTTCAAATCCTCTCAAAAGCTGGAAATCTGCAATTACGTGCTGAAATATTGCCTCACTTACCAACTGATATGGTCCAAACAGCAATTATTTTGGCAAAAGCCTTAGTTCTTGAGTTAAAGCGGCTGTGGTGGATGGGGTTTCGGATGGCAATGTAGCGATCCAGTGAGATGGCACAGAGGTGCATGATGGATGCGGTGGAGAAGAGCACGTCCAAGTAGATCCAAATGGCACAGAACTTTCTAGGTAGAGGCCATTCGTATCCTGCACAAGAGAAAGTTGGCATCAGCTAAAGATGTGGCATATATCTTTCATTGTGACACGTGGTAGTGAGTGTATCTTCCTAGGAGGATAGTAGTAAGTGCTAAGTAGTAGTAAGTGATACATTTAGAAGCTGCCTGACACTGTTTTAAGAAAACATTTTAATTTGCTAGCAGCCTTCTAACTGTAGCTTTTGGGGTTAACTCTGCTTCTTTCCCAGGCTACAGGCAACATATGTTTTCTCTTTTTACTTCTATTTGTGTAATGCTAGTGCTTGATGCTATAAGTAAACATTTTTGGCAGGAAATCTATGGAAAGAGAAGCAATTTTGTCATTGTAAACCTGCAAGTTCTCAATTTTGTATTAGGACTTTTTATCCACATAATTATTGCATTATCAACACCTGCTGATATGCAAAGCTGCCTTAATTCTGAAAGCAAAACTTTAGATTTAATGGCAGCTAAAGAAAAAAGCTAAAGAAAAAAAATTATTTTGTTGCATACCAGTGATATTTATCTCACCTGTCTTCAGGCCTCTACCACATACCTAAATAAGGATAATTTCCTCTGTCAATGAATATTGATAGGATCCTCCAGGGAATGCAATCCAAAGCAGATGCATTAGTGTTTACCAATATCCAACCTACAGCTTCTTTGCTGCAAATTAAGCCCTTACTTTTTCCTTGTTCTTTCCTCTGCCTATGAAGATTAATTGATTACTTTCCTCTCTCAAAGCTGTTGGGAGATGGCTATCAATGTCTTGCCTAGTTTTGGGTTTATTCTTTTGTCTTTCAGTCTAAGAAAAGCCGAGTACTTTATCTTTTTCTTACAGATCATGATTTTAAAACTTTTGTACTTCTTTCTCTGCCCTGGAATCTGTTTAATCTATCTGCACCTTATGTACCATTCGGTGACTAAAACAGGACTCGGTGGTCTTGCAAAGGCGTCCTGACTGCTAAGTGAAGTACAAGATTTCTTCATGGATCTTGAAGGGAATGTCTTTACTTATACAACCTGGAATGGCAAGCGCCTTTCATGTGAAAGTATCATGGTAGTGAAGAACGTTTAGCTAATGATACATTTTGACAGCCAGATCTTGTTCAGCATCCTTGAAGCCTGGACAAATTTCCCCAGCAGAAGTTAGCTTGCTTCTTTACCTTTGCACTTATCCTCACTGAATGTTATTTGTTGGTTTCAGACTTTCTCTTCAGGGGTCTGGATTCTTGTTGATGATTCTCATCCTGTCCCTCTGAGTGTTTGCAACCTCTCCCAGCTTGGTGCTTTTGGAAAGCTGTGTAAGCTCAGACTCCACGCACTATACAAGTTGTTAGGAGCAGTACTGAGCCAACCCAGGCTAAGCGGAGCCCTGCAGGACCCCCAATCAAACGCCCCTCTATTCCTGCAGGGAACCACTAATAGCTCTCCTCGGAGCGAGTTTTGCAGTTATCAGGGTCCTTATCTTGTAGAAATTTCATTTAGAGCATATTACCCAAGCTGCCCATGATGGTGTGGCATGAGGCAATGCCAAAGCTCTTATTGTGAGAATATGTTAGCAGTTTGGGGAGTGCCTGTCTCCTTTGGAGATACAATACAAGATTTGCAACAGCAGAAACGGAGCGAGAGGCAGAGGAGGTGGGTCTGTGCCTAATTAAATTTAGTTTCAGTGAGCCTTGAGGAGACCTGTTTCTTGGTGTTCATGGGTTGCTGTAATATGAGCTGACCCTGACAAGCCATACAGCATTTATGGATTTATTTTATCATGTTTTCTGGTCTTCTGTTGGGAAATCCGGTCCCTGGAGTGTGTTATGTGATGGCTGGCTTTCAGGGACATGACTTCTGAGTAGCATCTCTCTGTCAGGCCAGGCCAGTTTACACAGGAAAAACTGTTAAATTATTTTTACACTTGACAACATACATCTGTTCTCTTGCTTCAGTGACCTTTGGGAACACATTTGTCATATCCTTCTAGACTTCTTGTCTTTGCTATAAACCAGGATGCGGCAGGGATAAAACAGCATCTGCCAGATAAAATTCCTTAGAGACTACGGATTCAACAAAGGAGAAAGTACATGAGAGGAGAGAACTCTGGATGCAATAAGGTGCACCCTTAGAAAGGGTGCAGATAACATCCTCCAGGAAATTTTCTGCTCTGTAGACATGCCCACCTCGGCAGGACTTACTGGATGCTGCCTTTTCCAGCAGAGTCTGGGGCTGCTGGGTGGATGGAGAACCCTGCCCAGCCCAAAGGATGCAGACTGGGACATGCACATGACTGGCACGGCTGGGCACCCAAACCAGAACTGCCCGCAGTATCTGTAAAGCTCTCAAGAAAATCATCCCTCCTTTGACCAAAGCAATCACCATACCCCTTCAAGGGACTGCAGAAGGGGAGGTGGAGCACACTTGTTCCACAGCCTTGGAGGTGTCCCAGAAGAGCAGGTGTGTGCAAAGGCCTCCAGTTTGGGCTCAAGACTGTCAGCATAGGTGATGTGGCTGAAGTTGAGCAGCTGAGACAAGAAAATGCTTCTGTGGAAGGGAAGGTTTCCGTCCATGCCATCACTGATCATCCGGGAGGTTGATGGTGCACCACACCAAGATGGTTCTCCTGGTACATGTGTGTGCCACCAGATGATTTTTCACTCCAAGTTATGCTGCTTCCATGCCTGGTCTTGCAAGGGAAAAAGCAGAGAGAGGAGGCACAGCCGACAGAGCCCCTCCCCTACGCCTTCAGGTGCCCTGCGGCTCCTGTGCTCCGGCCGTCGCCAGGGCGGGCGGCGCAGCCTTTCCCCGGGACGAGAACTCCGGCTTCCTGCCATGCGGGAAAGGCATCCAGCGCCCCAACCCCCAAATCCCTCCCGAGACACGGATTTCGGGCGTCTCTTCACTCGGCAGCGGAGCTTGGCCAGCAGGAGTCCCTGTTGCTTGTCTCAGGGAATCACGCACGACTCAAATCTCACCCATCGGACAATTTCTGTTTCACGCTGTTTCTCCTGCCCAAGGTAATCTCACACTAGTACAGTAAATCACAGTATTGCACCATCACTGATGCCAGATGCAGTTTGCAAATGCTACTGAGGGCGATCTGTGTAGAGATACTGAAAATGGAAAATAAACTTCCAGCTTTCCGGATTAAATCTCCCTTAAGTCACAGGCTCATGTTTGGACCTTAAGTCCCAAAATAGTGAAGTAATGCAAATCTCTCCAAACGATCTCACTTTCCTCCTGACAGCGTCTAGCCTCTCTTTGAACTGTAGCAATTCACTTGTGGCACTGGAAGACTCATTTCTGAAGTTTAAGGACACTTACAGCCTGACAAAATTGGTGCTGAACACATAGAATGCTGTTTTCCTGTGTGAGCAATGCTGCAAATTATTTTGATGAAAATGAGAAAAAAAGATCGGCTATTAATCACCTGCAAGGGCATGAACTGTGAGTCATTATTAACTTAAATAACTTCTCTTAAGGAATGATAGCTTTGCATTTGTAAATGTTACTAAACAGGCAGAATTAGTGCCCATCCATTTCTTAACTCCCACAATATTTATTCCAGCATTTGCTAGTAAGTAGATGTCTAAGCAGGGTATTGGTGGTAAGAAAATTATTTACATTTGTAATACTTCATTAAAAATAACTGAGGGGGTCGCCTACTTTGTATCTAAAAGTAGTCATTAGTGCTTCAGTGCATATTTGCAGAGCAAAGTAACTGGCAGGACCCTACATTCTCATTAGGAATATGAAAATTATGAGCCAGGGAAAATACTTGAAAGCAATAAAAAGAACAAAGCATCTTCATATACACTTTGAGACAATTCATCTGACAACTGAGTAATAAACTAATGTTCTGGACTATGTTTAAAATGCCTGTAGCTGGAAATATAAAGTAGGAAAATATTCAAGTACTTCACAAGTTCCATCCATTAACCAGTAATATATATTTCAACTTATATGGAGTGATAACAATATTCTGTGGTAAGAGAATGAAATCATAATAACAACAGGATGTTATTGCATGCAATGTTTAAGACTTGTCAATACATGCAGTAGGTTACACAGCTAATACTCACCATACAGTATGGTTAGCATCGACACAGGCATGACAAGGAAACCCAGCAGCATATCAGCTATTGCAAGTGACATTAAAAAATAGTTAGTGGCATTCTGTAGTTTTTTCTCCAGTGAAACAGCCATGATGACAAGAATATTTCCAGCAATGGTTAAAACAATCACTATCACTGTCAGCAAAGCCGGCCAGTTTTTCTGTGAAGGGTAGCATGGTGGGCTCATGTTACTTTCACCTGAAAGATTGGTTAGGTTGTCAGAGTTCACAGTCAAGTTGCAGAGATGTGATATATTAATTTCTCCAGCTCCGTACGTATTTCTGTAGAGTCTTCTCTCATAATTTATTTGTATGAAGGAGTTTGCAGTTGGGTTCACAGAGGTCTCTCCATCACAAAGAATATCCATTGCTAAGTCCAAAACCACAGAGATAAACTGTGAAAAGCAAGAAATTATCACCCTTTGTCACCATCGGGCATTATATTCCTCAGGTCTCCATGCCAGAAGTTGAGGGAGCACAATCTTTTGTCGACTGTATTTTTGCCACTAGTGTGATGTAGAAAAACATACCAGAATTACTCCGAAAGCTGAAGTGTTTTGTTTTCAGTTCCATAGGAAGCCCAGTGTTGGCATATATTGAAAATCCAGCTGAAAAGTAAAACCAGGCTGTAGGATACAGAACATGGGCTTGAGGCTTCAGAGAGCAAAAATGTTGGAGAAATAAAAGAGATAAAACTTTTGCAACCACTAGGACTCCCCTCTGGAGCTACATCTTATTGCTATTGGTAACTGTAATCACACAATTTTCAACACAGCAGTATTAAAATAGCTTGCCGTATTAAACAGCAGAGCTCTCGCTTGTCTATTAAAAAAGTTGATTAATGATTCCATCCAGCATCTTTCTCTTGAAATAATTAGATATGCTCTTATTTATAGTGCATCTTCCATAATATGGCTGATAGTCTCTCTCTTCTGTTGTATTTCAGTATCATTTTCAGCCTCATATCAGAGATTACCTACTCTGCCCCATGCTGATTTTTGTAGCTAATTGTACCCTTTGGCCCAGCATGGCTTCGGAATGGAAATTAAACAGCTAGATACTATAATAAAAGAATACAGTTTAAGGAAGACTTACATTGCACTTCAGAGCCCGCTTTCAAACTGCAATGAGATGCACTTTGCACCCTGGTTTACCATATTCTTCACAGTGTTCAGCCAGTTTCGTATCCTTTTTGTTCAGTCTCCTCCACAATGGTGGTATTTGAAATAGTTTTGTGACTTCTAAACTGCACACTTGAGTGAAGCCAGTTCCTGTGCTGCGAGGCTTGCTCTTTTCTTCTGAGAGATAGGCTGCTTGCCGGCTCTTTCCTTGTGCATTTCCCCGCCCCAGGGCAAGCTATATTTAAAGTAATAATAATGTCAGAGCCCTTCTTGAAGTGACACAAAAGAAAGCGCGCGCGCACGCTAAAGGAAAAGCTGGCTCCACGGAGAGATTACTGATTGCAACAGGAATGGAATTTCTTGCTTGCTGCCTCGTTCGGATTATCAGACCTCCCACTATCTGGATGTCATAAACTGCAAGGTAGCGACAGCAGGGGAGGGCAGGGGAGGGCAGAGCAGAGAGGGTCTTTTTGGTAAACCAGCAGCTTTTTCAGTGTGTATTTCAGAGGTTCTCTGCTTAGGAGCTTTTTCAATGCACGCTTTCAGTTTGCAGGGGACGGCTCACAAACAGCTGCATGCAGTTACAGGGATTTACAGGATGCAGGCTTGAGAGAGACAAAATCTAAGGCTTGCGATGGTAGATACTAGTGAAATACGAAGTGAAAAGTTTTTTCCATACATTGGGGAAATTCAACCAGCCTTAAAAGGCAGGTGTAATATTCAGTCCCCTTCAGTTTTAACTCCAGGTCTGTGCTGACATGTGAATCAAATTGGCAATAGATATTCATAAAAAATTGAAGTCACTCTGATGTCATACTCATTTGTCGGGAGCTGAATGTAACAGCTAACTCCAGCAGCCTGACCCAAGCAGGTATCCCACATGAAGCAGTTCAGTAAAGCAAAGCACACACGCAGCAAAGTGGAAACAAAACAGCCTGACACTGCTTCTGCCTTGTACCTCTGCTGCCAGGACATGCACGAAGAAATAGCCAACTCTTCAATTTGCCACCTAACGCAAAACCTGCTCCCAGATTTTCTGAGACTCACAGCTGTCAAAATTTCAGCTGAGTGGTTCCCCTGTGCATCCTGAAATATATTGAAGATTTCCCCCATGCCAAGGGCAATGGCTTTATACAGGCAGGCTCAGGCAGTTTACAGTAATAGCTCAGAAAGGTGCCAGTGTCACCGCGCACCCATGGGTCCTGGCAGGCCCTCAGGAGCTGCAGGCTGCTCCCATAGCTCAGCTCTATATGCAGCACTGTTAACCCTGCTGCAGATCCTAGGGAGCTTCAAACACATGGAGCGTTACTACAGCTCAGCTGACGTGTGCTGATCTCTTCATGGACCGAAACCTTACCGAAGTGAGTCTCGGAGCACACACTGAAGCCCATTCATATCAGTGGGGCACAGTTACAGAATGTCTTTCACAGTAAAGTTCTTTGGAGCCAGTTTTACTCCCAGATGAACCCAGCAACGAGGGGCAGACGAGGCAGTAGCTCCCACTCATGCCTATGTGGGACTTGGAAGTATGTCATCCTAGAACTAAAGCTCAAAGATCTGGTGAGGCCAGATGTCTGATGAAGACCATCAGACAGCACAAACTGGTAAAAATAGGTGATAATGCTGAGTTTAGCAAGAAATGCTTCAGCACTGGCAGTTTCATCGAGGAGCCAGAAGAGGCTCTTTCCTCTCTCCTTTCATACAATAACCAAATGGGTTACTGTGTCCACCAAGTGAATTTGGCATCCCTGCTCCAGAGGGTTTAGCAGCCATCCCCATGAACATGAGAGTGCATATCTGATGCAGAGGGTGGGCTCCATTTCTGCTGAATGCAGCTACTGTGCAAAACAAGGCAAAAAGACCCCTTGGCTAGGGCTACATACAACCTTTGTGAGGAACCCAGGTTTCCTCTTGTTCTGTTAGAAGGCTGGCTCTGGGCTCTGACGGCTATAATGTAGCAATCAAGGGTGCCTCATGGATGTCACTCCTAAGAAGGAAGTAGCAATATGTTTATTGATAGTACCCAGTGGTTTTGCAAAGTTTGATGGTAAATGTGACAGCAGTTTAATAAGATCTGATGACAAGGTGCAGTTGATTATTTATTGGCATAGAGAACAGGGTCAGACAAAACAGGCAGGGAGAGAGACTCCCCTGTTGAGTCACAAGGTTCAGAAAAGACCTCCTTGTGTTCTAAGCTCCTTCTCAGAAGGGAGTGTATGTGTGCCTAATTCCAAACTTAGTCCCAGACTTAGTCAACAGTTTATATCTCAAGGATTATGTGTGCACAATCAATCCTTTGTGTCACTTAGCGAAGATTTCAGAGTTTAGCGTGAT
Organism: Oriolus oriolus; assembly: GCA_013400235.1. Lineage (NCBI taxonomy): Eukaryota > Metazoa > Chordata > Aves > Passeriformes > Corvidae > Oriolus > Oriolus oriolus. The sequence continues at coordinate 758,036 of VXBT01013455.1, read as the reverse complement.
AATAATCACTTATGGAGAATCTCTTGAGACACAGAATTTCCCAGCTTTGAGGAGTAACCTTGAGAGCTACAACTCAAAGTGAAGACCCTGGCAGAGAGTCCACTGCCCTGCAGGAGAGATCAATGAACGCTGGCTGTTCACTATTTATGAAGTAAGATAAAAGACTTGCAGTCATATTTGCACACCAGCTGCAGAAGGTAATTTCTTCCAAACTTGGCTGAGTTGGACTTTGACAAACACTATGGTTGGGGGTGTATAATGACTCATTTAAAACTGCAGGTCTACTCTGGACATCAGGAACATAAAAGTGGATTGCCAGCCAGCTGAGTGTTGCCTTGCCCAACACATTTGCAGCTACAGTCATAAGCTCTTCATATAAGGACTGCGCTGTTTACTTCGATGTAGCTGTAGACATGAGTGTCTACCACGAGGTCTGAACACCTTCTGAAGACTAAGCTGTCCTCCCAGAAAGCAATTTGGCCTATCTAAAATTGAGGCATAGGTGTATGAAAAGTTTTTTAAGGTTTGCACATGGATAAATCGGAAACCACTTTTGTGTAGGCTGATATGTCAGAAACAAATCCATGACCTTATGTCTTCTAGCAAAGTGTGTCGTGCAACTGATCACGGTTTATTGTATTATTTACCTCTGGATTTTTATTTTATTTTGACTGCAAAAGTCACTTGTCTCTCCTCCTCCCAAAAACCTGAAAAGTGTTTTCCTTCCACAAAGTATCATTGCAGGTATCAAGCAAAAAAAGTGTCCAGCCTTTGTTTGCAGAGCCTAACGAAAGGAGGATACCAGGGCTCTCCTCCCTTTGCAAAACCAAGCATGAGGTCTACCTTGAGATTTCAGTATGGAACAACTCCTAGGTGATCAGTCATGTCTAAACCAGCCTTGACCACTGATTTTCCTAAAGGTGGGAAGCTCTGGAAAGCTGAAAGTCCCATGATCTTCCATTTTAAATAAACAAGCTTGCAAGTCAGTAGCAGCAGAGCTGCACCCCCAGGCGGCGCGTCTGCGCTAAAAGCAGACAGCTGCGGTCTGTCCCAGCATATGTAAATTAAGTGAAATCTTAGCTTAAAATGGCAATAATGTGGTCTGTGGTAGACAGAAAACAGTCTCTAGAAACACAACTGGCATGGGAACAGACTGTATATTGGTTTTTAATTTCTGGAAGGCACCAACGTATCAAATTCATGACAGCCCCTCCCCTGTTCCCTAGCTCTGCTTGGAAATCTTTTGTAGGACATTATTCTGTTCTCTTGGGAAGGGTTTTTATGCTTGGCATGGTGCTCATAAACACTTCCTAGAAATGCTGCTTTTCAACAATTTCCATCTGAAAGAGGAGAAGTTAAAAACTTCGTTTACTTAATTCAAATTTGGTGCTCTCAGGATTGTTTCAGGTGTAAAAATCCCCAGTTTCTGAGTGTGCCATTGCTTTCTGGTGCTCTGAATAGGTTTTGTAATCAGTAAATGTAGTAGTAACTGCAGATGTTAATCAATCACTCTGACATCTAAAAGAAAGGCAGGTGGAATGTGAATAATTTGTGTTGTGATCGAGACTACTACAGTTTGGTGTCTCTGCATTCATCGGGACTGTTGGATGTGAATCAGAGGCTAGCTATTACAAACCAGAACTAATAACTAAAACCCCCTGCTCTCTTTTTGATGTGGTTGGGCTCATTCCAGACCTCTGAGCCTTCTAGACCCATGCCATTGCAGTGAGGTAAGAACAGCTTGACACGAGCCTTCTGAAAACCGTGCTGGAGCAGCATCCCTCAACCTCGCTGTTCACAGGTGATGATCCTGGGCAAGCTGGGTGTTGCAGCACCAGAGCCCTGTGTCCTGATGACTGTAAACCTGAGGTGAGTAACTGGTGTGGTGTTGTAGGAGTCTTTGCTGTGAAACTGGCTGTCTGTATTGATTTGCTCTGGATTGCTTTTGAATGACAACTGAATACTAGAAGTTGAGGCTGAAGGGAAAGCTGGAATAACTCAGTTTAACTATAATTTCATATTTGTTAGAAGATATACATTTATGTATAGCTGAAGCTCTCTAAATTTTCATGTTTATCCCACACACTAATGCTAGTTTCAATCGCTATTCAATCCCAGGTGACGCTGAATTAATACCTTGCTTTTTTAATATCAGGCTTTTGAGCCTGATTGTCTCATTCATCCATGAGTTTTGGAAAGATGTGCCATATTCCTGAGGATTTGGAGGATGTCATCCTTTCTAACTGTGTTATTATTTCAGGATCTACAACTTCCTCTGCATACTTATGGTGCCAAGGGTAAGTTAAATATGAAAAAGAACCCAGAGCATCTTAAGACACATCTTTTATCTGCCTGAATGCATGTACTGAGGTCAGATTGGTAACACTGTACCTTCAGCCCCTTTAGGTTGTGTCATTCCAGTGGAGCTCAATGGAATTACTGTGGCGTAAAACTGATGGACTGATTAGTTGGCTGGAAATTAGAGTCAGAATTATTTCTTTTTCTCATGTGCGATTTTAACTGTTTAAACATTTCTTTCCCCAAATCAGAATTTTTTAATGGGAGGAAAAGTTATGAAGGACTTCAGTTTGGAAGTATCCAAATATTTTGCTTCAATCTTGTTGTTCTAAATACGATATTTTAATATTGTTGAATTAATAATATTTTCTTATGAGCCAGCTAACCGGCTGGGATGCAAATTGTCTTATTCCCAGATTCTCCTGGGCAATTTATATCCACCACGACAGCACACCCAGAGGTGGTTTCAAGTTGAACTCAGTTGTAATAAAATATTCTTGTTCAGCTGAAATGTAAACTGAAACATTTGGTTTGGGTCAAGCCCGTGTAGTGAAGAAAATATTTTGTTTTGATTTTCCCAAAGGAAACCTGAATGCTTTGGGCAAAATTGATTTTTGCCTTGAATAGAAAGTTGATTTTGTGGAAACTTAATTTCCCACCAGACGCTGAACTGTTGGGGAGTGTCCCTAAGCTTTTGTGCTGAAACAATTAATGGCTTCCAATGCTTTAAGGAGGAACTCTGCAGCCTTATTTAAAGAAACCTCTCTAAAAATCTATGCTTTATTTTAGTGAAACCTGAAGGGAAAGGTTCTTCTCCATGTCTTGCTCTCAGCTGTAAATATTAACTATTTATGTACCTAACAATGACCTTTTATACCACCAGAGGCATCTGCAGACATTTGATTTACTAAAACTTCTTTGGCTTTGAATATTTTCATTTCAGCTCTGCTAGGAATAAGCTGATAGGTTGGCTTGCTCTGAGACAATATTATGTTGTGTTCTGGTCACCTGAGTTACAATTTGGCCAGTTTTTCTGTAGGTAAAATTTTGTTGCATCCTGACACACATCACTGCAAATCCCATGATATAAAGCTCTATATTCTGTGCATTAATACCTGAATCTCTTCCACTACTTTTTTTCCTCAGTTCAAGCTTCCAAGCAGTAGTGAGCATGTTCCACTTGATTTGCTTCAGCTACTGCTTAAAGATTCACTTGCTGCCCACAATTAACACTGGTCATCATCCAAAGCCTGTCTCACCTCAGCTGTTACCCAGCGAAATAGCATCTTTTTAATGGGGTGACCAAAACCATACACCATATTGCAAAGGTGGCTTTATGGGAACATTCTGCCAAGCTAGCCTCATCTCTTAGGAATCTTACAGTTTAAAAGCCTTTTATCAGGTGATAGAAGCTGCAGAAGATGGTGGGGGCACTTCATCCTTTCTTCCTTTCCGCTATTCAAAAAAACTTCCTTTATGTTGATGATTAGTATGAAAAAAAGGGAAAACAAAAGGAAGACAAAAGTGATTTCAATTTCTTTTGTTCCAGACAGTGATTTGACCATATTTCTCTGGGCTACATTTTTTACTCTTATTTCTCTAGCAGGATATAAGGAGAAACACAAAAGTAAAATGAATCCATAAGGACCTTCCTACATTTACACTTGGACATTGATGGATGGAGAAGCATTTAAGAGAGAACAAATCAATTTTGAATCCAAAGATCTGGGTCATCTCTTCTGGATTTGCAGCATTCGTGGTGGCAGGGATTAACTCAAATATATTTGTACTTCCCAGAGGCTCATGGGTTCACCAATGTATGGCAGACAGTACCACAGAGCTGTGAAACAGGTGGGCACCACAAAAGTGATGATTAAGAAATTTTTACTTTCTATACATTTGGCAGAATCAAACAGCCACAGCCTTGAAGTTTTACATATATAAAAGAAAAAAAAATAAATAAATAAATATAGCTGCTATTTGTTACAACTCTCTATTTTGTCGGGCAGGTGACTGCTGTTATGTTTTTCCTCTGTTATTCCTGAGATAGCACATTTTCCCAAGTTATTAAGTCACAGTATGTAATTGATAACCATCAAAGCTGAAAACATTATGCAGTGCATGAATTAGCATGAATGTCTGTTATTCAATATGTGCTATATTTCTAAAAATATGCAATTATTCCTCACTGGCAAACTTAAGATTTTTGCTATCAGGTTTTGTTTAGTTATATTTAACTGATTAGAAAAGCTTTAATGGATGTAAGCAGGAGTTCTGTAAAGGGCAGTCCCCAGTAGGTCTAATTTTATGTGAAATAAGCAAAGTTGTTGTCTTTATGCATAGTAGTCCAGCACTAAATCAAGGTTGTTTGGGCAGTGTGGACTGGCAAGGAGGTGCAAAAAAGTAACACAGACACACTGGCTGATGGAACCCTTAAATATCAGTCATGATGTTGTGACTATGGCTTGCCAGGAGTGTTGGTTGGCATTACATGCTGGACTCCAGTTTGCCTGTTTAAGAGAGGTGTGCACTTACATTGCAGGTGCATAGAGAAGCAGTTCCCTCCATGGAAAGGGGATGGCTTCCTCTGATTCTGTGGCAGTGAATTTAGGGTCAGTCATTCATTGGCCTGCTGAGCTGGATCCCCCTCTCTGCTCATTTCATGTAAGGTGGCGATTCACTTGTCCAGCTGTTGATTGTATCTTCATGGTAGTGTCTGGTTCTTAAAACAGTGGAAGCCAAGACAGATGTACAAAATACAGTATAAGAATTATGCTGCCTCAAGATATGTAAATTGTCTTTTATATCTAGACACTTTGCTGTCTGAACTAGTTGACTCAAACAAATGTGCTGATATTTTGCTGTGACTTCCTGTATTTTAAATACTGTGTTTCTTGCAGAATGATTTTAGTATAACTTAAGGTGTTCTGGAGGAAATATAGTGTCCTTTTCAGTTAGTGATGGAGCTAATTCCCACCTTCTTTTTTAGAACAGGTGCTCTCTTCAGAGCCTGCAAAATTCTGCTATGAAGGTGCTAGAGAGATCACAAAACCCAGCAACTTGATTTGTAAAAGGAGCTGTTATTATTTACCTAGTTTAATAGACACTGTTTTATCTGTGTTCTGGTTCCTAAATAGCACTGGAATCCAAATGTTTTTCTTTAGAACAATTAAGGCAATCAAAAGTATCTACTTAAAGCACTGAATCACTTAAAGAAACAAGTGGAATACTACTAAAATATAAAATATTTTTCCAACGAGGTTTGATATCTCTGTAAACATTTTGAATTTCATTTTCTTCCAACTCATTTTTGAGTCTGCTGAGGATCCAAATATCAAGTTTACTATCAATTTCCACCAAGGAAGCAAGTACTGTAAATTGGACTACAAGTGAAGAACTGATTGCTTTATGCAATTTAATTTATATCGTTCTAACATATGTCAGAACACCATTGTAGTGTGGAGTGCAATAAAAGGCTGACTTATGTTAGGAGTCTTTTAGGAAAATCCACACTCACTGGGCATCTCCAGATCTTACACACCCATATTGTGCAAACATGGGCTACAGCTGAGTATTAGAGTCGTGCAGGGCAGGCACAAGAATCCCTGAGGGCACCTCTGAATTTAACCTCTGAATGTTAAATTAGCTTTATTGAAATATGTCTTTTAAATGAACTGAGCCTGATGTCTTTCTTGTTCTGGAATATGCCTTCTTAATAGTTCTTCCTTGAGAGCTCCTGATGAGAGGCAGGAATGAGGGAACAGTCGTTACCATTAGGAGTATGAAAGTGCTGAATGGTGAAAGTTATCCCCTTTCTTCCAGCCACAAGTTTTTATGTCTGTTAATACATTATAGGGCACTGCAGCCTTCTGTAGTACGGGTAGGGTCACTGAGCTAATGCACACCAACAAATCCCAGTTAGCTGCTGCTCTGCCCCGGTCATCTGTGGGAAAGTCCTGAGAGATGTGCTGGCATGACCCAGAGCAAGGAAGATATGTGTGTATGGGCACAGCACTAGGATTAATGTGGATCAGAGTACTTCCCAAAGCAAACATATTCCTCATGAGGATGGCTGCTGGCACATTGTGTAGCCTTGGCACCTACCCCATATATGTCCTTGTGAGATACCATTAAGGAAAGGCTTCTGCAAGGTTGCCAGTTCTATGGCTGCAAGGGCAGGGAGGACTCAGGAGCACCCTTGGGCTGCCCACGAGAAGGGTTGGAGGCACCCTGGAAAGCCCAGACAGCAGCTCCTGGGACATGCAGGCAGTGACTAACTGGAACCTGCGCCACAGCTCTCATGTGGTAAGAGAGTCAGGGGCAAAAAGGAAGGCATTTCAAAATGCAGATGTGAAAGTAGACATTCAGTTTGATAAGGTGAAGAAATACCAGGAGCAAGCAAATACCTGCTGCAAAGTGGCAGGACCTGCAGAACAGAAAGTTGAAGGGTGTATAGGAAGATAGAGAAGGATTTGGTGCTTGATGGATGAAGGAAAGAAAGGGGAGGGAAGGAAGATCTATTATGGTCTGATGTGCAGATTCATGAGTCAAGTATCAGGCATGCAGAGTCATATGAGTCTTTGATGAAAACTCCCTTGTAAGCCCGGAAATGGCCCTTTCCCACATCCATGGTCTGAGGTTTGTTACTTCAAATGCAAAAACTTGCAAAAAACAAAACTCCAAAAGAGTCTTGGTGGTCCTGTAGGGCTCTCTTTAAAATTTTAATGTGCTCTTGGCTTTCATCCACTGTCAAGTATTAATTTTAATGCCCATTTATTCTTCAATATTTCTTAGACTGTTTTGTTTCCATGTATTTTTCAGACATGCTGTAGAAGAAAAACTGCTCCAAGTAACTCAGACCCATGTCCCTGTTTGTGCTAAGAAAAGGAGAGCTTGGCAAGGGAGCATAGCATCACTTCCAACCACTGGTAAATCAATGTAAATGGAAAATCTCCTGTTTTCACTCCAGCATATTTCCAGGAGGAAAACAGTTTATTTTTGCCAGGTCCAGAATCTGGTCCTTAGTGATCTTACTGCCATTTCCCGAGGCAGTGTGCTATTATACTCTCCTGACTGAGACTGACTTTTAATACCTGGAACAATGGAAATCCCATAACAGTCTGAGAGAAGACTGAAGAACCTGTCTTTGTAAAGGAAGGCTTGGAATGGACAGATGTGGACAGTAGAATGGGCAGGTGTTTTCAGTAGAAACTATGTGTGGGCAAGAAGTCATAATTAGTTGCACAGGTTATAAAGAGGAGCAAATTCAGAACAGGGATTTGCAACCTTTGGGTTGCAGAGGCTGGCTCTAGCCACTGGAAGTCCCATCACAGACTGCTTGGCAGGGGTTGGAGCCTGCATGTTTATATGTGTCTGGTTTTATTTATAGGGCATTTTAGGATTGCCCAGTCCAAGGGAGACAAGGCAGTGGGAAAAACGCTCTGTTCCTGTTTGCCTCATAGAGTTATGAACACAACTCACTTCTTGGCAACATACTGTTCACTGAAGCCAGGAGCTGTGTGAAGGGCATTTTGGGAGTGAAAATGACAGAAGCGCCTAAAGCACGTTGACTTTCAAGAGGCACTTCTGCTTTAAGGAGGACACTTCTGCCATTTGTGCTTTATACCTTGTGCCCAAGAAGCCCACCATGAGGGGAAAAGAAATCAAAATGTTCTGTGGTGCTGGAAAATTTCGAGGCAATGAGACATACCTGGCACATGGTAGGTGGAATCAGTATGTCACAAGAGACCTGAATTGCTCTCGGTGTAGTGTTTAATTTAATGCATGGCATTAAAATGCAAGACTCAAGCCAGAAATTTGCCTCTGAAAGTAAATTGGGCATCCACCCAAACACCTGACAGGAGACGAGCGTTGTATTGTGGCCCTTTATAATGGCTGAAATCCCTGGGCCCTTCTAGCCTGGCAGAGTCCAAGTCCTGAGTCAAGAGCTGCTCAGGGAATACCTTTTTCCTGTAAATATGTGCTTAAATATCAGGCTGCTGAACTGGTGCATCCGGCTTGGCTTGTCCTGTGCTGGTGATACGTGAACAAAGAAAATGGCATGATCCAAGATAAATACAGGAAGGCTCTGTAAGAGAAAGAACTTCTTTCTCCTCGCAGTGAATTCACTGAGTTTTGGTCCAGATGCTATTTTATGGGCTGCACTCTTCAAAGTGCTTCCTGGCATGGGGGCACATTACTTGCTGGGACTTGTAGGTGGTTCTCCAAAATAAGTAAGTCAGTGGTACCCACCTCATTGTCCAGACTGGAAATTTCCTGAGCTCCAGAAAACTGCAAACATGAAGTTGAAGAATGGTGAAACTCCTGCCTGCAGCTGTCTGGGACAGGACGCCTAATTCCCCCATCCTACTCCTGCTCTTTAGATGCTTAGAAATGTTGTTCCAAGTTCCTGGAGCATCCGTGTGTGCTGGCAAGAGAGATCTGTAAGTTCTGCACTGTCCAAACTAAATAGCAAATTACCACCTGAAGTCTGCTTTGTGAATGTCCCCCCCGCCAGCTTCTGGGGTGAGCTATTGGTCTGGGCTCACATACGCTGTGTAGCTACTGACTTTTGCAGAACAAGCAGCTCAGCGCTTGCACCCTGTGTCTCTGTCTCACACGTGCCCCCTGCTAAAGAACAGGTATGAACCGTTAGAGTCAAAATTTGAAAACTGGAAATGCTCGGGTGTGTGTCACCAGCTAGAGAAAAAATCCCATCATTACACTGCTACTACAACATCCACCTTATTTGTGCCTCCAAATCAAATGCATTAAATTTAATTACACAGTAGTACAACTCCAAGACAGATTTAATACATTGGGATGAGAAAAGCTCTAAAAAACCCAGTCCTTTGTTAATAATTGAAGCAGTACTTGTGCCTCATCCAACTTGGCCTTGAGCACTGCCATGGATGGGGCATCCACAGTTTCCCTGGGCAATCTGTTCCAGTGCCTCATCACACTCACAGGAAAGAATTTCTTCCTAATATCTGATCTAAACCTGCCCTCTTTCAGTTTCAAGCCTTTTCCCTTTGTCCTATTGCTATATATCCTTGTGAAAAGTCCCTCTCCAGCTCTCCTATAGCCCCCTTTAGGTACTGGAATGCCCTATATGACCGATCTCCTCTCCAGGCTGAACAATCCCAGCTCTCTCTGTCTTGGAAGTACAATGCTAAACTGTTTTAATAAATACATACAAATACTGGGTTTGTGGTCATTTAATCCAGAGCATGGAGTGAACAGATGTAAAGACCTTGTTAGGTCAGCTACTCTGTGCCCCAGTGGCAGTGTAGGACTGAGGCAAGCAATGTGCTTCTGTTGGATCAGTTCTCCACGCTCCAGACAATGTGATGCCTGTTTCCTAAAATATCTTCCTTTATAAAGAGGTTTTGTTTTCTCTCCTTCACAATGGGCAGTTTAAATTCACCTTGTGATTTCATCCACGGTTCCTAATTACATCCTTTCTCCTGGAGGAAGTAACTCCCCTTGGTGTGCAGACCCTTCAAATATTGATAAGAAAATCGCTGTCCCTTTTCTTTTGCAGATGTGTTTAAGCCCAGTTGTATTCATAGTTAGCCTTTCAAATCTTCCCTCATGCAGCCCCCGCATCCTTTTTGCTGCTCTGCTTTTACAGTTTCTCACTGGGCATACGTCTTAGCATTTCAGCTTTGATGGTAGTACAGCAGCCACGACAGGTTTGCCAAACCCTTGCATACAGAATGGAAGGCAATTAACACTATTCTTCTTCCATTTTACAATAGGAGATAGACAATTTGCTTTTGCTTGGACTCTCGTCCCACCACCTTCTGAGCTGGAACAGATTGTCCCCTCCAGTGTAATTTCAGCCATATTCAGTCCTTTAAATTGTGTTTGGATTTTGTCCCTTAAAAACAAGGGAAGAAAAAAAGAAGAGAAAGTGAATGAGAAGCTTTTGCCCTTCCCATTTCTCAGCTGTTTCATTTCATCATCAACCTGTGTTAAAAAGGTTTGGGAAAATTAGGGCATGGGAGGAGACTGTGTGACAGGTGAAGGGGATAAAGCAAGACAAATGCTTTGGAGGACTGGGGGGTCGGGTTGAGTCGGTGGGAAATAGGTGCTTTTGAGCAGGGTAGCTGGAGAAAGAATAGCAATGATTACACGGGAAGTCTGAACTGTAGAGGCACAGTAGGCAGTAGGTACCAGGAAGAGATGCATTAGTGGCAGCTGTGGGATAATGGGGGAAAAAGTAGTGCTCCTGTACCACTGTCAGCTGACTTAATCACCTTCTGGGTGTGAAGGGTGAGAAAAGGAACCCTCATTGTGCAGCAAAGAACATGGAAAAGCTGGATTTGTAACTTGAGAGACAGTTAATGATCAGGGAAATTCTTCTGTACTGAGACTATGGCCTGATGTAGGATGATGTGGCATGGTAAGATGGAGCAGAGCGAGCAGATGTTAAGATGGAAAAGTCTTCCACCAGCATATGCTTGGCATAACTTGACATGGCACTGTTACAAAGAAGATTGCCAGAGGTATGAGCTTTAATGAGTTTGATAAAACCCCCCTCAGGGGTGCTAGAGGACTCCAAATTCTAAGGGAAATCTCTATTCAAGGATTCCTCTTTCAGTTTTTATCACTAGAAGGGGAGTACTGTGCTATTACAGAAACAAGCCTCTGGAGAAGAAGCCTAGGAGTGTGCATGGAATGCAGCTGGATCTACAACATTTGGATGAAGTTGTGCAAACCGCTTTATCTTCATGGATCCTGCCTGTTCCTCCAGGATGACAGATATTCTGAAAAATACTCACTGTTGTAGTTAGCACAAGGAAGCCTTATATGCCACTTGGTTTTGGGTTTAGCTCTGCGGTGCTGAACGGTCACAGGAATATCCCAGCAGGTAGCAGTCAGAGAAGCATCAAGAAACCTACTGGGGTGTGCAAACAACCCACTAGGAACAGACGGGAGAACAAAAACAATGACTGTTTTGTTTTGTTCTGTTTCAGAGCAGTTTTTACACATTTCTTAAGCTGCCCTATGACTCATAGGATTTTAGCCACATTTCTGGGTTTTTTTCTTTAAGTGCGTAATCCAGATTTTCTTGCTGGAAACAGTCTCCAGCAAGCAAGTATTTAAGGGTTAAGCAAACTTGACCCTTCCCATTTTAAGTCTTTGGCACTGCCACACCCGTAAGCACCCAGGACAAAAAGTGAATATAATTTCCCAAAGCACAGTGACAGCATTTCCCAAACGCGTTTGAGGTCGGAAATTCCTTGATCATTCGGTAGCCAGCATTCATTAGCCATAGTGGTGTCACCATCCCTTGTTCCAGCTGCGTGTGCTTGGGCAGGGTTTTGAACACTGCAAGGAATCTTATTTTGCACAGAGTCCAGCTGGAGGCTCCATGGTGCATGGAGAGGTGTTTGCATAAGGGATAACTGCGTGCCTGCTTCAGCACAGGAGCAAGGGCAGCTTCTTTGCATGAAGCAATTCAGCAGCCAAGCTGCTGAACCAGCAACTATCCCCCTTCCTGCTCTGAGCAGGAAAATATTGGTAGGTGCTTACCCTGTCTTACACATAAAAATAAATGAGCAAAACAAAGTAGGACTGCCCCCAAGTGTAATTCTGACGGCTTGTTTATATCCCAGAACCTCAAGAAATGTTGAATTGTTCTTGATTTCTGGGGGGAAAAAAAAGAACCTATGTTTGAGCAGACTTACAGGGCAGATTATGCCCATGGGGTGCCTGGCCTGTGGTATGTTGTTGTCTATATTTGTTGCACCTGCTGATTTCAGCCCTATCAGTATGTTTTACGGGTTATTGCATGTGTTTTCATTGCAGAAGTCTGTACATTTGGCTACCCTAGCTTTGCCTCCTTTGTTCACTCACTGTGCTGCTTTTCTGAGTGCATGCACTCCCTGCCACAGAAGTGCCCTGAGAAATTGTTTTCAAAAACTGATCTGAAATTTTAAGGAGTCCCATGTCTCAGCTCCTCACATTTATTTACGAAATATTGTACTGAGTCTGGTACTATATTTTACACCCACACTGGAACTGCTTAATAGTTTAAGCTTTGTCTTAAATAAAAATTTTACATCCTCTTTTGGTTTGAAAAGCAAGTCTCTTTTCTCACTTAAGATGAATAAATCTTCTGTCTGCAGAAGCAGCTGGTCGAGCTACAGAGCTCTGATAGTAAAACAGAACATTTTCTAAACACTTGCTTAAAGGGAAGGTTATCACTTTAGATGGTCTGCTGAAGGATTTAGAATTCTCAGTCTCTTCACTCTAGCTAGCCTGATCTGAAGGATGGCAGAACAGCAGACAGAAGATAGGCTAGGAAAAGGCAGGACCTTCAGCTGCGACCTGCTTTGGCTACAACATTGCTAGAAAGAGAGATACCACCTCTTCCTCTCCCCACAGTGGTATAGGCCAAGCAGTGACCCAGCCTGGAAGCCACATAGGGATGGCAGTGCTGCTGTTGAAGGACATGAAGCACTGAGAAATAGAAGTGATAAAGCAGCAAACATGCCCTGAGAGAGGACAGGTTGAGTGGATGCAATCTGAGGAGGACTTACTGTGAGTGGAGAGGTGATGACTAGCTTATAATTTCTGAATATGTGATGCAAATATACAGTGAGACTTTTTTTTTGCTAAGCAAATCCAGCATAGAGTAGTTGGGAATTAAATTTCCAGATAGAACTTTAAATTTCATCTGTGTAAAAGGCTGATGCCCCAAAGTTGCCTCTTAGTGAAAATGAAAGCAATCATGTATGGATTTGAGGGGTGGTAGAGTTTTTTCACTCAGATTTGGTTGGAGTGTCCTGTTTGGTTTTCATTGCTACCTGGTGAAGCTCTGTGGATTGAAGATGAGTATCCCTCTGCAGACACACACCATTTAGTGTTATTGTACAATGCAAACAGAACATACCAGGTCTCAACAAACCCCAGCAAGTGTAGGGGCTTCACTCAACAGGAAAGATTCAATTTATTGGATTGTTAGTGGAAGTATACAAAAGGACAATAAAGACATGAAGTATTTGTAGAACTCTACACAGAATAAATGAAAATAGCAAAGTCTAAGCAAGGAAAAGGGTAGACTAAAAACAGGTTGAACCAAAGAGAAAATGTTCTTTCATCATCTTACCTCCTTCCCTTTCTGGAGAAATCTACCCCAGGAAACCTTGTGAATGAGACTTTTAGAAAAAAGGCAGATGACAGCAAGTGTTTTGCATTGAATTAGATTCAGTGCCTGGAGAGATTTTTTTCTGATTTCTAGCATCCATCTCTAGTGTAATAGTCTAGGAGAGTGCAACAAAACCTTAAATGTTGCTGTATTTTCTACTTGTACAGTCACAGTGAATTATGTTCAGAGCAATATTGGTCTGAGGAAGCACAGAGAATACCATTTTCTGACATTACTTTTTCCATCAAAATCAGATGAAAAGCTGAATTCAAAATAAAGGTACTGATTAAAGTATTGAGGTAGGATTTGTAAAAACTACAGTGTGATCAGTGTAATATCATACCAGTTTGGTAATGTACTTGCTGTAGTTTGAAAAATTCCGTATCCTTATTTTCAGGTTATATTCTTCACAGTCTATAGCATTTCCAGCTAAAACATCATTCCCTGGTTTAGAAGATTAAACTCCCCTTCATGTCATGGCAACAGCTCTGGTTGGAATTCTAACCCTGCTGTTGCCAAATGATTTTGTGATGTTGCAAGTTCATATTAAGCTACATTAGCAGTAGGAATCCTGCACTGAAGTTGCAGTACACATCATCATTGCAGAGTGGGAAATGGTTTGATTGAAGCAATTTCCTATCTAGCCGCAGTGGGCAGCTCAGGAGCTGATCAGGCCTTTTGCAATTGGGAAATGTGCAAAGGAATTTAGAAGAAGGAATACGCTTCTGCCCGTGCTCACATGGGCAGTGGTGCATGCAGCCCTGATCTGAATGGGGAAGGAGGTGTGTAAGACTCAGTATATTACTCATTGCAAGCTAAGAGGCTTGTATGAACAGAGAGAGAATGGTGTGGAGCAGTGGTACAGACTTCACAGTATCTCGGAAAATTTGCTGCCTGGCCACGGCTTGTTGGACTCCAGCAAAGCTAACCTGTACAAGATCATATATTGACCTCTGAATGATCATCAGTTACATAATTAGTCACTGGCACAAGATACCTACTAGAACTGCTTGGAAAAGAAATGTTCTTTAAAAAATACTGACATTTCATTGGAAAAAAGGAATATCTGTCTGATGAAGAAAAAGAAAGAGTTTTTTCCTCAATCTGAAAGCATTTGAAAGAGAGCAAATCTTTCTGCAGTAAAGTTTTGTTTAATAAACCCCCTAATTTTCCCATTACTACAAAGTATGAATTGAAAACATCAGCTGAGTCCCAGCGTTTGGGAGTGGATGATTTTATCTGACTTCCCTAGGAACAGGACCACAAGCTCCCTTCCCGAATGGGGTCTTTGCTTAGGAAAGGCAATGAGAAGCTCACACCTGAAGACTTCAGATGCAATTGTGCACTCATATTTCTACCCCCAGAGAAGACAGTATTTACCTCCATAAATGTGCTTTTGTGCACCAGTCTTAAACCAGCCCTCACCTCTTCTTCCCACCTTTGAAGCCATTTCATTCGTGTACATTCACATCTAGACTGCTCTTAGTTTTAGAGGAAAGGCTTTATAAGTGTAATTCACAGGGACTCAGGACCTCACAATATGTATTAAAAACTTTTTTTGACCTTTTAAATATTATACCAAGAGCTGCTAAGCAATTAAAGACAATAAATCTGTGTAAACTGAAAGTATAATTCCTCTTAGGAATATAAATGTGAGAAAATTAAATGTCAACATCTACCTTGGTGTTTACAAATGCAGCCACAGCATGCAAATTCATTGCCTTGCCTGATTCCAGTTTTGTCTTATATTGCTGTTAGACAAAATTTATGTCACTGTGGGGTTGGGTTTTCTATGTTTTTTAAAGAAGTTCAGATACACAGTCTCTTTGGTAGCACTGAATGTCCCACTTGTGAGGGACCTTCTCTGACACTGTTCACTGCTGATCCTGTAGAAGCAGGTGCAAAAACATCTTGAATGGTTTTAAGAAGCAGAGTTCCAGCTCTGGCAGTGGGCAGGCAGGGTGACATTGTTTCACCCCTTTGCATTCTGTTTCCTTTTATAGTATTTCTTGTCTTATTGGACTTAGAAACTTCTGGGGGAAAGAGCTGTGTCCTATTCTTGTTTCGCACCATCCCTGGGGCCATTGGGGACCATGTGCTCAGCCTCAGACTCTGAGGAGGCTTACACATGATGCATAAACATGAACACACTGCCCACTCCTGTCTGCGCACTGGGAAGGAAAGGGGAGTGAAAGCAGGAGCATTTTTTACATTACAGCTCCATCCAGAAGCTCCTAATACTTGGAACTGAGACTGTAATAGATCTGTGCTTCCTAATGACTCAAGAATTCACTGCTATTAAAAAAAGATAAAGAAAAATCCTTCCCTTGGCATATCTTGATAGAGTGCATCTCTCGCATGTCTTGCATCTCAAGACATGGTGGGTTTAAGTAAGAGGGTTGTTGTTGAGAGTTTTTTGTTTGCTTCAGTCCTAGTTTTGTAATATGTCCTCAGCTACCTAGTCCTGCTAGAACACAGGATGAACCTGCTGTTATTTTAGTGTAGATTGGTCTGATTGCTATCCACTGTTTTACTGAATTTTCTTTACTTAGTACAGCAAAGGGGAACTGACAACACTTCTGTAGGCATCACTTTGGTGTCAACTACCAGCCTGAGCTCAGGTAGATCAATCACCACAGCTGCATGATGAAGTTGACAAGAATATTTCATCAACAAAATGTGAATATTTTCCCCTTTAATTGACTTTTTTTTCTTGACAGTTAAGGATATAACCTGATGATCAATTTGGTGTCAGTCTAATTAATACTTCCATCATTTAAAAATGCATCTGAAAGGAGAGAGTTTGAGTCTAACATTCAATTTTCTTGAATTTTTATATTAGTAAGACAATAAAAATGCAGTGGATGCCACTGTCTTAGACTGACATCCTCAGAGAGAAATAACCTTGCTTCTGGTGCTAGCTGAAATGTAAGAATAGCATCTGTGAAGTCAAGCCAATAACCCCTTTCTCTGAGTTTCAGAAAAGTTGATTCACCCAAATCCAATTAAAAGAATAACTCTTTGAATTAATTAAATTGCCCTTCCTCTAAAGCTGAGGCTTAAATAATTTGCTGCACTTGACAGAAAAGCAAAATAACTTTTATTGAATAAAGGGTGAGCTGAAACAGAGTTTCTGCCTTTGAGGTGAGCTGGGAATTGAGTGCTCAGCTCAGAATAAATGACAAACTTGACTATTTCCATGTAATTCCTTGACGGGTTCATCCATACTTGCAAGTTCTTGCATGACCACCTTGGTCATCACCTGCGGGGATTAATCGCTTCTGAGCAGGTGTGTGGTGATAATCACCTCACACACTTCTGGGACGAGACAGCATCTTTCCAGCAGACATTCTGTTGGCTACATGTCAAGTTCCCCAAGTACAGCTGTGCAATTTTTCCCCCTCCTGACCAGGACAGGGAGAGAAAATTGTGTGGAAAATCTCATAGATCAGGATAACGACAGGGAAATTGCTTACTGATCACTGTGATGGGTAAAACAGACACAAGTTGGGGAAAATAAATACAATTTTTTGCCAGAGAGAAATGGAATAGAGTGGTAAGAAACAAAGACAATTTTTTTTTACTGCAAACTAGAAAACATTTTATAAGCAGACTTTTTAAACCCCTGTCAGGAGGTGATAATAAATATGGGCACTCCTGTGCATCAGTATGTTGTTCCCTTTTCAAAGAACTATCCTATAATTAGCTGCACTCAACATAATTTAGAGCTTCAAGTGTTGGTGAAAACAAAAATAATTCTTACCTACTTTATGCTGATTCACATTTTGCATAATGCTGAGCAATTGTAATGCCCCTTAAGGTTAAGAGCACACTTACTGTGCAGCATCTAATCCTTCCATAGTTTTTGCTACATTAGCTTTTAGAAGTTGTTTACACATCATTGGGGCTGTTATGGATACTCTTTGAATCATACACAGAGTCAGAGCAAAGGTCATAACCAAGGTACTGGTGGTTTTTTGGTGAAATCAAAGGGTATAAGGGAGGTATAAGAGTTGATGTGGCTTGGGGGTTTATTTTTTATTTTATACTCTTATAGAGGGAAGGCTTCCTTGCTGAATAAGTTTTACAAAATAGCATGCATAAGTCTGTAGAATATGACTGAGAATAGTATCGGAGAGCAGACAGTTTTGGTAAAGCTGGGAAACTGCAGTGAAAACAAAAGAATGCTTCTTTGTCTAACCACTGAGTACATTTTGCTTAAAGAAAACAGGTAACTAAAGTCTAACAAACAGGCTGGACTAGAATTTAATCGATAAGCAAGTCAAGGCTCTTCAAACATTGAACTTGATGAAGTTTTGCAAACTTAATTTGGCATTTCTTAGCTGCATACCAAATCAGTACTCTACTTCTTACTACATCCTGTTTATAGTTCATGTTTGCATGTACTGCATAAATATATATAAATATTTCATATATATATATATATATGAAAAATATTTCTCCGTGCCAAACTTTGGAATTAGTGGCTTGGGGGACTTTCTACCCTTTCTTTGTAAAGGATTTCTTCCTTTGCCTGTGGAACTGAAGTAGTCTTCTGTCCTAAGAGATCATAAAATAATAAGACCCCAATCTTGCATTCTATGAGAAACTTAAGTTAGGAATTCATGCATAAAAAAGGAAACTACCAGAGGTGCCGTATGCAGACACTGATCAATACCAGGACACTTAGGAAGATGCTATGAAATCTGTATTTCTGTGATTGAAGTTTTTACTTTAGAGCTCAGCTGAAAGATACCTATACCAGCTTCTGCACCTGCTTCTGTAGGGCAGTCGGTCAATTCTGACTCATAAAGAAATTAATTCAGTCACTGAATAGTCGGATCACAGGTCCAGGTGGTGCTCAAAGGTGTACTAGAGGCAGCTTGGAAGAGCTGGCAGGTAATTGCAGTCATTTCTCTGACTGTCACCAGGCCCAAGAGGACCTCAGACTTGCCTGGTGTTGCTCCACTCCCAAGAAATGCTGCACTGGTGTCAGGGTTAGTGGGTAGCTGTTCATCTCTGACCTGCTCAGCCTTAGACCCCAGTCTTGTGTCCTAGTGGCTAGAACCAGATGGTATTTATTGAGCAGAAGATATTCCCCTTGGTAGTGGTCTAAGGCAGGTTGTTGGAAAAATGCTTGAGATTAATGAACTTGAAAATAAATGTAAATAAAAACCTGTCCCTCCAGACATGCAGTCCCACTAGTTCTTAGAAACCACAGCCAACTCAACTAGAGCACAGAAGCTGTGGGATCAAATCACTTCTTACTAATTCCTTGCAACATGTGTTAAGAGCATCTCATGGGAGTTGTAGGCGTTTGCTCTTTTCTCACCCTTCTAGCAAAGATTCCTGAATATATCACTGCTATCAGGTGATAGCTGAAATCTTGTATCTAGGACAGCAAAAGTTCTTGGAGTGCTGTTGTCCTCTCCTGGGACGAATTACTGTTCTTTATAGCAGAGCAAGCAGAGGTACGTTGCATTTTCACTGTAACATTTTCAGTTTGAGAAAGTTTGCTATAATATTATAAGAAAGGAAAACCCCTCAATTTCCACAATAATTTTCTCAGTTCTGTTTTCTGTCACAGCTAAAGAAATAGCATTAGTTTTCTATTTTTTTCTCCAAGAAAGAAGACAAATAGAAACTAAGATCAAATTCTTATTGGTTTAACCACTTCATGGCATTTGGTTTAGTACTGTAGTAATTTACTGTGATAAAGTCCTCTGCTTGTGTGAGGAGAAATGTGGCCATCACCATGCAGTTTGCTGACACCGGCTAACAGAACATTTGCCTGTGTTTTGGCAGGGAGATAGCAAATGCCATCCCGTGGGAAGTCCTGGGGGAAAGTACAGATGTGACCTCCAACTGTACTTTTGCCTTTAGGCTGGCAGCACAAACCTCCCTCTGTCACCCACCCAGCTGTGTGTTGTGCCTGACACCTGCACGGCCCAGCACTGGAGATGCTGCATCAGTGGGGACCATAAATATCCAGAGCTCATTGCTCAGTGGTTTTGAGCTGCAGGTCTCCATCGTGTGCTTGTCCAGTATGGTGGGTGTCTGGCACAGATGCAGGTTTCATAGGGAAAAGGATGGCAGGAGCTGTGTGGGGCCCCATTGACAGAACATTCCCTGCTTTGTGATGTGGCCTCAAGCAGGTGGCTGCATTAGCCACTCATCCAGAGAGCATTGAGGTTGAATTTCTGCCCTGCTCTCCTGAAGATGGACTCTGTGTTGATCCTTGCTCTTCCATGGCTTTGGAAGCTTTCACAGAGCAACCACTGGATGCACAACAAATCCAGTTCACACACAGGTCTGAGCATCTGATTCAGCAGAGGAGATACAATTTCTGTGCATGTGGGAAGTCACACATCCCTCTGAAACACAGAGGCGAACTCCTTGGGGAGACGTGTTGTGCTGCCAAGGGCTGAAGGCAAATTAAATTTGAGAAGAGAGACAGGCAGAGGGTAAAACCTCCATGAATATGTAAGATAGGGGGATTCCTGCAGAAGGCATTACTGCAGATTCAGCTGTAACTAAACTGTCCACAGCTGCTGTTTCTCTGTCACCTTTGGAAGGGAAAGATCTTTAATGAATATCAAGGTCAAACTTCAGGCATAAAATAATGTCTCAAGTTGCTCACTTTACTTTAAAGAAAACCACTGTATCTTGTCACCTTACAGATATCCACAATCAGAATTGAATAAACTGATATAATTTGGGAGGATTTTGGAGTAGATTGTCTTGGAAATATGGAAAATCCCTTCATTCTTATGTGCATCTCATTGGTTTATTCCTCTTCCTAGTGGTAAGGGAGAGGGAAGATTAGGAAGAAAAGATTCAGGACTTCTTTTACTTTCTTCCTTTCTATTTTAAAACTGCATGTGATAGACAGCAGAAGGGAGAGCAAGAAAACAGAGAATGAGACTCTTTAGATGGAGGAAAATTTGAGAAATTGCCCCATTCACTCCACTGCTTCCTATTCACTCTTTTTCCTACTTCTTTCCAGCAGAAAGAAAGGGAGAGGGAGTGTAGAAAAACAAATAAGTGAGGAAGGTGATGGCAAAGAATCCATGCATTATAGGTTTTGCTTTATATAAGGCAAACAACATTGGTTCTTAAATCTTTGGTCAACGCTTCCTATGGAAAGGATACTTTTAAAACCAGCTCAATGTGTTGCACATCATTATTGGCGTATATGGCACCTGACGTGTGCACAACCACTAAATCATTCTGGAGGGTTTGCCTCAGTGCAGACAGACATGGCAAGAAGTCTCGCTGTAAGTTACAGTAGTGGAAATGGATGTTACTGCTGTTGACACAGGATAGGTCTCTCTTTGAGTTAAGAAGATAGTCAGAGTGCTGTGATGCTGCAAAATATATTTGGGAATATACAGTCAATGAGTGAAGTGGAACTGAGTTTAACCCAGGGAAATCCGAATTGAATTTCCAAGGTAGCACTCAAAAGGAACAGAGTGAGTCTGCATAGGTGAAAAAAAGCACAAGGTTTTGCCAGCAGGAAATACGAAGCAAATTGGTAGCCGTGCCATAAAGGTTGGGGTTAAAAAGGACAAGCCTAGAACAGAAGGGAAGAAAGCACAGAGTATGGCAGATCATTGCCTTTAATGGCATGAATTGTAAAATGTGAGAAGCAACTGGCTTTTGTATCTTTAAAGGCAGTATCAGATAAAGGAAGACCAAACAATAGCTCAAGGAAAAGTGGGTTCCCCAGGTTGCAGGCAACATGTCACACCAGCAATGCAGTAAACCCTTCAGCACTCTTCCAGTAGAAACCTGTAAGTGTATAGTTCAGCTGCCAGCACCCAAATTTCTCTATGGTGAACTACACCAATATAAAATACATTTGTGATATGAATTTTTCTCAAAGGTAGTCATCAGAAGTAGGCTGCTCAATGGCTGCTTTCATTTTGTAAATGTTTTACTTTTATCTGTCCTATTATTTCTTAGGAACTTCCAAAAGGGACAACAGTAATTTTCTTAACGAAGGATATCAGGTCTGGACATAATGCTTGTAGGTTATTAACTTTATATCAGACTATCCTCCAAATGCTTGACTTTGCTTCTTGAGGGATCCTGCAAAGTGAGATACTATGACCTCCTTAATCAGAGACTCTAAGGCATCAGAGTTAAAGCTAATTAAGATTTATGAGATTGGAGGGAATAGAACTTGTGTGTGAACACTATAGGTAATAAGGGCTTTCAGATGATGACTATGGATCACAGCTGAGTTTGGGTACCGCAGTTTTACAGGATAAATCATTAGGAGTATATTACACATTATTTTTTCATTTCATCTTATTTTCAGTCAGAAGGCTAAGGCAGGAAATGCTGTGCATGTGACACAATTTTGTTAAAATTTAGACTGGGACTGAAGCAGCAATCAACACCTCCTGCTTAAAAATAATTTCTTTTCAGTAAAGTCTCAGTCACTGAAACACCACCTCCCCATTCAAATGTCCATCCTGTTTTCCTCTTAACAACTGGTGCATATCACATCATGAGTAGGTATGTGCTTGCTGAACATTCACTGGGGCCTCTGTCAGAAGAATACAAACCTGCTCCAGCAATTTTAGAGTAAGTGCTCTTGAAAGCTCTTAGAACCATCCCACCAAATCCTAGGCAGCTGCTCCATTGTAAAAGTCAGCTTAACATATGGTTTATAGCAATAAAATATTTATATTATATACAGTATAAAATAAAACAAAAGGTGCTTGAGTTCTATGAAGACAACAAATTGCTATAAGCAGAAATAAGGAGAAAAAGGTGATTATATACAGTATGTACTAGACTAGCACGAAACATTGCCAGCAAAAGAAGAGGAACCATGAAAGGGAGGACTTACAGCTGTCTACTTGGCAGCTAATACCAACAGATATTTGATGAATGAAATCTCTCTAGGAGCTTCTGGTGATGACAGCAACATTTTTCAGTTGGCTGTGGGGGCAACTTGGTGGGATACTCTGAAAGTTGAGAGTGTAGAATTTATGTTGTGCACATGTATGAGTACATGAACTAAAGAAAATGCTAATCCTGTAAGGGTCTTGAAGGAGTCCTTTTAGTCACCTCCCTTCTCTGGGGAAGATTAAGTGCATGTCCTTGGCACTGCTTTGAAAGTACTATATATTCCTAGTATCTGTGTTTCACCATATCACTACCTTTGGAAGGTGTTTTTCTCTTATATTTGATTATTTATCTTCTGTGGCAAAGAACCTTCCATTCCATGCCCAGTGCAAATGAAACCACTGGTTGCAGTCCTTTATGAAAACTGTTTATTTTGGAAGACGTAGAAAACATTTGACCTCTATTTCTCTTTTTCTTTAAGTCTCTCTATTCTAGATAGAAGCAACAAAATTCTTGAAAATCATTTCTCACCAGTCTGTTTTCTAAAGCTCTCAGAAACAGTGTTCCTCTCTTCTGTGATCTTCCTGATATTTTTAAAAATCTGTACTCCAGGCAGGTTCTCAACAGTGCTGTGTGGGACAGAAAAATTTCATCTTTTGCCACTTATGAAGTCCCTGTTTGTACATCACACAATTGGATTGAAGTTTCTTGCAGCAGCATGTTCTTGACTCATAGTCAATTGCTAACCGACTGTAACCTCCTGATATAATTTTTTTCCTGTAATGTCCTTCCTTTGTTAACAGAGACAGTGACAGTGGTACCAACAAGTGGTCTGTTTACAAGCTACTCCATGTTTCTTCCTGGCTGTGTATCCTGGTGCAGTCTCCAGGGGAGAGCTGGAGAAAAGCTGTAACAAACAGTAAAAGCTGCAAAGTAGCAAACAAAGGGAAATAATTGTGGAGTAATTTTAAAAATATAGGGCTCACTGAGTCTCCTAATCATAGTTTTCATAGAAGAAAACAAGTTATATTTAGGACATATATGGTCAAAAGTGGCAGTGATAATTTTGGAGGCTGGATTTTGGAGCTGTTAACAACATTTCAATCATCTGTAAATTACTTGAGAAACTGAAGTCATAAGTTCAATAGTAGTAGGTACTGGCAGTGTTCTTGGCTTGTTTCTGGCACTATTTTGGGATAGGTATGGAGAAGAGGGGATATTACACACAGAGTCAGTGCTAATACCCCATGGAGCTCTATATATTTCTCCCTGATGAACTTGCATGAACCTAAAATTGACTCCAGAAAATTACAACAGCAGCTCATCAGTTTAACTCAGTTTCCTGCCATGACAAGGAACTGAACAGTCATAACCAAAGGAAGAAATTTTTGAGTTATTTTGAGACAAGGACAAGGCAATGTGGCTTTTTTAATGGGGAAGGTATCTCCTAGTTAAGGAAACAGAGTGACAGAGCTGTGGAATCGTTGTTTCTTCCGCAGAGAGTTTCAGGCTGCATTTCTATTTAATTGGCATCAAGCCCACTTTCAGAGTTACACTTTCCTCTGAGCTTTAATTTGCACTTAAAACTATACTCCACTAACTGAACACTGTCCTACAATTACTATTTTCTCACCTACAATTTTTCCTTTTAGAAAGAAACTCTGCCCTCATCTGAGCTGTTCCTCTTCTTGTCCCTCCCCCTTTTCTCTGCTTCACTGCCATGGCTGTGGCTGAAGGGATAACCCCAGGCAGCAAGTAATCAAACAGTTGGCAGGGAAGGTAGAGACAGTACGAATCTAATGGAGAAATTTACTGGGAACAAACAAAATTGCATAAAACTAAGCAGTGATAAGTACTCATTTCTAATATCAGCTGACTACTCTGTTGTCCAGGGTGCAGTAGGTACTTGGGGTACATGGAGTGCCAAGGGGTACATGAGTACCAAGCCACATGCTGTATGTGCATTCAGCTTTCTGGTCCAGGTGCCACAGGTTCTTTGTTCTGACCACTCTTATAATTTTTCCAGTTTTTCCTTTGAGGCTGGGAGTGCTTACCTCAGCAGCTGCTTTTCCTCTGCCAACTTTCATATTCCTTTTTTCTCTTCTTTTGTCTTGATTAGGGAATGGTAAGTCATACTGTTGCAAATACTCTTCGTTTTTCTTTTGAGAGTGAAGCTAAGAATAGTTGTCTTTCTGTTGTTGGATACTAACTGGGCTTCTCACACCGACTACAAGCTCTTAACCTACACCATCACTTCCTCAACTGTCATCCTTCATCCTACCTATTAATTGCTCTTCAGCTGAGCAGCACTTCCTAAGTTATAATGGGATTAGTCTGGGGTATGACTAGCTAGAAACCTTTAAATGAAACAACTATCTCTGTTCAACTTAATCTCCATAAACATGCACAGAGAACAACAACCTGCATTGCAAGGTCTAGAAGGTATTGTTTTTCCAAATCACGGCTGCACAGGAAAACGTTAGACAGAACTTGGCCTCAGCTTGAAGTGAAGTCACAGATCTGCCACCTCCCTCTCTGAAAACCTGAGTAAATTTTAGCTGTAGTTACTGTCATATTTTGGGAATGTATTTCACATTTTCTTTTTCTGCAGGGAGGAAAAAAAAGCATACAACTGCAAACAGAGAATCTCTCACTCCATAGGTAGAGAGCTTTGAAATGTGAGTTCTAATGACCTCCCTCTGTGCATGTACTCGAGTTCTCCTTGGGAATCTTGTTCTGTAAGGAGGATAATGTTGCTCCCTGTCAGGGATCTCACAAAGTAAAGCCCAGCTGAATGAAGAGGTGTAGTACCAGAGCTGTTTTGCTGCATGAAAGACGTGATGGAAAATCCATGAGTCTGCCGTCAAGTTAAGTCTCTCATAAAGGATGGCTTGCTCTTCTTGCCACTTTTGCTGGAATCCTGTGGCATCTGCACAGAAGTAGGAAGAAAAGCCTCCCCACACCAAACTGACCGTGCTCCTTGTGCGTGACACACAGCACTGGGCTCTGTCCCGAGCAGTCAGAGATGGAGCTTTTACGTGAGTGGAGTTTGTGAACACCTTTGGGGGAACAAAAATTTGAAGTCCAAGTTCATCTTCTTTTATTTATTTTTTTTTTATTTCAAAGAAATACATACACTTGTTTTTATGTTTATAGACAAGAAGTGTGCTAACACATATGAAAGGAAAGATGAGCAGGGGGAGTGGAGAAAATGAAAATGATCCTATTTCCTGTTTTTATGCTGTTTTCTGCAACAAGTGCCACTCCTTTATCCTCTCCTTGCTGCAGCTGTGTGTCCATTACAATTACAGTACAGTAACTATACTGTAGTGTTACTGGCAAATGTAAAACTCAGTACCTGTAAACATGGATTAAAACATTGTTGCACTAAACCAGATGATTTTTTGCACAGCTATTTGAAATGAATGCACATTTTCTCAAACCATGTGCTAGCAAAATAAACACACATGTTAAGAGCCATTTTCATTTAAGTTGCTTTTATGCCTGCATGTTTCACATTCCATTAACTGTCAGTACATTGTATGGAAACTGTCAACACAAAAGTTGCTCTTTTTATCCCCATATGCAATGAAAAGCTAATGTGGATATGTTACAGAGAGAAGTAAATAAATAGAATTTCTTTTAAAAGTTGTTGATTCTAGAGACAATGTTTCTGATTCAGAATATATTTTAGTGAAACATTTACTGACAGTAAAAATGAAGAACAGAGTAGACAGCTTTATGAAATGGATATCTAAGAACTAGAAAGTAACGAGCTCACTGAAACAATCCCCTCAAAATTGGAAGAACTAGTCTGGCTACAGCTTAAGCTGGACATAATAAAATGGTTCTTAACTGATATGGTTTAATAAACTGAAACAACAAGATTTTAAGGTAGAATATTACCTATTTCCGAATATAAAATTCTTGAAATATGTATAAATCTCTTACTGAATTGTTCAGCACACAATTTTTTTTTTATACATATTTTTTATGATCTAACTTCTTGTCAGGTTTTAGCCTTTCAGGAATCCTTATGATTTCCTTAAAAAGTAATTGTATTTTTTTAAGCAAATGAATAGATTAAGAAAATATACTGTTGTTCATCAATTCAAACAGAAATTTATGTGGATCTTATGTCTCTAAATAATATTTCACTTCCACTTTTACCTGTTTTGTCAAGTCATGCTTTTAAATAGGAATGGCATTTTTGACCAACAAACCTGATGGTGTTTCTATTATATTTTACTTCTCAGTGGGTTCATCAACTTCAGCACATATGTAGTATTCTAATTTTGGAAGGGTTGTAAGAAGTAGTCAGTTTTTGAGAGAAATAAAAGCCACCAAAAATATGTCTGCTTCTTCCCAAAATGTATTATTTTTAAATAACTTTAAAGCTTCAAGGTGGAAATCTCCACCATCCTATAGAAACTCCTCTTAACAGAAGACCATTTTAATATTTTGTCAGTCACAAGACATGGAAAGAGCCATGGTGCAGGCTGCCCTACCTCACTGCTTCAAACTGACCAAATTTAGGATCTTCAGTAGCTTTGAAACTTGTAATTCCAGAAAAAAAAGTCAAAATTATTGGTATAGAGTCCACAAGTTTATCTGTTGATTTATTTTTTTGAATGCTTTGCTGTATTGCTTAGATGAAGGCAATTGGCAAGAAGCCATTTGTTATCCTTCTCCATTTATCTGTGGGCAGAAATGTGTATCCCAAAGTCATCATTAGCAGTAGAGTCATAATGTTGTCACAGATGATGCATGACCAAATTCAAGCTAGCTGACTGCAGTACACACTTCACATTTACAAACATTTCTTACAGTTTCTTTGGTGTCTTGAACATCATGGAATATTCCCATGTTGATCACGCAGCAACAAACAGTTTACCATAAACATTTTCGTATATCCGTTGTTTGCATCATCAGTGGCCATAGAAAAAGGCTTGTCATTTTCAACATTGGCTTTAAAATCTTTCTCAATTGAATGGCAAGTTAATATTTTGTGAAGGATGCCTGAAGGTGTTGTCTTATGAAGATAAACCATTTTGTGGAAAACTTGGAATAGTATTATTTGTTGTGTTGTCAAATTAGAGTGATCTGCTTAAAAAAGATTGTATGTAATATATGGTAGAGAGCTGTGGTGGCTGTTTTCTTTTCTTTGGCTAAATGTTTCAAAAGTTTTCTTTTGTCTCACATCAGGAATTATTACGACAATTTACATGCTCACAAGCAATTAAGAAAATGTGTCTCTGTAAAGTACAGTAAGTCTTATGGGAGCTATTGCTTTCTCTACTGAATCATGTAAAGTCACTTCTATACTAATTCCAGGAATGCTTGTTCCTCTGATTCAGTTTAAGGACTGTATCTTGATTAATTGATGAAATGCTGTTATCATGATCTCTACTGTGTCATCAGCCACACGACAAAGCAGTGTCATCAACTACTTCTAAATCAATGTGCAATCAATGTGCAGATTCCTGCTTGGATAAAATCAATCACTCACAGCATGTTGGGATAATAAATACCCTTTGTGATACAGACAGAAGTTAACTACTCTTGATGAACATTTTGCATAAAGACCTCTTCAGATGTGAAAAGTTACATGTGTGATATAAACTCAGCTGCAATTCTTTGCTCTTTGATTGCTGTGGCAGGTGGAATAATTTATGTAAACAATCTATAAGGAAGTGCTACATCCTTTGTTTTTAAGTGTGCTCTGTAGATGTAAACTGATGTTTGAGATCCTGCCCACAGGCCCTCCCCTCAGACACCTGTGTGGTTTGGAGGAATGAGAGCCATCTTCAGGAAGAGGCAGTTCCACTCCAGTTGTACAAAGTCCCCGTGGAGTAATAATTCCCTCAGCTCTTCCTGACTTTTTAATGGGTTTCTTTATTTGACAGCAATATTGTGAGGCAATTTGCAAATTTTTCTTCTTCATGTCATCTTCCAGTTCTCTCTAAAATACCTCGCCTAAAGTTTGAATGTGAAGAGACCCCATCACTTCTCCAGCTCCAGCTACCTCATCAGCCAAGGACAGGCTGACACTCAGTGCACAGAGCTCGATGGGGCTGGAGTCCTTCTGTCCTCATAAGCTGAAGAAATTGGATAAAAATACCTTGGCAGACATCTGCCAAGGACATTTCACTTCTACAGGTAGAAGGGCTTATTCCCAGCTTCAAAGCTCTGCTGTGCACACACTGTGCACTAAACCTCTGCATTAAAATATCTGAAATCCATGTAGGGCAGCTGTTGCTCTTCATCAGTCTTTTTAGGAGTTTCTCACTTGTGTACAATCTGCCTGAGCTTTAAGTGAAGGGATGTTTTGCATATAAATGCCATACAATGCTCTAAAGGTTCTCAAACATGAAGCCTTGTCTGTGATTTCTTAATTTCAAGTGTGCATTTCAGAGCCGTACTAGAACAGAACACAGATTTCATTTTTGGAGGCCCTGTGGTTGTGTTCACAGAGTCACAGAATGGGTCAGGTGGGAAGGGACCACAGTGGGTCCTCTGGTCCAACCTCCCTGCTTATCCTAGAGGTCATTACACAGGATTGCATACGAACAGTTCTTGAATATCTCTAGCGAGGGGAATTCCACAACCTTTCTTAAAATTTTCATTTAAAAGCTACATTTTATGATGCTGAATTCTATTCTGAAACCATTGCTTATTCAATAGTTATGTGACTCTCTGTTGTTATGGCCAGGTTTCATTGATGATAAATTCAAACTTCCTTTCACTGATACAAGAAAGGAAAGGGTTAAAAAATTTCTTAAAATAAGGGCTCACTAGCTATCTTAAAAGCTATCTTAAAATTGCCTCTAATAATCTTCTATCTGCCTTGACATTTTTAACAGTTGTAGCAGGCTGCAGCGGCACTCAGTTGTAGGTGAATTCTGATTTTTGTATGCTCTGCAGCTAAATGATACAGCTCAGATTAATTGTTCATTAGAACTTAGCAGTGCCTGAGCCTCTGCAACATCACTGTCAAAATGCCTGGTACTTGGGAGAAAATATTTGAGGAGCTAAATTGAAAGCTTTAAACTTAAATTAAAGCTTTAACTTGTGTATGTGCTGATTAACTGAAAGCTTTACTGCCTGCCAAGTTTTGTGTATCATAAGCAGTGAAACTGGTGAAGGTGCTTAAAAAAGACATAGAAACAAAGGCATGGAATTATAAGGCAGAAATGTGAATTTTAAGATTTTTTTAAAAGAAACTATTTCTGTCAGGCAAAAATTTCCATCAGTAAAATCTCAAAGAGGGGAGTAATCTCACAAAAAAATTCTGTTAGCTCATCACTTAAGATAGCTGCAACATTTTAAAATATGTTGGTAGTGAGAAAAATGTAATAATAATAATTTTTTTATGATGCTAGGGGCATTGATTAAATGACACAATAGTTTTTCTGACTGCAAGGAAGTTTATAGACAAAATTAAATTAGACAAAATAACAGTGACACATCACAAGCAGGAAGTTAGGGGAAAAAATGGTCAGAAATTATAAAATAGAATTCATCAAATGCATAACAGTTCTCCAATATTTCTTGTATGTTGCAGTGGAAAGAAAAAGATCTGATCAGCATTGCATTACAAAGCCACAATAAATGAAGGAAAAATCATATCATGGCTGCTTGTGCTACCACTATTCTTTCCCCTCTGCAAGGAATATCATTACACTACGTGGGATGAATTGGATCACAACAAGGGAAAAAATAGAACAGAGGAATAAAAGTAGACTCTATCATGATGGATGTGGAGAATTAGAGAACCAAGATTATTCAGGCGGTTATAAATGGAACTTTTTTTTTTTTTTTAAGAAAAAACTTGAAAGAAATCTTTGTAACCTTAACCTTAACCTCCTCCAGAGCAGGTTGTCATGTGGGACTTAGCCTTCCTAGCATGGTGGTCCAGTGCTCCAGCTGCTGTGCCAGCTGTTGGCCAGGGGAAACTCATCCCAGACACCAGGCTGGTGCTCGATGCCGTGCCTTTAGAGGCTGGTTAAATGTGCCTGACCTTGCTGGATGGACGGAGCAGATTTAGCTTTAAGTGCCAGGATATGAAAGGACTACATGTAGGTGTCAGGAGAGGTTTGGCCAGAGCAACCTAGACCTGGCACAGGCTCCTTGGTCTGGTGTCTCCCAGAACCCACTGGTGCTGCTTGGCAGGGCAACAAACAAATGCACAAATCCTCTTCCCTCCCTCTTTTTTAACTTGTTTTGTCACATTGCCAGAAATAATTTTTCTTGAGGTTTTCAAGCTTTAACGGGGAGCTTATGGTTTTTAACAGTTTATAACTCAAAGTTAAATGGAATTTGATGGGAGAAAGTGTTTCTTTAGCCTGGGGGCTTTCTGTCTGCTGAATTTTGGCAGTTTCCTGCAAACTGCAGACACAAATCAGATCATCTTTAAAAAGCAAAAAGAATCTAGCCGGAATGGGGTGCGTCATCCTGTCTTGTTGGGGGGCTACCAACCCTCTTGCAAAGGGGTCTGTGGTCATTTTAAGGGCCCCCTGTGGTCTGTTGGCATTACCGTGCAACCTTGGGTATGGAATATGAAAGCAAAACCAGCACTTACCAGTGACAGGAAAGCATCTGACCATCTCGTTCATGGCATATTACTATTGACTGAAACATCTGTAATTTAATAATACTCTATATTAAATAATTTTTCTTTATCCACTGTTTCTCCCATCTGTTTAACAACTCATCTTGCGTGGTATTGCTTTTATGTAATTATAATATATCTGACAGTGCTTAATTGAAGGTTTAATAATTTCTCATTTTGTTTGCTTAGAGTATATTAATGACACTAGATTTCCAGCAATGAAGAGGCTTGTCTTAGGGAGCCTTCATTTACCTTTGAATGTCCTTTTCTGAACAAGCATGTGTGAAAGGACTTTTGGTATTAAGAGTGTGCTGTAATATCTCGCGTCTCATAGGATTCCATAGATGTATTTAGTAGCTTCTTTCTGGGATATTGTAGTTCATTGAATCAGTACCATTATGTCCATTCCACATGGTTATTTAGTCTTGTTGCTCCTTTATTTCAGGGTAAAAATGATTGACAGGATAACCTGTAATCTGAGCCTCCCTCCTAGAGAACTTCCAGGCACTGCTGAGGAATCTCTCTATTAAATTATCAGCTGCTAATTATCTACGTCCAGTTTTGAGGTCTGCAGTGACGTACAGTGTTGGCCAGATCTCTTTAACCTCTTGTTAGGAATAAGCTAACTGGGAACATGCCTGAGTCTTCCTCGTCTACATGAGCTGACAGCATTCCTTAGAGATGTGAGCTGCTTGCTCACGTGGTGGCTCAGGAAAACTGCGTTCAGTGCTAATGCGAAGATCAGTATCTATCTTCCTGTGGTTTGCAGTGTTACAAAGTGTACCTCTTTTATCTAGCTAATAATTTGAACACTCTGCTCTTCTGACCTGCTAAATAACAGTGAAACCTGATGTCTCATTTTGTCTTTTGATCAATATTAAAGTTCTAAGTACATTGATCTACTTTTGGCTAAAATGAAACCCTCTTGACACTAGTTCACCACCTCTCTGTTGTTTATGGTGTTGCTTTCAGAATCATTATGGTCCTTTACTGTAGACAAACACTCAATGAAATTACTTTGTTTCACAGTGCGGAAAGACTGTGAACTTCGGTTGTTAATTTCTGCCCTGCGGTCTCAAAAATATTATATGTGCCAAAAGTGAGATGATAACTAGGGATTTGGGAGCAACTATCCCTGTGTGCTAGATTTTGTACAACACAGAAGACTGAATGTTTTTGGAGATACTGTTCATAACAGAATTGAAATTGTCAGGCACCATCTGCTGTGATATTGATTGACCATGATTCAGACAAATATCATTTAGAGATTTAGCAACATTTAGAAAATTGTGTAGAAGTTTTGCTTTCTTTTTTTTCTGCTTTCCTTTCCCAGTGGTCACCTTTCGTACTAAATTTTAAGTGGATTTATATTTAAATTTCTGTTTGTGCAAAAAAGGAAAGCAATGTAATATTGATCTTTCAGTTTCATGATAATAATATAGTGGTATTCACGATATAAAATTTCATTCTGAAATAAATAACCTCTAAGTACTTATTCCAAACAGAGAGTGTTGCAAAAATAAATCGAATAATGTATAACTATAAATATGGAGTTCAGATATTTATTAAAGTATCTCCCATTTTTGTGAACTGCAGAGATTTTTCTGGTGAACTTGATTTTTTAAGACAGTTCTGCAACTAACCACGTATGTGATCCCCTCTACTCAGCGCTGGTGAGACACATCAGGAGTGCTGGCTGCGGTCCCCTGCTCCCCAGGGCAAGACAAGCTTGTCTGTCAAACTCAGCCGCGCTGAGCAGTCTGTGTGCGTAGCTGGGGCTTTCCACTCCACGCACTGACGTGCAGTTACAGAGGTGACAAAAAGCCACACACCACTTGATAGCTGAGGGTTTGCAGCTGATCCTATCTGAAACCTGTGCAAAATTCCAGGGGGCTTTAAGGAGTCTCAGAGGATTTCTCATACAGCAGCCTGCATGTCCTGCTCAAGGGCCTGACATATTTGCTAGCTGTGCCGGAGACAGCAGGCGAGCCTAGCTCCAAGTGAGTACCACTGGTCCAGGCCTTTGTCTCTGCTGAGTCCACAAGTAGGTGTCCTATCTGTCCTTTAGAATCTCACTCATCTGTGGCTTGGTTTCTCCACCTTGAGAACAACACTACTGGCCTTGTAAAACACCTGTAATCAAAATGTTGCAAAGAAAAATATGGGAAGGTCTTTTGCCAAATTGCAGTTTAATTTCCATGATGATGTCTCAGACCGGTGTGATTCAGCATTATGGTACTTTATTTAAAACCCCACTTCCTATTTCTTTCAAGATGGAAGAATGGTTGCTTGAATTAAAAAAAAAAAAAGGTAAAAATTTTGATTAATTATCATTTCTGTTATATTACAAGTGGTTTTAAATCTTCTTTACCTAATGAGACACATACAAGGAGTTTGGGTCTAATACTAAGGTAAGTAACTATGACTCTGGCAGTGAATAGGTTTCCAGTTTTGTTTTGTGTTTGGCTTGACTGTAGCCCAAGTCCTGCTCAGCTTGGCTGAGTGCTCAGTTTAAATCAACAGCCTGTTTATGGATCCTAGCAGCACTGAGGTGTGTCAGGTTGAACATACACTTCTGTATTCTCTGTTATCTTTGGTACTTTCCTCCTTCAAATAATCACTGGTATAAAGTATATGAGAATGTAATGAAATCTGACACGTAGATTGAAGCGAAGTAATCATCTCATCTGTATGAAGTGATAACCTAATTTTCTTAGAGGGATTCACCAATAGTAAATAAATGTTAATAGTTCCTTGAGCTGGTATACCCAGAGCTGAGGAGTAAACCTGTTTTCACAACCTTTGTTTGGGACTAGTTGTCTTAATGAGTGTCAGTTCTTCAGCTTTTAGAAATCCTGCTTATGAACCAGAAACTCACCGGCTTGGGCTTAACAGAGAGATTAAGGTTCCACTGCTGAACAGTAGTGATGCAAAGCATCCTTAGAAAAGGCATGACAGTGTAAATGGAAGTGCAGTATATGACTCATGTCCCAGCTCAGGAGCTGCCTGAGCTTTCCAGGGAAGGAAAAACAAGAATCACATTAAGGATTGGATCTTCTCCCTACTCTCCTGCCATCATTTATTTTCTCCTATTACTGGGCATTCACCCTTTGCAAGGGCTGAAAGGAAATGTCCTTACACGGACAAAAGCTTCTGTCTCTTTTGCGCTCACAAAGTCAGATTAGATGTCCTCCCCTGACCAGCAATCCTATTCTGTCCAGGGCAGGAGACTCCCTCTTCCCTCTAGGGCTAGAATAGGATCAGACTCAGAGACCTGTAGGTGGGCTCATGGTTATCCTCACCCATCCAGACCAGTCTCATACAGTCCATGCACTGAGGGACAGAATGTAGGCCATCCTTGTCTCTCTTGCTGCCCTCTGGCAGGTCTTTTGAACTTACCTCCCTGTGGGAGTATTTAGCACAAGGAGACAACTAGCATCAATCATCTTCCCACTTCTCTTTCAGTTTCTCTCCTGTCTAGAAGGAGGGAAAAGGCATCCTTGATAAAGCTGTATTACAGTTCCACTTTAATAAGGAATATTGTGTAGATAGCTGCAATGTGGGTAAAAGGTTTGTTATGTACCTGAGAGCCCTTGTAGATAATTTCAAAGCTGACCCTAATAACTAACGTAGATATATATCTAATGATCACCCTGTGAATTGTCGTTGTTTTTTAAAAATCAAGGAGGAAAAAGAAGCAGAAGCCAAATTCACAGCACACAATTTGAAGCTGCATGTATTCCTGCCAGCAAAATTTATATCTGTTGAGATGTGAGCAGGCAGCTAAGTCCAATTTGAATGAAACAGGAATCCATAAAAATTAAAAACATCATTTATATTCCCCATCACAGTGGTATGGCTGCCTCTAAAGACAAATACATATGCAAATAATTTAAAGCAGGGCTTAGGTATACGATTGAAATCTCTGTTTGAGCAAGAATGCAGACAGTTACATCATTTGTCCACGAAATCAAGTTATGCACTTGTGGTTTTTACAAATATGTGTGCTGCTAGCATTTCAATATGGCATCCTTAAAACAATTTTCTGCTAGTGCCCCCCATCTACTTCCCCTGTGCACAGAGAAAAGATTAACCAGACAATTTCGTATCTTAAGGCTTACCTCAGAACACTGGCTCTTGCCTTTTAGAAACAACCATTTTGTGACTGCTTTGACAACCACTGCTGTAGTGCCAATACCAAACACAGCTGCCTAATCCCAAATCTAAGACCAAGAGACCTGTTAAGGCTTTTTTTTTTCTCCCAGGGCTGCAGAACTGGAAACTCTGACAGTGCAAGACTGGAGAGAAGTTGATGGTGTTACGTTGTTATGTTCAAATCTCTTTGGGGTTTTGTGCCTTGTTTTGGGCCCCAAAAACCATCCCTCGCTGAGTGTATAGGGAGACAGGATTGTGGACAGAAAGAGCTCTGAAGCGTTTTTCTTGGATTAACATTCTGGAGTAGGTGGTGACTATGAAGCCCTGTAGTGAGTGGATGAGGATGAGGGCACAGGACCTCACAGACCTGGAGGAGGAGCCAGGAATGCTGTCCTGCGACAGGCACACACACATCAGTCACGCCCACCCCCACAAATACAATGCGACAACACTGCAAAACAGTTTTTCCCTCCGGAAACATTAATACTTAAACCAATTTCTGCTGATGATTTAGTACTAGTCAGGGATGAAGTGAAGTGAGATGAAGCTAGGGGAAATGGGATCAACTTTTCATTAGTTTTGATGACACAGTTTGAAGAAAGAGCAGCTGAAGGCTCTCAGTGAATGCAACTCAGGGTATTTTTCCTTCTTACGAGTTCTTCCAGGCGAACTCATTTAAAGCATGGGGAAATATCATTCTGTCTGGACTCGCCTGAACTGCAGGAAGTGCTTAGGTTATACATCAGGTCAGTGGGAATTAAAATGAGCACTTATCAATCAAAGGAGATTTTTGTGACTGAAAAGTATAGCACTACCTTTCTGATGGTAAGGAGAGTGGGTTTCTACATGTCATGGATTGTGAAGTCTCTGGTTCACCTTGGTGGTACGCTGGGACAAGCCACACTGCACTGAAAAAGAGGAAGGCCTAGGACATGTCCCATCAGACAGGTCCCAGTGCTGCTGGGACCAGAATATGTGAATGAGTAGAGTTGGGTGTACTTTGACTCCTCTCATCCAGACAAAAGAACTTGGAAATCTAAACCTGTTTTACCAACTTCCTTAATTTTTGCAAGCCCTTACACTGCCCTTACACTCCCATTGTTGGTGAGACAGTGGTTCTGAACAAATGGGAACAAATGCTGAATTGCAATTATCTATTTGCCAAACTGCATCAAAACCCACAAACAGTATAATGAGCCTCCAGCATGTGCAAATATGTCACTACTGACAGGGAAAGAAGCCAAAGTGGCCAGGAAGAAAAGCTGCTCCCTATTGATGGAACAGCTAGTTTTGGGGTATATCTAACAGTGATGAAATCAGCTATTTGACATCAGCTCTAGAGATGTATGAGCTCTTTGTGTGTCATGTTCTGTAACATCGATGCAAATCTCCACTTCAGATAGATGTGGAGATCCAGGGGGACAGGTCTTTCCAGTAACTGACCAGCATTGCTGTGTGCAATGAAATGAGTCATTGGCCTAGAGGATCAGACTTCTCTGCTGTGTTGCCAGGCAAGGATGAGGACGGGAACAAGAGGAGGGCTGAAGGACAGTATTTTCCCAGTCTGCCTACCAGCAATGTTCCTCCTGCCTATGATTGCAACAGCCCACCCTACTTTTTGGTACTTTAGTCTGAAGGTCCTTGTTCTCCCCACTCATGTGCCTTTGAGTGGTTGCTATTTAATTTCTGCTTTCTCCTGTCTATCTTGTTTGCCTCGGTTTCCTCTGCTCTGCTGCTGCCTGTTTTGAAACTACAGTGTCTGGCTGCTTTTTACCAGCTTGTCTTTTCAAAAAAATTCTCTCCGCCTCTCAACTGACATTTTTTCTACTTATTTTCCCCTCAAATCCTGCCTTGGGAACCCGTTCTGTAGGGGCTACACTGCGTCAGATGGTCACACTCATCAGGAGAGTTACAGCCACTGGTAGGGACAGTAACCAGGCTGTATTCTTAGGATGCTTTACTTTTTCCACTGTTGTCATTCATAGTTTTCTGATGCATGTTAGAAAATAAAGTAAGAAAGGTCAAAATTATAAGCCTGTTGTTATTGATAGTAATTTCTGTAGACCTGTTTTTTGGCAAGAGTCATGACTTAGGGAGCTGCTGCTACGCTGGGTTTGCATGATTTCATAACATAAAAGGAAATGTAAGATTCATTTTCTAAATATCTTTATCACAGATTGCTGTAAATTATTATTATTAAATCAATTATACTTACTACTAATGACGAAAATGTATATCTAAAGTTATTCAAAGCTTGTGCCAGAAAAGTAAGTATGTGTATATGTATATATATACAAACTGTAGCAGTAATTAATAGTAGCAGCTAGTATATATTTAAATATTACAGTATATATTTAAATATTACAGGCCACTAGGAATTTTCAGCTTGTAAGCAGCAAATATAGCCATTATTTACCAGCTATATGCATGCCTATTACCAGCACAGCAGGCACCAAACTCTTCTGAGAAGTAAAACATCAAAATCAATGACAGACGAAGTCACACTTCAAAAATTATCCACGTCACATGTTTGGAGTCAGTCAGGTTTCCCCAGTGAAGGTCCAACTTATTCAGGAAATCTCATAGAAAAGTTCATGCGGGTGCAATACTCAGAGAAAAAGGGCTCCATTTTGGATAATAGCAAGTCAGAATTAAATTGCAGTGATGGATATTAAGTGGTGTAGGATTCCAACACCTGAACAGCCAATAGATGATGCTATTTTCTATTTCTCACTGGAACAGCCATTAGACAATGATGCATCAAGAATACATCAAGAAATTAATTTAAAATGGGATCAGAATTACACAATGCAGTGGAAGGGATGTACATCACCAGTAGGCCCTGGCAGGGTAGGACATGCTGGCAGAGCATTGCAGCTGGAGAGACTTGCCATCCTTTTCTGAGTCATGGACATTGCTCAGTCTTCCAACCCAAATCCCAATCTGCAGAAAGATATAATGCTTTTCTTCCTCATGGGATGGGGAAATTTTAACACAAATACTGAAAATATAAAATATAATAAAATCTCTGCTGATAAAACTCAGCAGTGATGCTTGTGCAAGTATTAAGATAACATCTTTTCTGTAAAGAGCTTTTTCCAGAGGTTTCTCACCCTCTGTGCTGCCTCTCAAATCATAACTCATTGCTCATGAACTAGAACAACGAGATGTACGTTTATACAGACTTGGAGATGAAGGAAGCCACGTTCCCATGGCTACCCAGCAATAAGGTCACATTCAAAAAGGCGAAAACCTTCTGCCAAGAACATGCCACTTTTCTGAGGCCACTTCAGGTTCTGCAAAAGAATTCTGTAGGGGGGATATCAGAGCGTGTGTGGCAGGATGTGCTGCTTGTGTGAGGAGAAGGGAGCTGGAGAGCCTGAATGAAGCAGTTCCCAGAAATACATATGTGTCCTGCGGATGACGCAGGATATTGGTGCAAGGTGTCAGATGAAGAAGGATTTAAATAGAGCCAGTAGAATTGATCTGAGCAGGAGTTTCTGGCAGTATTTCTTTGCCCTCTGGTCCTCAGTTTTAATTGCTTCATTCACACTGCTCTCACACAATTATCCACAAAACTGGCTAAGGGATTTCCAAGAGGATTAGCAAGATAACTCCTTAGAACATAATGCAGTTGTGTCCGACTCATCATGTCCTGCAAGAGTAGAGGAGGGAAATCAAAGATGTCATGCAGTCCATCCATTTGTTTTGGGGAGGAATCAGATATTAAATCTTTTTCAGTAGCTGTTTCGTGGAGACATTGCAAACAGTAAAGTGAATCATCACCATCCCTACAGCAATCCTTTGCATAATCAAAAATTCCTACAACAAACCCAATTCTTTCCTCCTAAATCATATTTTCTAAGTGTCTTATCCCTCTTGTAGGCTCCAATAATTTTACATTTCTTCAGTGTGCAAGGATCACCACTGGACCCACTATTCCAGCTGTGGCTTACTCCGTTACAAATAGAGCAGAATAATTGCTTCCTGTGTCTCATATGAAACTCTCCTGTCAATAGAGATACAGAGATGTCTTTTCTACCCTGTAGGCTGACTCTTATTTTCTTACTTATCCCTCATGCTCTGTAGTACTTCTCCCTGCTACATCATTTCCCATTTTGGACTCACCCATTATCATCTTCCTTAGTGGACCACTTTGCTCTTCTCTTTGCAGAATTCTACCCTTCAGATTTCATGCATTGGGGATTTTTTTCAATTTGTCCAGATTAATTTGAACCTGTCCTCTAGAGTGCTTATACACTTTTCTCCTTCATGTTATCTGCAAATTTATATACACTTTCTGTTCATTAACAGTCCACAAAAAATACATAATCAGTGGGGTAGGTTTCTGCAGGGCTCCATCCTTTTCAGTGTGACAAAAAGACTCTGGTAACTACTCTTTCAGCTCAGTTTAAATGTGTATGTTTACAACTTGCTGTTGTAACTACCTTTTCTTTACAACCCCACAGTCATTTTCTTTTCCATTATCTTTATAGATTGCTCCACCTGATATGCAGGTCTAAGGGACAGTAGGAAAGGGGACTGAATTAACAGTGAAATTCAACAGAAGTTTTTGCTAAACCAGCAGACCTGCAGCAAGAAGAAAGCAGTGGTAAATCCTTGCTGAAATAAAGTAGTCACAGCACTGGGCAAAGAAAAGTTCATCAGCAAAATCATGCAGCAGTCTGACGTGATCCCTGTTCTTTACCTGAAAGCATTAGCCCAGCGTTGTGAGGCTTGGATGGGCAACATGTGATCAGTTCTTGGAGTAGTTTCAATTCCATTATAAATTAGAGAGTGTGAAAAGAAGTGTCGGCCACCTCCAGGACACCTAAGGTACATTTCACAAAAGCTTAGAAATGGAAGTGATCTCAGGGGGTCATACAGCCCTGCCTTCCACTCAAAAAAAGGATGGACACCAATTCAGAATTAGCACTTCTGGCTTCATCCAGACAAATCCCTAAAACCTCCAAGGGTGGAGTTTGTACAGCTGCTTGAGGGATCTGTTCCAGCTCTGTGATACCTTCCCAGTAATAAAGTAAAGTACTTCCTTATGTCCAGTCCTGTTCGCTTGATCCCCTGGTGCTTCTGTCTCCACTTCAGATGGACAGCACAAGGAAACGGTGATGGAGGGGGATGTTGGACTCTGAACAGAATCAACATGTTCACACATGGCAGCTGTTATGACAAGCGCAAGTTGCTTCACAGGACTCTGATCTGAAAGGTCGTGATTGAGCACTGTTCCATCCTATCTGTCATCCCTGTAGCCCCCGGGCTGACTCATCTAGACCTGCAATCACACTGTAATCTTCTGACTGCAGGAAGCTCATGACACTCTGAAGATGAGATCTGGTAGTTGTCTGATGGGTGGAAACACATGGCAACATCTCCTGAGTGATAGCTGCAGTGGAGGTTGCTGTAAAGCTGTGATAGGACAGCGACAACCCTGTTGCCCTGCTGATTTGAGAATATCTGCTTTTGAGAGGCATATTCCCCCTGAAGATGGAGTGGCCAAAAAAGGCAAGATATATTTGTATGTGTGTCCTCCATCAGTATTTGACATCTCTCTATCACGTCACACAGTAACACCATTGATGTTCATGGTATTGATAGTACTGCTGAAGTCTTTATTCTAGAGTTGCCATAATCTTTTAGTGCACATGAATCCTGAGTTTAAATGGCAAGGAATTGATCCACCTCTTTTATCCTCTACCTCATAAGAAAGAAATCCCCTTTCTTTTGGCTTCTTTCTTCCACAACAGTGACACTGGAAATTATGCAAAAAATTTAATAATTATGAATTAAATTAAATCATGAGTTAAATACGCATTCTAAAAGTTTCATAAAACTGGCAAACAATTCCTGTGGCTTTTTAGGTTTTATGTACATCACATATAGCAGAAGAAAAGGCATAACTTTATCATAAAGAATAAAAATACTTATTTTAAAAGAATCCAATATAGATGCATATGAAATATAGACACCTCATTTTTTCATTTTCTGCAGGAGAAGAAAAAAGTTAAAAAGATCCAAATATCCAGAGATGCTGACTTCTTCCTGGGAATGCCCTTGAATATTACTTTTGGCAGAAGGTGCCTAAAATGAAATTTGTTCTTCACTTCTTGGGATTTTCCTAATGTCTCACAGCTTGAAAATGATATTCCTTCTGATAAAGTCTGTAGAGTCTGGTTGAGATTTGCTCTGATGTGGCAGGAAATGGGCATTCCCCATAAATAAAAAAACAAGATTAACCAGAATCAAAGGTTTACTTTTTCCAAGAAAAATAATTTCCTGTTAAAATTGGCAGCGTGTCAAATCTGATGAATTGTCTCAAATTTTGGGAGACAGTAGGAATTATAAAATGCACAGTTTAAAGCAGCAAAAATTATGTGTTTTCTGGCAAACATACGAACACTAGCACCAAGCTTTCTTTTCTTCTTCCACTTGCACCGACACGACTAGGACTAGCTCTGTCAAAATCCAGAAAATGACAATCACAGTGCAGGAGGACAAAGTGACAAGGGATTTAGTCCCTGACTTTGACATTAAAATGCTCATGCAGTGCAGATCTGTCTTCTGGTTGTTCCTCTCCAGTAAAAGAGCTAACATTAGGAGCAGAAATTCAGCCCTCGCCCTATTTTTCAGAATATTGTCATTGCAATTGGTGTAAGCGTGGTAGGTATTTAACTCTGGGAAGAAATGCCCTGGTTCTCCTTGTGTGTGCTGTTCATTAACATTTAGAAAACAGGCAAGGATTCTTTCTCAGTAAATGTCAAGAAAAAATGTGCATTTGATTTTTTCCTCTACAACACGCACTTCCAATTCCTAGTATTTTGTTCTATAATTACACTTCAAATGAAAGTATGGAACAGGTCACCATATTGAAAACGCCTCCTCAAAAATCAATGAGTCTTTCCTATTCTGGATTGCATTACAGATAAGAATGCTGCTGTAATCCTTTTCATGAGGGAAAAATATAGAGACCTTTATATAGCACTATAAATGATGTCTCTCCAGAGTGAGCAGCAGCGTTTCTCAAATAGCTGCTAATAAGACTAAATATGGTAGAGCATTGCAGTGAATCACAGTGTTGTGCTGGGTTATGCAACCCTCTAAGGTCACTTACGTAAAGAAGAGAACAACTGAAGTGCAAGCAAATTCCTCTGTTAATTAATTTGTAAGGCACAAGTGGCATTTAAAGAGAAAACATCTCATGTCTGGCTCTTGCAATGGGATGTGAGACTGTGGCACAAATGTAATTGTTCTCTGTGTTTTCTGAGCACATCTGAACCGCTGGATCCATAAGCCATTGGGAATAATTCTGGTTGAACCCACTCAGCCCTCCCTTGAATTCCTTCTGACCTCGGGCAAGGGGGGGGGCGGTGCTGATACAGCTCAAATTACGTGGCTGCTTGTAAAATTATCTGAAGGGTATATAGGAAAGAGGAGGAAATCAATGCTCCAGTAAATGTCATACTGTGAAAAGTGGGATCAAGAGCCTCCTCCTATAAGTTTAGAAGGTCTTGCCCCTTCCTGACTCAGAGTGTTACTGACCTCTAAAATTCATATTGCTGCCCACTTTTGCTCTTTAATAAGAGGAGAAAAATTCTGGGTTGTTCATGGCAATTGAGTTCCCTTCCATTGCTTTTTGTGTTTCAAAGCCATTCAGAATTTTCTACTGGAATAGAAAAAGAGGATTCATAGCATTCAACAATAGTTATAACTTGAAAATTGAGCTGCAGTAGAAACATGTCAGATTTTATGAAAGTTGGGATATCTCTGCATGCAACATCTCATTTTTTCCCTTTAAGGATTTTATATACATGGGCATTTGTGTAAAATTATTCAGATTGTGTGCAAGATGGAAGTATATCAAAGACCAGCTCATTATAAAACAAGCACAAGTTTCATCTTGAATCCATTAGCTGCAGCTAACAACAAATTAGCCAGTGAGTTAATTACTGGCATTGTGGATGGCAATGCAAATTGAATATTTGCTTTACAAACACTGTGGTACTTCCCCACATGATCAAAAGGGAAGAGAACTCCTATAAAGAGGTTTTTCAGCTTAGGCTCTGTACTCAGAATTTCTCTAGTCACTGTTATATTTCAGACTCATGACAGATGCCCAGAAGAACTGAGAGAAGATTTTTTATTCTGTGGCAAAGTTTTGTAGTTTCAGACCTTCTCTGTGGTCTGAGAGGTATTGAGGAGGATGCAGATCACTGGAGAAGAGCTAGATAAACTTTAAATCAAAAACTGTGAATCACTTAAGTGCTTTGAAGGTGGTGTTTTTGTGCTGGAGCGATGAAGAGGATTCTTAGGGTCCAGGTCAGCCCTTTAGAGGGAAGTGGGTAGCTGCTACAGTTGATCAAAACTATGAGTGAAGGGAAAACAAAACCACTCATGGACCACTGCCTCATAGAAATCAT
Source organism: Oriolus oriolus (assembly GCA_013400235.1). NCBI lineage: Eukaryota > Metazoa > Chordata > Aves > Passeriformes > Corvidae > Oriolus > Oriolus oriolus. The sequence goes on along the minus strand of VXBT01013455.1, from coordinate 714,523 downwards.
TAAGACAGAGGTGAAAGGCATGAGATGGATTTCTGCTAAGCCTTCTCAATAAATGAAAATGAGATGGGCTTCTGCTAAGCCTTCTCAAAGGATCAGGATGCAATTGTGTTTTCACAGCACATTCTGTTGCACTTTCCTTAGTTTTGTCTGTGCCATCTTCCACATGTTTGCAGAAAGTTTCAAATGCTTGAGCAGAGGAACTCTGCCTGCTAAGGGTGCTCAGAGATAATGTGCTTCATCTTCTCAGATGCTGAGAGATGGGACAGGGACCCTGTCTAATGTCTGTGCTATTGGTTACTTGTTCCTCAGCCCTTTCTGTCTTTGTCAGCCACAACAAAAGGTTTCAGTGTGGTTTGTTCACTGACTGCAGTGAGGTTGGTCAACGTTACTGCGAGCATCCTCACAACAATTTCCTTTCTCTGATAGTGAGCACTATGGTGCTTTCTTTTTACCTTTGGAAAGAGCTGTCCTTGCTTGCAGAGCTCATGGCTTGCCCTCTTGATTGTGGAGGGTTCCTTTGATTCTTTCAACAGCTCAGGGGTTTCCCTGACAAAGTTTAGCCAGTTTCCACACATTATTTTCACCACCACAGGAAAAGCTAATCATTTAGCACTTCAGGGAAGCAGCAGGAAAGCCAAATTTCTAGGCTTTCTTTTCTTGATGCCAAATTTGTGTGATTTATAAGAAAATTTAATTTTGCAGGAGAAAACCCTAAAAAGGGACAGCATGGTGCACAGGTTTCATTCCATCCAACAGGATCAGCTATTTGTTTGTAAGAATCTGTGGCTTGTCACATCTCTCTACTCTGTTCAAAAGGTTACAGTACAAAGAAATTAGAGAACAGTGGTGGTGAGAACACAGTTGTGTGTTGATGTGGTGCCTGAAGGAGGCTGAGGCAGAATTTACAACTGAAATATTTAACTTGGAGTATAAATTCTTTCACACATAGACTATAAACTCTCTCAGGTTAGAGCCTGGAACCATGTGTCACTCACCATGACGCAGGCCAGAACTGCAGCATAAATTTTTAAAAAGGAAGAGTTTATGATAAAATGCGTCAGTAGCACAAGGAAGCCTAAGAACAAGTTGAAAATATTCCAGCATAGCAATGGACTATGACAAAGAGCTTGTGTCTGTCACAGTTTATCACTGCACCGTGATTAACCCAATGTATCATCATGGAGTAAGAGTGGATTTTTCAGTACTTCTACCTTCGAGGGTTTGGAAAGGGAAGGTCTTCACTCCATGAGTCTCTGGGGAGGGAATGGCATAAGGAAATCATCTCAGGCAGGATGATAGAGATGCTGCTGGAGGTACCTCTTTTTCAAATGTCTCTTTTACTTCTCTTTTTCTCTTCTACTGGAGTTTACTTAGAGGAGAGGATCTGTCTGACTACTTTCTTATAAACACCCTGCTGGATTTTGGCCAGGCCTTGAAATGTGGCTTGAATAATTTATATTCTGAAAAGGCTGAAAAATAGTTTATTTTGGCAAAGTCATTCCCATGAACAAGCCCAACAATTTGGGCAATTTGTCTTCCTAAGTTTTAAATATAAGTTGTTACAGATAGAAAGGAGAAATTCAAGAGAGGGAGTTAAGAGAGGAGAAAGAACCTGCATGAACAATAAAAAGATAAGGAAGAAATGTAATCAGTTTACTCAGCTTTTTTTCACTTGAAAAAGAGCCTTTGTTTTGATTTTTCTCTTGTTTAAAAACTTTAAAATCTGTGCTGAATGTGTGAAGCAGCATGAATCCATTTTTCACAATTTCATGTTGCCTGAGAAGCGTTACAGCAGCAGGCCTGGATGAAGGATAGAAAGGGACAAGTAAGTGCAAATAACAAAAAATCAGCAGGGGGTGACTTAAAGAGAAACAACAGTTTTTCCAGCACAGAAGAAAAGAAGGAAAGGTGAAGAATGGGCAGAACACAAGGATGAGTGCCTTCCTTCTCCCAGGCACCAGGGGTGGGGTGTAAGAAGTCATGATTGTTACCTTTGAATCATTCATTATTAACTTTAAACCTGTGAAAAATAGTTGTGATGAGGCTCACTTGTAGGCATGTATAAACACTAGCAATCAGAATTTCATTAATTTTTAATCCTCAAAGAAGGTTATGACTCAAGTGAGAAAAAATCAGTACTATTCTCAATCTCAGTGAGAAATGCAGAGAATAAGTCTGCTTTTTCCCCTGGAATGGAAAGTGAAAATTCTAAGGTCTGACTTACCAGAGTCCTGCAAACAATGAATAAAAGATTAAAAACGCTTGACAGAGAGTTTATGTTAATCAGTGTCTTCTCACATGGGCATGTTTCCTCCAGCAAGCCTGTAAACTTTGATTCTGTGTAATTGGGAGGTTAAAAGTTCTCCTAATTAGCATCCATTTCTACAGGGAATGTAGAACTTATTTTGCAATCATAAAGGTAAGGGGATTTTGAAGCACTTCTAGATATGAAGCAAATTTGCCATTTGAAGCAAAATTCAAGTGTGGACCCAACTGAAGCCTCAGAATCACCATTTTTGTCAATGTAACAAGGAAAGTTAGATGACTACACTGACAACTCTTCTTTTATGATTCTGGAGATAGCAAAACAGAAATTAAGAACTAATGGTCAAATATATCTATTTAACCAACCATTTAATGATCATGATCAATTAATTTTTTTGCCTCAAATGCATTTTCTGATTTGTACTTTGTCTCCTAGGGACAGAGAAACAGAGACTTCTCCATTAGAGTCAAGAGGAACTTGCTGGATAAATATTTGGGTTAGTGAGATTCACTGGAAATAGCCCTCAATAGAGATTTACCTGCCGTTTACTGCAGAATTACTTGATGGATATGGCATAGAATTAAAATATAATTTCAGAACTGCACAACTGAAATATGAACACAAAATTATGGATTAAACTGCCAATGACTAGTCCCATTGATTCTGAGGAATGCAGGATTAGGGAATAATAAATAAACACAGCTTTTGATCAAGACCAAAAATAGAAGTTATGTTGCCAATGTGTATTTTCCAGAGGTAGAGAGTTTAGGTGAAAGAGCTAGAAGCAGGTGCCATCTTAGAGGGCCTTGTGCTGAAATCTCTTGCCCGTGCACGTGGCATATTTAATATATATGACCAATCAATCTGCTTGTAAATAAAAATTAGGGTTACACCTTTTTTAATGAAAATGCTGTAGGACAACAGGGTCTACTTTTCATCTGGGTGGTGACATCCTGCCTTTTACCCACAGCTGTGTTGCATGGGATCCCAGTATTGCAACATTTTTTGGTTGATCATAAAACCTTCAGCCCTCAATAGCAGCAGTGATACCAATTGCAAAACCAGGTCTTGCTCACAACCCACGTTATCATGTTACGAGCTTATTCTTTGTCCTGCTTTATTTTCAGCCTCATATCCCGACCTTCCAAGAGCTCACTCCTGTGGGCTGAGGGGACCCAAACACAAAAAGTTCAAATGGTAGTTCACTCTCGTAGCTCAGCAGAGGTGTTTAGGTCAAGGTATCCCATCATACAGAAGACATAACTTGTTTGGAAGTTATGAGGATGAAGGTAGTCTCAAGGCACAGGGATCAAAATCTGCAGGAAATACGAGCGGCTGCACAGGACACTTCAAGCCATTTCAAGTACAAAGCTCAGCTCTTTGTTCTTGTCTTGCTAATGGGAGCAAACAGCACAAAAAAGGGGGTTTAATGAGAGAAAAAGTGCACTGTCTGATGGGTTATTAGTAGATTCTCACACATAAGATTGAGGCCTGGTATGAGAAACAGAAGAGATGTTTTCAGCATCAAGAAGATCAAATGGACATGGATTTAACCCTTCTTCAGTTGTGCTGTTTTATGAGATAATTTGAAAATTATGATTTGGCAACTGAAGAATTGTCAGACTGTGTCAAAGAAAACTTTGCTAAATCAGTGGCCTTGTGGACTGAAGCCCAAACTTCTCTTTTAATGATGGATGTCTTTTTCTGAGCTACATCTGATGCTGTGGTACAAAGGTAGAACCAAAGTTTTAAAGAATGGGACTTTGCCTCAACATCTGCAGTGCTACTGCATGGCTGAGTAGAGATGAAAACACTGCTTTACTCTTGAGGGTAAAAGCAAGGAATTAAAATGCTTCAAAACGTGTTGAGAAAGAGAGGTTTAACTGAAAGCAAAGAAACATACTATCTCTATGAGACTGAAAATTTTTACAGGACTACAGAGATCACTTTTGCCTCACAGGATTAGCCCATCTTGGCAATTAACTCAGTATGAGATGACAACATTCTAAAACTAATACAAGGAAATAAAGAAGAAAATAAAAAGGCTCAGTTCCAGGTTGTCATGAAGGAACCAGAAGAGTGGGATTCACTTCAAAATACAGACACATTAATTTAGTTGTCCATGTCCAAAACACTTTAATTCAGATGTCTGTGCCTAAGTCAGTTGTCTAAGTTCCTGTCATATGCTAAAACCTCTGTGTGGCAACGTTTTGCAGGTTAGCTAAAGTCTCTGTCTCAAGATGGTAAACTAAGTTAAATGCCCAGCATTTGCTGTGGTTCCTTGCACAAAACATACAGAAGTATCAGATTTTAGTGCTAGTCTGACAATTTTAGTATGTATTTGAAGGTGATGTGCTATCATTCATCACCTCCTTCAAAGAACAGGTCCAATCATGAGATTCTGTGGGGTTCTGAAATTTGCTTTCATGCATGTCACTGCTAAGCCAGGAAATACCTCACAAGAATATGTAACCAATAGAAGGTGGTAGGCATCTGGGAAAGTCTGTATCTCTCTGAGTTAGAGGACAGTATCAAGGAACTGATATTTTTGGAGCAAAAGAAGCCCTGGCATTCGTATAGATTATGTACTAGATGGGAATTTTAATAATGGCGCTGAAAACGCAAAGACAGTAAAAAACATTTTACAAACTCCATTCAGAAAAAGAAGAGCGAGGTCTTAGAATTATGAATTGTGTGTTGCTGAAGGATGTTGCATTGCCTTGTTTAATTGTTGTGACTTAACCCCAGCCAGCAATAAAGTGTCACACAGCTGTTCACTCACTCTCCCTCCCTGCCCAGTGGGATGGGGAGGAGAATCAGAAAAAGGTAAAACCTGTGCATTGAGATAAGAACAGTTGAATTGAAATAAGGTGAAATACATTAATGTTATTAATAACAACAACACTAACAACACAGCAACACTAATGGAAAGGAAAAAGAGAAAAACTAAAACCCAACAGAAAAAAGTGATGCACAATACAATTGCTCACCAGCCACTGACCAATGCTGCGCCCATCCCGCAGCAGTGATCAGCCCCCATGGACCAACTGCCCCCAGTTTATACACTGGGCATGATGTTCTATGGTATGCAATATCCCTTTGCCGAGTTTGGGTCAGCTGTCCTGGCCATGTTTGTGCACAGCTTCTTGTGCCACTGCTGACTGGTGTGGCATGAGACACTGAAAAAGTCCTTGAGTTAGTGTAAGCAGTACTTAGTGACAACTAAAGCATCAGTGTGTTATCAACATTGTTCTCGTGCTAAATCCAAAACACAGGTATTGGGAAGAAAATTAACTCTATCCCATCTGAAATCGGGACATTAATTAATGTAGATTACAAACATTCCTGTAACTGTCAGTCGTACACTACTTGCAATCAAGAGATTATAAATATATTTTACATTTGTAAGCAGAGTGATTTCCCACTAAACCTTGCAATACGAGTTGAAGTGTGCAAGAACCTGAAAGTGCTTCTCCTGTGCCAGTATTCAAATGTCCAGTGGGATGACCTTAAAGTTGTACAGCCATTTAAGTACACCTGCTACAGGCAAAGCTGCAGACCAGCTGACCTAAGAATAAGTTCACAGTGAATCTAAGTAATTAATGACAGTCAATATACCTTAAGGATCCAACTATTTTCAGACAAACGTGTCCTCATTTTTTTTATGAGATTACAAGTTCTGCTGGCAGTGGCAATTGAACAGGTATGGTATTATTCAGACCTCTGCAAATTGTCCAGTTTAGTATCACACAATATAGGGAAGAACAAAGGAACTCTCCAGGGTAACAATAAAGTAAATAATGACTAACTTAGTATTTAACTTAATGTCTGTCTCAAAGATCTTGAAAAAATTGTCATTGGAGGTCTTTATCAGACAGGGTTACTTCTAGGAACTTCTGTAGAATTTGGTGAGAAATTTCATAGTGTTTAATAGTCTCACCTTTTTAGGAATCTAATAAAAAATACCTGGTGATGCAGTACTAAATACTGGCAACAATAACAGGACTGGTATGGCTGGGTAAACCGTAGACAAACCAAGCCACTCATTTCAAAGAAGGCAATGCAAACCATTCTTGCAGAAAGGTGTTCTGTACCCTGGAAGGCACTGACTGAAAATAGCATTGACTTCTAAGAGGAAATGGAGTAGCAGGAGCTCCTGTATGATACAGAGGCAAAAAGCACTAATTCAATTCTTGTCAGTATGAACAACAGAATAGTGGGTAGGAGGAGGAAATTGCCTTTTCTTTCTGTGTGACATTATTGGGACTGATGTGGAATAACGTATACACTCCTGATGACAACATTTTAAAAGTGATGTTGAAATACTACAAAGGATATAGAAATAAGCCATAGATATGTTTTGATGTCTGGAAGGGGAAATAAAAAGGGAGAACAGTGAGAGCTCCATCTGTTTATCTCATCAAACAGATCAGAAGACAGCTTGATTATAGCATGTAAGAACCTTCATGGGGAGTAAATACCAGTTACTGAATGGCTCTTTAATGTAGCAGAGAAAGGCACATCAAGAGCTAGTGGCTGGAAGTGAAGCCAAATTCAAAGGAGAAATTAGACACAAACTTCTAACAGGGAGGCTGATAAGCCACTGGGTACAAAGGAGATGATAAATTCTCTGCCGCTTCATTTTTTGCAGCCAAGGAGAGATGCCCTTCTCAAAGACTGTTTAGTCAGACCCAAGAGATGCAGCTTAGTATGGAGGTAACAGTATCAAAGCTCCTGGCTCAGGAAATAGATCATGTTGGATCAGGTGGTCTCTTCCAGCCTTCATCACTATAAATTTCAGGAGTACATCTTCTAGTACTGAGTCCAACCCTATGCTTAATCCTTGTATGCTTTTCTCTATAAACCATGATGAGGTTCATTCTCATCACCCTTCGTCACCAGAGGGGTGATGCAGAGGAAGGATGGAGGAACAATTCACCTGGGTGTTCCTCCTGGGGGAAGAGGAGCACAAGCAGACTGGACATGACAGAGGTTTGACCACTTTTCAGTGCCCCCCAATTCATGTTACACCACAGAAATGTCTGTAGCAGGCTGCTGGTTAAATACTGAGCTCAGTACAAAAGGAGAGAAAAAGACTTGCTACTGTGGCTCAGGGATATACAGGAAGGCAGTGTTAATCCAGCAAGGAGGATTTATTGCCTTTTTATTAACAGTTTGTTCATTTCCCTATGCCTCAGGACACAGGCTTTGCAAACCTGAAGTCAGTAATCTAAACATTCAGATCTGAAAAACTGGCATGAGTAAAAGAAATATGTTAATTGTATTGTGACAGTTATCTAACAATTCATTGCAAGAGGATTCCGGAGCTCTTTACATTATCTCATGGCCAATAATACAGGAATTAATTTTAGGTCAAGTTCTGACATTTTTAGTGACATTCCACGTACTTGCCTCTGTACATAGTTCCATCGACTGAAAGGGAATGTTTGCATAAAATGATGGCTTCTGTGCAGCTATAGCAACATCAGGCTTTAAAATCCATCTCTTGTGCTGTCTTGAGCTATTTCCATACCCTGTAATTGTTGAAGAAGATAAAAGATTGACAAGAAAACAACTTTTAGAGTAAATTTCCTAGCCCTGAAATCTCTTTCTGCTCAGCATGAGAATTCTTCCTCTCCACTTAGTGAGGTGCCTAAATTCCTTGGATAGAGGGAGAGGAGACACAGATAAGTCGTCGGCATGGTTTGCCCCCTTGAAACAAATAAAGATATCCTTCCTCTGAGAAAGAAAACCTTTTTGAATATGGTGGTCTGATAGCCTTCACAGTCCTCCAGCACACATTCTCAATCTGGAATGTCTAACACTGAAAGAGCAAACTTCAAGTTGTAATCTGTTTACTCATAATAAAAACTTCCTAAACTAACAACCAACTGACGGTACTCTCAAAAATGTTTTATTAAGTCTCAGCACCTCGAAAATATTCCCACTGAGTCTTCCTCAGCAGCACAAGCTTTGGCACCCTGTTGGATAAAATGCTTGCAGGGAGAGGAAAAGCAGATGTGCCAAGTCAGCTGAAGCTCAATGAGCAAAGCAGAAGGGCAACAACTGACAAGTATGCAAATATGATACCTGTTAAATATTCCCTCTTAGGATTGCTTGTGTGCCAGGTGATGGATCCCCAGCACTGCCTTCATGATTAGAAGCCTTGGCCAGCTTTGCTTCAGACTACAAAATCACTTTTTTATGCAGCACTGAATCTCAATGTGGTGGTTTTGTGGTTTTAACACTTTTGGGGCTGTACGACCTAACACACAATGCAAAAGAAGATTAGTTACCTCAGGGCACATTTAAAAGATTTCTGAATCAATAGTGTGACACAAATTAGCATGAATCTCAAAGCAGTAAAAACCCCTCCACATTTACAACGCTACAGGGGTTATTGAGTATTAGTGAAGAGAAGCAGGCTAGATTGTGATACTTTCTAGGGCTACGTAGTGAATATTCATGGCATCAGACAGGCACATATCCAATACAACTTTTAGCCATATGATTAATTTGCAACTATTTTACTTGACAAGAGTATCATAGGATTTATGGATTAAAATGATTTACTAGATTATCATGTTCACACATGTGGAAAGTTTCCTTTTCTTTCGGTGTGCCAGGGTAAGGAACTTACAATTATTGTGTGCATTTTTCTGGTGCTCTGTCTAGGCAATTTCTATGTCATTAAATTATAAAACTTCTACTATTTCTCTAGAACTTTATTCCTCAGCCTAATGAACTCCAGCATTAAGATATTCGTTCCTTATTTATCCCAAATCCTTTTTTTCTAGTGTCATATTATGAAGTGCTGAATGCCGAGGAAATAATGATGAACACTATAAAAACTTGTTAAGGATTAGGTTGCAATCCTTCTGCAATATATGTGGTTCCATTTAACTATCCCAACTTTGTTAGGAATTCTGCAATTAAATTTCTGCCCACTTGGTTAAAAGTTCCCTCTGTTGCCACCAACTTGATGTGCTGATTTATTGATGGCTGAAAGAGAGAATAAGCCAAGCAGCTTAGCTAGCAGATTCTAGTGGGAGGAGGTCAGCAGAACATCTGCTTAGCAATTTGCAGTTTTCTACTTATTCATTTGCAGAGTTCTGTTGTCCTGGGAATAGTTCAAACACATAACATACAGACTTCTAATAAAAGGAAAAAATCTGTGTTTACCAAGTTCTCAGAAAGTTGGATTTTGCTTCACTTAAGCCAGAAATTCTTAATTTTCCTCCACAAAACAGAAGTGAGTTTGTCATCAGGTTTACTGAAAAACTTATTCTATGCCTAAAGAATTATCTCCTGTTATTACATGTACACAGATGATTATTTTTCACTATTTATTTTCTATTAATTATTAAAATAAATAAGTTACTCAAGTTGTGGCTATGAATGGGGCTGAATGAAAATCTAGATCAGAACATCCTTAAACAATGGGAAATCTTGGATGTTCAGATAAGCTTCACAAACAGCATTTCTCTGTACAGTGAGGTAATGTAGCAAACAACTGCTCATTTTTTCCCAGATCCAAAAGCCTCCAAATGTCTGAGCAAGTCCTAGCTTAGCTTGCATTTTTGAGTCCATCACCTTCTATCATCCTCTAATAATAGGATGTAGGCATCTATTACAGCTGCAGTAACAGGGCTATACGACATAACATTTGCCTTTTTGAATTAGGCAAATTGGCTGTCTCATTCTGGAGACAGTCTGTGGCACTGACAAATATTAGATACTTGTGCAGAAGTAGGGGGAAAAGAGAATAGTACATCAGAGAAAATTAATATTTTTTAAAAATGCTTTTTATGCCCTGGGTAGCAAGAGCTTATTTCCTGACGTTAGTCATGCTTTACAAAGGTAAATTCAAAGGTATGAAGGTCTTCTGCTGTATGTCTCACAAGGAGGCAGGTCCAGCGAGGTGTCTCAGATACCTGGGAGTATCCCAAGTGGCACTGAGAATGCCTGGGTTTAGCCTTGTGCACAGTCAATGAATCCAAGAGAATTATTTGGCTTAATCAGAGACTGTCAGCTGCAAGGAAACTTTGCTTTCCACTGACTCTTGAATACCCGTCTATCAAAGCTACAGCTGGGTGTCTTAGTGAACTGAGTGAAGCTGCAGATTAAAAAACAAGCAGAGCAGTGGAAGTAAAGGGTGTGTTTATGTGTCCCACACTACCAAGCAAATTTTGTCCTGGGAAGAGCTCTGGTCCTCTTGGGCACTTCATGCTTCTCTCCTTAATGAATTTGCTTCCACAGACACCAAGAAGCTTCTGTTCTGCTGGAACCTGCTTCAGCTCCAGCAGAATCACCAGTACCAGCATATGCCTTCCACAAAGCTAGCCTGGTGGTTGCTGCGCTCTCGGATAAGAGGGACTTCTGTAGGAGGACCCCTCTTCCTGTAGGTTTTCTTCTTATATGAGATCAACTCAGGGCACAGGCAGGATTAGAGGATCAGATAACAGCACATCCTGCAGCAAAATGAACTCTGATAACTTGCCTAAGAACATTCAGATTTTCATCTTTCGGGTCTCTGTGTCATCCTGAACTTGAATGTAATTACAGCTATCTCCTCTGGCTGGCTGCCCATGAATTATTATCCTGTACATCATCCACTATTTGACATTTATTTGTTCCAAATTAAAATGACCTTTGCTCTTGGGAGATAATAAATTATTTTTGGAATTATAGTAATTCTCTATCACCTGAAATAATACACAAAGACATGTTAGCACCAAAGGCAGGAGAAGGAAAAGCAAGCACTTCAGATACGTGAGCAATCAAGATTAATAGATGATATATATTGGTGGCTTGCCATTATTGCTTTTACTGTGCAAATGTATTTAATATTCACAATATCTTTTAGTAAAAACATTCACATTTGTTATACATGGAAGGTCTCCTCATGAATCTTCAAGAGAAAAATAACAAAGGGCTCACAGTTTTATCCTAACCAGAGGTGTTTACTAACTCAGCAGACTTTCCTGTTAGAGATATCTGGTCCCTTTCTTCCAGCAGCTTTTTAGGTCACTTTTAGCAAGGGTGTCTTTGGGCAGGCTATGGGGGCAGGAGGAAGCCTTATTTCACTCATTTGCTGAGGGTCTCTAACTCATTTCAATAGTGAGTGCCAGCACCAGCCTACAATAGAAACAAGAGATTAAAAGGCTTTTTTCCTTCTCCCTTTGAGAAGAAAAAAAACCCCTAATGTTCCACAAAGTTCTATAATCTCAGTATTTGACAGTTACTGCTACTGTCCCTCTACAAGCTATGTCACAGACTGATGTACATGACCTTCAGACCAGTTATCAGCTTGCAGAAATTCATATGGGCTGAGAAGACCCGTTAGGAAGCATAACCAGGCACCCTTAACTGTTGTAATTCTATTGCAAAGTCATACATGTCAGTGCAAGTGGGACATTCCATTATAATGAACACTCTTCAAACATGCCCAAGGTGACTAGAAATATGGAAAGTAACCCAAATCAGAGATGGATGGATTAGAGAATCTCATTTCCTATTCATCACTAAGTATAGGCACAGAGCCTTTTAGACCAGTTTTCTTGTGTCCCTGGCTTGGAATCAGCCTCTTTACAGCGGTCTGCCCAAGCAGCAAAGTACTTGCATCCCACATGTTAAAATGGCGTAGTGCCAGCACAAAGTGTATTCATCACGTTGAATGTGAATTCTAGCTTAGAAGAACATCCACATTTTCTTCTTTCTGTCTAAGTGAGGAAGCCATGCCTCAAAAATTATTTTCAGAGCACTGAAAAACTTGTAAGGTAGATTGGTGATAAATCCTCTCTTTGCATGGTCTAAAGTGATAAAAAGTAAATTCTGAAGCCAAGTGGCTCAGCTGTTTCTGAGCGATTTTGAATCATGCTCAGAGGCATATTAGGAAGAAATGAAGAGGGAAAACCTGCACACTGAAACTCTGAAAAAATACAGGCTTAGTATTACATGCCATTGACAGGGTTTAAGTACAGCTTGCTTAGCACTTACTGCAGGACATATATAAGGTGAATATTTGTAGGTTGTTACACAGAATATCCCTGGTGTAATAAGGAAAGTTTTTTCTTGATGGAAAGTCAGACAAGGTGAGAAAGAAGTGTGAGAGGTAGCTCAGCAGTCTACGATCCTCAAGCTGAACAGAGCAGATGCCAGCTTTCCACATTTGCAAAATCTGAAAGGGAATTAGGTCCAGCAGTACTATCAGACTGCTTTAACTTTCTGTTCCAGATTTGTAGTAGCACAGGGTCATTTTGATTTATGTACAAAACAGACACTGCACAAATGGGGAGATTATTTTCCTAGTACCATGAAACAACTATTTTTCCTTTCATCCAGATGTTTCTGACCACTCCCAAGATACTTTGAGATGTTTGTGCAGGTGACAGAGGAATGGGTGAACTTTTCTGATGCTGAGGAGGAGCACAAAGCTTTTTTTTCATCGAAGTCCCACATTAACATGCAAAATAGGATTTACAGAGTGCTCAAGAATAATCTGCAATTAGTGCTTTTTTTCCCCTCTCTTCTGTGCTTCAGTACCTGCTTGTGTATCCAGCTCTTCTCTCTTTAACTGAGATTAAAATTTTAACCAAAAAAACCTAAACGAAAAAATCCAAAACAAACAAACAAACTCAAACCAAAATGAACCAAAATGAAAACCCCAAAACCAATCCAAAACACAAACAAAACACAAACAAAAAACAAAACAAAACAAAAAGCAGCAAGAACTGTCAGTGTCAGTGAGGTACATCAGATTAAAATTCTAGCTGATATTAGGCTCATAAGCCCCCTAAGGTCAGATTCGGTCAGATCTGAGGGCTCTGAGGTAGAGAGAACTCCTAGGAATGGTGAAGGGAGATCAAGAGATAGTGGAAAAACATACAGAAAATAGCCAAAGCCTGAACTAAACCCAAAAGTGTGCACTTTGGTCTGGTCCCAAGTGCAGCAACGTAGGGCTCCAAGCCCTTGCTGTTTTCTCAGCCTGTCAGGAAAATTGGGTTAAGCTCACAGATAGTCAAATCCTTCTTTCAGAATTGGGAGAGACAGCTCTAGGAAGGCAGTTCTCAAGCAGTTTTTTCCCAGGCTGAGTGGAATGAGCTGGTATCATTCCAGCCTTGCCTCAAAACTCCCGGAGGGCACTGGCCAATAAACATCGCACAGAAATCACTGAGAAGGAAAGGGTGCATTTCTTGAAAGCATGTCCTTCAAATTTTATTTGTTTGAAGCAATTTTCGATGAGAATAATTTAAAGGTCTACGTACAAGAAGCCAGGCCTAGGTTGTTGCCTACTAGCACCTTCTGTCAATTCATTTTTTCTATACCACTGAGGCAAGATATCTCTTTCTGTGCCTTTCCTTTCCTTCTCCTCTTTCAGTATGTTTCTATAAGCTGTGTCTTGGTTCCCACTACTACCAATGAACAGATTCCCAAGTAAGAGATCCTGGAGAAGCTAAACTTATAATTTAATGACAGATACTGATGTGACCCACACTTTATGTGACCCACTGATGTGGGTCCACATGAAGTGTTTGTTTAGAGGAAACAAATTCATTCAGGAATTGTGATTATATTACTAAAATGGGAGTAAAGGCACTAAAAATTGGTGTGACAGATTATAGTTAGTCTAAATTATTGTTTCTGTCTTCTACATTTACTCATTATGTTTTTTCAGACCCTATCTATTCCTACTAAATTTTTCAAATAATTTTCTGAGCCTTTCTGGTTCAGAACCTTTTCTGGGAAGTTTTTTAGTTCCTAAGTCAAAGAGGATCCGCCATGCATGTGCTTTTTAAATGTCACTGCAACCCCATCACTCAGAACACCTAAAAAGCTTCTGATGTGTTACTCTGGGAACAATTCATGCTTGCACAAAATGCTTCCTTGGAGAATCTCACAAACAAGGGTTAGCCTGGCTGCAATTTTCCATTTTATTTTCACAATATGCTCTCTCCCTTCTCTTGAAAATATTTCCATTCTTTCTTCTTTGTATACTAATATGTGTTAACAATAACAGATGATAAATTACTGTTTTATTGACTCACAAGCACGAAATCTAGAAAAGCACTACAATACCAACATTATGTGAAAGGCAGCCATGGGAGCTAGCCTGAGTGTTCAGTTGAATCACAGCTTTAAAAAGGAAATACAGTGCTTCAGACAGAATGGGTTTTTTTGTGAAAGGAAGATTTCAGGATCTGTTCCATATATCCTCAAACTTTGCCTCTTGGAAAGGCAGACTTGAGGGAAGAATCAGGTCCAGTCTACAGCACAGCCCCCACGCATGAATACAGCAACATGAATAAGGATGCAATAAGGTTTCCAGCTTCATTTTATAAGCACCTTTCCCCGAGAATATCCTGTCCCCCCAAATCCTTAATCAGACCCAGAACAATAGATCCCATCGTTCTCAACTTTCCAACTTCCAGCCAGCCCCTACAATGCTTCCATATTCTTACTCCTCCCTTCACTTTCATGTCCTTTCTGTTTTTCCTTTGTCACCTTTTTCAGCCCTCCCAGACCCACCTGTATTTCCTCCAGTCCCCACTTCATTTACCCCAACACTTCAAGTTTGCCTGTTCCTGGATTTATAGAGAGCTGAGTATAAAGTCAATCACTGCAGTGATGGTGCTGGAGGTTGGTTTGTTCCAGGCAGAAGGGGTCACATGTGATTTCTTCATCTTGTACCCAGAGATGTTACTAAGCAGTGATTTTCACGTATCCAGCCATCAATGTCCATGAAGGTCTGAAAAATTTTATACTTGTACATGTCAAACTTGCTGTCAAATTAGGTAGAAATCGGACAGTGGGTTCAATAAGTGTGAATTGGCAGAAGCAGAGAATCAAGCTAAGTATATATAATTTTACTATCAGGAAATTAGGGTAGAAGTAATATAAAAGGGTCCATCTTTGAGACCACTGCTTTCCTAGTGAAAATGATGAGCTGCACTCACAGTGGTGTGAAGGCATAACATCAAATACTTTAACTTCCAGAAGCAGTGCCATAATAGCAGTCACAAAACTATCAGTCATAAAATGGCCATAAAGTAAATCAGACAATTATTAAGGTGAAAATCACTGCCTAGAAAATAAACCTGCCTGTTATCAATACAGATCACATTAAAAAATATAAATCTCTCTATACAGATATTTTACTATCTCCTCGTAGCATCATTGTTTAAAATAGAGATTAGGAATATCAGACATTTGTTAGCAGTATTGTCACCGAGTTCAGTGTCTACATGGTGTTGTTTGCACGTTTTTTTGTTCAGATATATTCTATTATTTTTCATAGCTATATCTGATGTGTATCAGAAAACATTTCTGCAAATGCAGAGCAGATGATTTGCTTCTACTTCTGCAAAGTTCATGTTGAAAGAAAAGTAAACCTTCTTCACATGGCTTCTCTGCCTGAAAAACTGCATGGAAATGGAGGAAGTAATGTATTGCAGGGGAGAAGCCATAAACTGTGAATGTGAGCTATATTAAGAGCTCACAGACTCCCATTAATCATTTTACCTCACACACTCTCCAGAAAAGCTGGGAGCCTAAGGAGACCTGGGCATACCATCTTTTCAAGGTACGTAATGCCACGGCTCCACATGAATTAGCCCCAGAAGGTACCTACCAACGTGAGGGAGAATCAAGTCTCAAGGCAGCAACTTTCTTTCATGTATAATGACAGAAAAGCACAAAGAACAGTACTTAGTAGAGAATTTGTGCCAGTCTTCAGCATCATCCTGACTTTACTTTGGAAAGTCTGCTTTGTTCCTGGGGGATGAGTCAGGTACCTAGCAGTGACATTTACAGAAATTGTTTGTATGTGCTAGGATCAGAATATCCACCTGGAGGCTGGTAGTGCTGTTCAGAGGAGAGAATTGTGCATGCTGGGGATATGTTCCCTCCTAAATGCATGCATGTATTTCCCAGCTTTGTCATGGGAACTGCGAGGAGCATTTGTAGATGTAGGAGCCTTGAGAGAAAGCTAACAAGACAGACAGCAGGACAAGGTACTGAGGGAAGAAAATGGCACAGATCTACTGAAATCATTACAGCTACTCTGGTTTATGCTAGCTGCAAGTCTAACTTGGAGATAAACAACAGATTTAAACAACACCAAAAGAGCAAAATTCTAACCTCAGCTAAACTAAGGATGGAAACTTTAGCCTCTTCATGTCTCATGAATTTCAAGGAATTAATGGTTGTTAGCATTCGGTGCTACTGAAGCATAGCACATCAGCAATTGTCAAAATGTTGATAGTTTTAAAGCATGTAGTTAGGGAGATAAGAAAAGCTCCCTGTCCACATCCTCACCTGGCCACTCAATACATTTCACTTCCAAAATGAAACACAGAACTATTTAAAATTAATTGACTGCAAATACAAAGTGTACTTTGCAGGGGATATGACTCCATTTGCTCTGCTGAGGATGAACCGAAGAGGGCTCATGGAGGGAACTATTATATCCTGCTACCTCCTTTAAAGTAATTTTAAGGAGCATCAGGTGCTGCTCATAGCTGTGACAATATCTGACTAGCCACTCCAGGCAGGCATTAAGAAGCCATAAGAAGCATTTGCTGGCTCTCCACCTCCCAGGGTTGAGCAGCCACTGAGATCCTTCACGAATTCTTCTTTAAGAAAGGAAAAGAAACTTTTGTGTGGCTGCCTGTGATACTGCAAGTGGTGGCATTAGCCCACCTCGTTACTATGGAGATGCATTCTGTCATCCCACTATAATCATTTTGACAATGACATTTTGTTGTTTGCTTATGAGCCTGCTGTTAGGAGAAAGAATTTTTGTCAGAGATTAAGAAGAGCTGTTTGAGACTCCTGCTTGTACGTCATGCAGAAAAGGGCTGACCCACAGAGTGCACAAGTGCTTCAGCAGGGATCTGCCTCCACTAAAACTGAGCAGGACTGCGGTGTGCCTGAACTAGAAAATCTCATGCAGAAGGTGTGGATGCCTTTTCAAGAGACTACAACACTCACAGCATTAACCAAGTGCAAATTATCTGAATAGTTGTACGCACATTAAAAAAAAATATGTGCTACGTGAGGCATGAGATTCATCTTTGTATTTCATCATGTTCAATACATTCTTTAATAGTTCTTTAACAAAAAATAGCTGTGGCCTTCTGCCCAGTTCTCACCACATGAATTTAGTCATCCTGGGGGCCTGTAATTAATTGTCCATTCTAATGCCCCAAGTTAGGAGTGACTCCATCGGCACTGTAGAAATTTCTAATAAAATAAGAAGATTGGTATGAATGGAATAAGAATGGAAAAGTGTGCAAAAGCACCAGAGGAAACAGCAAAGTTTAAAAGGAGAGGAATGTGTTAATCACCACGGAGCTCACTATCTGTGGTTTCATGTGAACAAGCTGAACTAAAGTTAAAGCTGACAAGTGGATAAAGAACAGGACTACATCTTATCAAGCAAGGAAAATAAAAGTTGTGAAATTCAGGAATTTTGCCTAACATTTACAAAGCATGAGACAAAATCACAAGGCAAGCAATCCAAGACAGCATCCACGACTAGAAGATACAAAAGACAATTCAAAAGCCCAAGATACATGTTGAGCCCACAGCTGCTGATGTCCTTTGTCCTCCCTGTTGCATGCAAATGGTCCAAAACTGCTTGGGCACAGGTGTTTTGGTACTCATGAGTACAGAGGAAGGTGTGTGAATGAAACCTACAAGAGATTAAGAAGGAATGGGTAAAAGTGACTTGCTTAGGGATTTCTGTTTTGCAAAATCACATTTCTTCTCATAAGATCTCTTGCAGAATTCAGTTACAGTAGTTTCTTACAAAGCCCACAGAACAATATGAGTACAAAGGTCTGAAATGAGTATTAAGATTTTCTGAATATGAGGATTCCAGGGATGGTTTTGTAGTTATTTTTTTTTCTTTTTTCTTCTTGTTTTTTTTTTTAATTAGACTAAATAATGTAACTGGGAAAAAAATCTAGAAGATTGTCTTCAGCGTGCTTCCTTTCTAGGATTTGAAAAGGAAAAATGATGTTTAACTTTTTGCAGATAAGGAACTGCTGCTCTGAATTTATCTTAATTATGTTAATTGCTTAGACAACTTCAAGGTACAGTTACATGAGTATTTGCCTGCTGGCAAATTCATTGGGTATAGATCGACCCCAACCTCTTCACAGCAGCATTGCGTGGACGCTGTGCCATAGACTGGATCAGCAAAATGAGCCAAATAGCAAATAGCTAAAAGACCACTACCAACAATAAACCCACCAGACTTCTTCTATTTTAATCTTTCTATTTGACAGAATATTGCCTTGTTTGATTTAGAGCATTCGAGTCCTCGGAGAATCAGTGTGGACAATGGAGGAGGCAGGAAAGAGAAGCGTGAGAAGGAATGATGGTGTCTTTTAGGGTCACAAAGGACTATTCTGCTTTCCCTTACTACCTTGATGAAACAGTCATCCTGCTCAGCAGTCTCTGTCTTGCTTGTCTTTTGCCTTGGGCTCGTCTTTATTTATTTAGAGATGCTAGAGAAAAGAAAGGAAAGGTCAGAGGGCAGGAACAGCCAATATGGGGCCTGATGCTGGTGGATTTGCTGCTCAGGGTCTACCAAGCACAGATTAGGTCCTAGCACTGCAGACAGAAATCAAGCAGAGCTGAGCTGCTTTGGAGAACAAATGGTTAGACACTGCCTTAGGGGCAACCTTAAACGTGTCCGAGGTCCTGCCATAATGGAACTGCATTTGCCATGGGACAAATTCACTGGAGGTATTGTCTCCCACAGTGGTCCTTCTTCACAGGGATATTACCAGGCCTAATAATCAGTGATCTTGACTTATTCTCATGAATTCCTTCTGAATTTGGCATATATCTTTGCAAAGCCTCAGAATGTCAAGGAATCAAAGGGCAGCCTAAGAAACTGCACGTCCAGCAGCTGGACAAGGCAAACCAGGGCCGTGCGAAATCTGCCTGGCTGTAGAATGGTCTTTGTTTTGCATCTCTTAGGACAGCCACAGCTTTTTCCTGGAAGTAATTGATTTTCTAAGTGATAGTCTAGTGTTGAGGGACTGCAAGGGGACTGGAGTTATTTCTCTGTACAATCACTGACAACTACACAAGGACATTTTAACAGCTACAAAGTGAAAGCAGACAAGCTGTAAGAAGGACTGCATGGCATGACAAAGGCTCTGCCTATATTCTAGATGATAGTTAAGTCAAATTTCTCTTTTCTGGTCACTGAAGATCATCTAAGATCTATTAGTAGGCTAAAAGGTCTGGCCAGTATCAGCTTTCTCTTTATATTTTAAGTATTCTCCTTTATAAAGGAAAAGAGCCTTTGTTTTGAAAAACTAAACATGCCAGACTTTAGAAACACTGCCTGAAGTACAGCCAAGGCAAAGTGTGCTCCTTGCCCCAGGCTTTGTACCCTCACTGTGACAACACAGGGTCTTTGTAATTCAGCTTCCTGTATAAACTCTAACGCTCCTTGGCAACTGAGATCAGCACCTTCTGGGAAGCAGCCCAGGAACTCGAGTAGTGATGCCAGCCATGGCATGACTGACCAGTCTCTGCTGCAGGTGAGGGCACTGAGTCTGTGTTAAGCAGTACACTGTCACCAAAGTCTTAATTCAGCACCCATCGTACATGAACTACTGCTCGTACAAACACTGCGCGTGTGAGGACATGACCATACAAATGTTTTAATTGTGAAGTACCTTTAGCACCTTCCCTGAAAAGCTTTTAAGTGGACAATTTCCAGCATCTGTTCTGCTTTGGTTGTCTTAAGCATGGAAGTTCTCATCATATACAAGATTCAAGAAGTGTGTCACTGTTATCTAAAAGTGTGGCAGTGATAATCCTCTATCCTTTTCTGGAACAATTTCACTTCAATCCAGCTTAGCTTTGAAATTGCCTTTCATTGACTGCCTCACAAAGAGCCTGAAAGTCACCATGGACCTGGACACAGTGCTCTGATCACTGCTGTTTCTGGCTGGTTCTTGAGCTCCATCAGTAACCCCATCCCATCAAAATTTTCTCTTGAAGAAATTCCTCCTTCCTTCCCATCATGTCCCACATAGCTGCTTCCTGTCAAACCATGATTTAATCTGCAATCTCCTGCCTGACTGCAATTTACAATGCTTTACAGATTTTCAAATGTGTGAGATATATTTCTTGGTTTTTTTAAACTGAATTAAGGACTACGACAATATTTCACAGGAAAAGTTTTAATTTTAAGTGCCTTGGTTACATCTGCAGCATCAAATGCTTCAAGTGGTTGCCAAGGTTTTACATTGGAAAATTAGTTTTAGTGTAAATGAACTTTGGAAAACCCAGATGTCTACACTTAATGGTTCTTGAAAGGTTTAATTTCCTACCATGTTTCTTTGCTCACAATTTGCATGAGGCTCATTAACTTTCAGCCGAGATACAGAAATATCTTCCTTCAGACTGTAACCTCCGATTTGTTGAAAACACGGGCTTTTTTGGTGTCAAATCTGTCACACAAATCACAATATTTTCTGTTATTATTATGCCATTTGCATGGTTCGTAACTGGGCATGGTTTTTCTGACTTCATCACAGTCCCATTAGCTGCAGGAGCATATTTAAGCCAGGAAAAGACTGTGCAGCCACCTAACACAAAACTGACCACATATTTTAGAGCTGTTTAGAGTGTGGTCCACTGCTGTATCTGTCCAGCTTTGTGACACTGTACTACTGGGAGTAATAGCTTTATTCCAGTAATAACCTGCAGGAAAGCAGTGCTAACAAGTGCCTGAGGGATGGAGCACTTATTCCAATCTCCAGGTTCCCAGAGAAGACTGTCATCTCCATAAAAGATTTCAGGTAAACTCTGAAGCTACTGAGATTCACAGAGAGGCAAGTGCGACATCTGCATTCAGGTGCCTCTCTGCCACTGGGATGGGCACTGGTTTGATTTAGGACCCTTTTCTCCCTATCCAGGATTGGGAGCCCTGAGCTCCTTGGCACTGGACCTGCAGCTCAAGCCTTCCAGCAGTGGTCTGCAGTGGAGGTGCCATCAACCCTACCTGCTTATGCAGGAAGTCTGGATCTGGGGGTTAGAGACAGCCTTGACCATGAGGCTCTTGCATGGGAGTTTATTCCCTGAAGAAAATGTGGCTTAGTCCTGCACACTCAGGATGCACAACACCGGTGGGGGCCCCTTGAAAGCCAGGGTATGGCATCTCCCCCTCAAGCCCTTGGATACGACTCTTCAGTGAGAGAGGCAAAGACCACGTGCTTGGGGTTGGGCAAGATTCCTTCAGGTTCTTCTCAACATGTTTTAATCTGAGCTTCGGTCTCTACCCTTCAGTTTAATGAAATCTGCCTCTTATAAAACAGAAAATACTTCGCAAACTCAGATGTAGACAATCTGTGGGAAGTTCCTCGCCTGCAAGAGACAGTCCTCACTGGAGAGTCATTAACACTGTGGATGTAGTTTTCAGAGAAGAATCCCAAACACTTTGCTATTCTGTGAAGTGTGCTGTGGAGCCAGCACCTGTCACAGGCAAACCCCTCTGGACACCAACATTTAAACAGGAAAGGTAACTGCAGAGCATGTTTTTATTCAAATATGAACAACAGAGGACAAAGCAAGAGTCTGTTAACAGAGAACATTGCCTTCTCCATCGTGCTGCTCTCACCCTCTCTGCATCTTTCTGAGAATAACCTTGTCTCTCTACATGGTGGTTTGGTTGGGGTTTTTTTATGTAAAGAAGAGATTCTGCAGGCTTCAAAAGTGACTATGTGGACCAATGGTCATGAGATGTTAAAAAAAGGTTAAATGAAAATTTTTTTTGAAACTTAATATTTTTTCAAAATATTGTTTACATAGTCAGCGTTGCAGTTCTGCCAAAAAAAAGCAGATAAGCTTTGCTCAGTGTAATTAATACTGTTTATTTGCTAGAAGCAGAGCTTTGATCACTTCATTAACACTTTTTATGAAATTTTGAATGTGGATTTCATAAATATTTGTAAAATTGCTGATGAAAACACTCTCAGTTCTTAGAAGCAAATAAATAAAAATCTTCCAGAAAAAATACAGGCAATTTTTTTTCTTGTATGTTTTGTTTTGCTTCTCACGATAATATTTGGGAAGTTACAGCTATTACCTTTTTTATTGAAGATTCCAGGTTGTTTTTCAATCATCTTTTTCCCTTTGATCATTTCACAGTTTATTAAGTTCCCATGTCCTGAAATATGTAGTAAACACTCTGCAGATGACTTATATAGATTTCTAGATAGGTAAAATGAATCTTAAGAGAACGATAACTTTCCCAAAGTCACAAAACAAGGTCAGAGTAAAGCAGCACAAGTGTGATGGCTTGTCTCCGTGGAGAAAATTGTCACAGTAATGGTTTGAAAGATTAATCTTTGTCACAAATGATTGTCACGCAAATTAATCTAGAGCAGAAAGAATTAATCAGAAATCTGCTCCTTGTGACAAGAATTGTCACTCATGAGCCTCAAAATGTACTCCTTGCAAAGCAAAATCAGTAAAAATGATCCCAGGGAACACAACATAACATTAATTATTAGCAATTAAATGGCAAGCTCATGTCAAACTTTCCGCTGAGAAGCTGGGAGGAGGGGCATGGCATCTGTGGGAAAAGTTTGCAAGCAAAAACATTCCTCAAGCTAGGAAAAACTGCTCCGACAGCTCCAAAGTCCAGTTTGTCCCTGCCTCTGGCTGATGCAAAAGTATTTGCTTAGATTGAGCTAGGTCGTAGAAGAGAAGTGTTTAATCCTCAAAGCATAAGTGAGAAGGGAGAAGGCTTTCCTGGAGTAAGAATTGAAAACTTTAAAACTCCCTCATATGTCGTAAAGCCACTTTGAGGTATGATTCTTGAACCACTCACTTCTAGTGGAGTTGAAAAGACTGAATGACTGGCTAATGCTCCCTCCCTGAGGAAGCTCACAGAAAAGTGTCTGAGATGAGAATTAGAGCTTCAAAATCTAGATCCTATCCACTTCTAAGCAAAAATAAGCACATCTTACTCTGCCTGTGTTTGTTACCAGGCACTCTGCCTCCAGGAGTTTCCCTTGCAGGCAGTGCCTTACAGCCTTTTTTGCCAAGGGCAGCAGACAGATTTTTGCAAGTCTCTTCAGTATCTTACCATCTTTGAGCATTACACATTTCCAGCCTGCATTTCCAGGTCCCCTTTTTGCCTCTTTCCTCTTTGGCTCACAAGGTCTGTTTAGATGCTTTTACCCCATCGATACTTATGGTGGCTGACCATACAGAGTGTAAGTGGCTGGGTTTGTGTCATTCTCCAGGTATAATCCTTATTGATTTACTGTTCTCATCTGTCTCTGTACTGGAAACATCATTCCTGATATGTCACACAATTGCATCAACCTTTGTGTGGCTGAATCATGTTGATGACTCATGGCCATACTGTGAATGATTATTTCCAGTCTGGGCTTTCTCCTTTCCTCACACTGGCACAGTTCAGCCTCCAGCTTAACAGCAAATCCTTTTATTAGTGTCTATGTGCCTGACCTAGCACCTCGGGATGTTAAATTTAATATGACTTTTATTGCTTCATTGCTCAAGATTATCAGGTCTCTCCTATATGGTATTCTAACCTCTCTGTTAGCATAATCTCCCAGATTTGTGCCTTTATTTATTATTATTATTATTATTATTATTATTTATTTTTGTGCCCTGTTATTGTGAACAATTGACATAACGGCCGATTGTGATCACATCGTACTCAGAACCAGCCTTTTGCTGGCTTCATCTTCATTCAGTGTTAGTTGTTGTTACCTATCCTGGAGCCAGACCTTTTTCTAAAACTAAACGTAATAATTTCCCATGTCTTTGCCTTAAACATTAATAATTTGTCCTTGGAATGTATGTGAGCCTTAGCAGAAGGTCGGCTGGGTTGTACTTATCACATTCCTTCATTTGAACATAGTTCAATATATCACAGAAAGATACCAAGTTTAACTGCCAAAATCTATTGCTGTCAATTCAGTTTGTACTGTATCACATTTTCTGGTTATCTCCAATTTGTTAGGTGGCGTTCTGAAATTTGTTCCAATACCTTGCAGACACGCTAATAGTCCTGCAACTTCATGAGTCCTTCTTCTCTTTTCAAAATACAGGTTCTGTGTTTGCTAATTTCTAATGCTATGCACTAGCTAGAGATGAATAGGGTCATTTAGAAAAGCTTTGCTGCAGGACTTGCAATTTCACAATCTAGTACTTCATGGCTGAAGATTAACCTGCTCCAAAAGTTTCAGCACACTGAACATCAATGGTTTTTTTTCATCCTTGTCTGTTGGAATTTTTCTTTTTGAATACTCATTCCTATTATGCATCTTCTCATCTGCCCCATTATTAAAGACAAGGGTAAATAAGCCATATAAATAAGGCTAATTGTCTTCTATCTCAAGTTTACACACTCTGTATGGATCCTCCCAGCTTCAGTGTTTTCCTTTATTCATAGACTGATCTAGCAGAAGATTTTTGTTGCTATGGCTTTTGACTTAAAGTCATAAAAAATGTAGTCATTTATCTTAGCCTCTAGCAAAAGTTTCGTATAATGCTTATGGCCTTCATTTGTATGAGCCAGTCCACAAAGCTTTAGGTAAATATCACAGTGCCATTGAGATCCGCCAGGATACATCCATCCTGATCCACCTTACAATGCACCAGTAATGCCTTTCGATTGAGTCACTTAATGTTTCATAGAATCATAGGATCACAGGATTATAGAATGGTTTTGGTTGGAAAGGACCTTAATCATCTAGTTCCAAACCCCCACTATCTTCTAGACCAGGTTGCTCAAAGCCCCATCTGACCTGGCCTTGAATGCTTCCAGGGAGGAGGCATCCACAGCATCCGAGGGCAACCTGTTCCACTGCCTCACCACTCTCANAATGGTTTTGGTTGGAAAGGACCTTAATCATCTAGTTCCAAACCCCCACTATCTTCTAGACCAGGTTGCTCAAAGCCCCATCTAACCTGGCCTTGAATGCTTCCAGGGAGGGGGCATCCACAACATCCGAGGGCAACCTGTTCCACTGCCTCACCACTCTCACAGTGAAGAATTTCTTACTAATATCTAACATAAATCTAGCCTTTTCCAATTTAAGGCTCTCCTGTAACCCCCTTTAGGTACTGAAGGGTGCTCTAAGGTCTCCCTGGAGCCTTCTCTTCTCCAGGCTGAACACCCCCAACTCTCTCAACCTGTCTTAGTAGGAGAGGTGCTCCAGCCCTCTGATCACCTTTGTGGCCCTTCTCTGGACTCACTCCAACAGGTCCGTGTGTTTCCTGTGCTGAGGACCCCAGAGATGGACACAGCACTCCAGGTGGGGTCTCACCAGTGTGGAGCAGAGGGGCAGAATCACCTCCCTCACCCTGCTGCCCACACTGCTTTTGATGCAGCCCAGAACACAGCTGCCTTTTGGGCTGCAAGTGCACATTTTTTCCTAAATCCTTTGTGTTGATGTGTTTACATTTCTTTTTTGTTCTGATCAGATCCCATTTTTCAATCAACTGTTCAGGAGGAAAACCATTAATCTCCTGTTTAATTAAACCTTTAATCTTAAATTGTTCCTTATCATTTAGTTCAGCTTAATTTTTGTTTTACTCATTAACAGATACAGATCTAAGCTTGTAATCCTGGTTTGCACAACAGATGTCATTATACAGGCAAACATATCTCTGCATCTAGACAGTTTTCCCCTAAGGTGAGCTACGTTTTGACAGCTCTCTGTGCCAGACGTCATTTATGATCTGGTTAAACTGGAGGCCTCTTTTCTAGAGACAGTTGCTACTTCTTTAAAAGTTCCCTGTAAAGCTAGTCAGAAAATTCTCTCTTTTTTTTTTTCAGAAAATTCTAATTTGGCAAAAGCCTCATTGTTCAGGAAGATTTTATGTAGTTCCAATGTCATATATTTCTGGCATAAAAAAAAATCACAAAGACTTATTTTTGTCAGAAGTTCAACAAATTGCATGATGGTTTAAGTAAAAATAATTAAGTCAATTTTAAAATGAAAATTAATGTCTTGAACTCTCAAATTTTTGTCAGGGCTCTTTTTCGTTATGTTGACTTCATTTTAATTGATTTATAGCAGAAGGGAGAAAACATTTTCAACCCTATCCTGTTTCTAAAAAAAAAATCTTCAGTTAAAAACCTCCTTGAGCTCCCTCCCCTTAAGCTTGTACAACGAGTGAGAAGCACTTTGGATGAACAACATGCAACACTCTGTGTGGATCCAGCACAGCCTCGGTGCTGCCTTGCTGCTGATCCCAGTGGAGTCCGCTGTTGCTGGCTGCCATGGAAAGCAGCCTGAGTGCTCTGACCTGTCGTTTCTGTATACACCTGACACTTGCTGAGCCCCTTCCAAGGGCCATTTTGTAACCCAGCCCATAAGAAATCAGCATTTTATGCTTAACTCTTCCCAGAATTTACTTGGTTATTCCAGCCAATACCTTTTCTCTAAGGCGTTTTTTTGTGCCGCTGCTTTAGTCCTATCACTGAAGGGCAAATTGAAGTAGATCCTTGATTGGATCTACCTATAAAGAGCAAATGAATTGCTTGCAGTAAACTTCAAGGTACTGAAAAGAAGTGGATACAACCACACATTAAATACTTTAAGGCAGGAAAGAATAACCTGCAGTTTTGGTGGAGAGACTAATATTATATTTTTGAATTCCTGTATCATGTATATGTACAGAAGGGAAAAATCTTCTAAACTCAGTCTCTCCTCCAAATCTTGCTGACTTTTTCTTGTCCTTTTCTTTGCTCTTGTTCAGCTCAGTGCCCAGCTGTCTAAGCAGATGGCATGTACCATATGACAGCTGTGAACTGGATGTTTCTGACAGGTGCCATCACAGGGACATACCATGCAGCCTCCTGACATACATCAAAGCACTGTGGATAACTAAGCATGATGAATATATAATGAAATAATGAAAATATAGTGGCTTTCATCAGGACCTTTATCCCAATGGAGTTTTAGTGTGCTCTAGGCATGGAGAGACAAAGGCAGTAGTCTTCCCTATTTCTGAATGAGGAATGGTATGGTGTTGAGTGGCACACTGAAATACAAAAATTATGCTTGGGCTAGTAATTAATGCAACTGCTGCATCGACCTTACAGTGGGCAAAATAAATTGCTGTGATAAAATTTACCTTAGAGCATTGGAACTGACTTTTGGCATGCAGCCTCCAAAGAGTAGAGGTGACATGAAACACTCAGGATGGGAGCTTCCAGCTTCACTTGGAACAAAACTACCATTAGCACTACATTTTGACACTACCATCAGTGTTTTCCTGAGGTCCAATATGCCAATCAGTCCAATTTGTGTTCACAGAGAAATATGCATTTTGTTATTGCCAAGCTTCCTTGTCTGTCCTTTATTTCCTTTCCTCTTGACTCTGCTGGTAACGTGGGAAATCTGAGTTGTTGGCATTTTATTCCATCAGGCCAGATACTGGTCCCTCCACCATCAAATCTCTCCAAAATTCATGGACAGGGCAACAAAAAAGGAGTTTTGTGTTGCACAATGCTGGGATCTCACCCTTAAACTTCACTCAGGTCTGCACTAACAACCTTATTTCAGGAGGAAGGACCATATTGCAGATGTCAGGCAAACTGGTAGGTGTTAGTATGGTAGCAATAAAATAAACAGAATGATTATAAAAAATGAGTAATTGTCATGCATATACTCCTGAGAACTGTAGCACAGGAACTATAGGACTCATTACTCTCTCCTACTTGGGTGTGAAGTTTTCCCCCACAGGTCAGCTGACGGCATGGTTTGATGGGGAAGAGTTTCAGAGCCCGGATGGGTCCAACTGTAATTTCACTTGCTGGCAGCTTCTGTGTCACACACAGTCCCTCAGCTCCAATTCTGCTCCTGACAACTGAATCTTGAGACCACTTAATGCAATTAATGGAGGAATAGCCTCGTTAGTGAAATGTCTGGATCTTTTCCAACTCAGGTCTCCCTTTCTTTACACTTTGATCTTGGTGAGTTGCCCGCCTCTGTAGTTTGTGTGTGTAACTAAAGGCACGAGCGCTGTCCCTTATATTGAACTCACTGGGTGAGGAGCCTTCTTTGGCCAGTATCTGGTGCTAAACGAAGGGATCAAAGGCTAAAGGCAGCTGTGGAGCTGAGGATGTTGTTTGCCACAGTGGCATACACACTGTGTGGAGTTTCTGGCACTCACACTACTCTGCCCTCGAACTCTGCATTAGCGTATGCATAGGGGTTCATCTCACCCAATTTCAGCCAGCCCAAACCCATCTACACCAGCTGTTTATTCTCCCTTTCCAGCTGGTGAGAGAATAGGCACCTGCAGGCAGAAACGCATCCCATTCCTCCCTGGACACAATTCAGTTCTCTAGGAAACTGGAGATTCCCTAGAGCACCTAAGTATGTGAGAAGGTAGGTTTACTCTGGGGCATCTCACGTAGCACTGGATGTCTGTGTTCACATCCCTGACTCGTGCCTCAGACACTCATTCGACCAAGGGATTACTCGCACATCAGAGATGTCTTTCTGCCTTCAGTGACTGGAGGGATGCACCGTATCTGCACAGATGATTCATACTCCCTAAAAGTGGCTGCAGGAGGATACCTTAAGATTTTTAACATAGCATTTATGACTATATGTAGGCAAGTGAATCATGCCACAGATGATTACCTGAGCCTAAACACTGCACTGTTAATGATTTAAGGTTAAATAAGGCAAAGCCAACCCTAAAATTCCCCTGACTCCACCTTGAGAGTGGTCAATGTTTCAAGCCCTATGGTTTCTATCTGCCAAGAACCCATATTGATTCCACTGCAATGCCTTGTGGAGAGACCACAGTGGTTTTATTCCACTACTTTGAACTCAATTCACCCTTCAGAGCTAGAAGCTGTGTTTTTAATGACCTCTTGTTTGCACTGAGCTCTTTGCAGTGGTGCTGGACTGCTGTCTCAACTGGATTTGATTTGAGCTGAAGTACCTCCATGCTCCAGAGCAGTTGCCTGCAGTGCAGACACATCCACTGTGATTTCCTGTGACATGAGAATGAAAGTAAACATGCTTGACTGATGTTAGTAATCATTTTCTGTAATGCCAGCTCTGTACAGTGAAATGTTTAGAAATGCCTATTATTGATGGGTTAAAATGAAAACACAACTACTAGGTACTTGTTGCTATCAAACACAGTTTATGTATTCCTGGCAAAAGCAGATGGGATGTGGAAAGGGCATATTTCCCACATGAAGAATGAAGGGAAACACTCTCAAAGATCTTTCTCACTCCCTTTTCCCGCCACTCGCTGCCCACGTATTCTCCTTCTCCCAATAATTTTGTCTCTTGCCAGTAACTCTCTGAGTTTGGCACATATCAGCAAGATCACAGTCCAGGCTACGTGTACCACTGCACACAGAGTATGATTCACATTACTAGTAGGGAATGGCATCCTCACTGGAACTAATAAAGCCGATTTCAGCTTGGATCCAAATTCTCCTCCGAGTTTTTTGGAAACTCTAATTTGTGAATTCAAAGACAAAGGAGAAGTCCCAAAAGATGTGACTTCTCAGAAACCAAAATACTGTTGTTTAACCCCAGACAAGACTTTAGGGTGGACACAAGAGCCTTACTTGCTTTCTCTGCCCAATAGGGTAAAGATAGCTTCTAAGAGGAGTCAGCTTCCTGTTACTGGATATGACTGAGAAGTTTATTACTGGAATAAAATCTTGGGAGTCTTTATTCTTGGAATAAGTTTTCACCCATCTCTTAAAAGAAAGAATTTCTCAAAACACTCCAATCTTATTTTGGGTCCCCAAGATTCATGAAACTAAGTGTGCTCCAGCATGCTGTGGGGCTTTTTACCGTGAGAAGTGTTCCACACAGAAATAATCGCTACCAGTGCTCAAAAGTATCAGAAAAATTGTGGGCAGCAGGACTAGGAAAGTGATTGTGCCCCTGTACTCAGCACTGGTGAGGCCACATCATGAGTGCTGTTTTCAGTTCTGGGCCCCTCACTTCAAGGACACTGAGGTGCTGGAGCATGTCTGGTGAAAGGCAACAGAGTTCAGGAAGGGTTTGGAGCACAAATCCTATGAGGAGCAGCTGAAGGAGCTGGGGGTGTTTAGCCTGGCAAAGAGGAGGCTCAGAGACCTTATCGCTCTCTGCAACTCCCTGAAAGGAGGGTGTAGCTAGGTCAGGGCTGGTCTCTTCTCCTAGGCAACTGGTGACAGGACAGGAGGACAAAGCCTCAATCCGTGCCAGGGGAGGTTTAAGTTGGACATTAGGAGGAATTTCTTCTCAGAAACAATGATTAAACATTGGAATCAGCTGCCCAGGGAGGTGGTGGAAGCAACTTCCCTGGATGTGTTTAAGGAATGACTGGACGTGGCATGGTCTAGTTGACAGGGTGGTGTTCAGTCACAGGTTAGATACGATGATCTCAGAGGTCTTTCTCAACCTAACAGGTTCTGTGACTCTGTGTTTCTGTGAAGTAAGCATATGCCAGTTCTTCCATTTCTGCATCACTATCCCAGTGAGATGAGCCATTTATAAGTTACATGGGAGCATAAAACCATGCAGGTAAATACCAGATTAGTTGCACTAACCACAGTTATGTGGGAGGAAGGTCAGTGTTCAGGTTTCACAACTGCAGGATGAGAGTGTGCTCTCCATGGGCGATACAAAGAGAGTAGGTGTGAGTAGTGGCACAAATCTGTGATGTGGAAAAGGAGCTTGGATAGGTGGTGTGGTCCCTCCATGAGCACTGACTCTGTAGAACACCCCCCACACCACCCCATCCAAAGCTGTTGTATTAAGCCTTTGAAAACTTACAAGTTCCTTTGCACAACCTTGTCATTGGGCAAGAGGGGAACTCAAATATCATGGGACAGACTTCTTACAGAAAAATATCCAAATGCAGCGAAGATCCAATTACTTTTAGCCCAATTTCCACAGAAAATGTGGTGTACATTATGGTGTTCTTAATATATTTCGGCCTTTTCCTGGTAATGTTTTGAAGGAATTGGCTAATTTCAGCCACGTGGGAAAGAGGGGTGAAGTTCCTAACGATATTAATTTTCCCTGCGTCTCATGAAAATAAGCATCTGAGTAAAAAGACACTTTTAGGTATTTCAGAAAAAAAAGGACTGGTGGGCTAGTTCAGCTCTAATTAGAAACCAGAGCATCCACATAGGAATACTTTCCTCAAAATGTAAATCCTCAATGAGCTCAGTTTTAATTTGTTCTACCGCTCACAGGACTGTGTATTTTGCTCTAGCTGCACAGGCCTTATCTCACTTCCCTCAGCTTGTTCCTTTCTTTACCTATCTGCCCTTCCTCTGCAGGGGAGTGGGGGCCTGCTCTTTATTTTACTCAGTCTCCAGACCGGAAACACGTCATGTGAATAGGAGCCACACACACCCAATGCTGACAGTGACAGTGGTGAGGGTGAGTGTTGGGAGCCGCTAGAAAGCTTTAACTCCTGGAACATCGTAGTGACAGACCTCAGGGGGGGTGAGGTGCAGTTATCTTGGGACGTGGACAAGCAGCAGCAGGGAGCGAAGCCAGGTGCTATTAAGGTGCCTTGTCATGTGCTTGCAGGCAATCCAGAAGCAGCAAAGTTGCCCAGGCGTGGCATGAAGCAAAAGGTGCTTCAGCAGTGTTAACAGAAATGTGCAGGGCATGTACAAGCCCGGGGAGCAGAGGTGAGCATGTAGGAAAGCAGCCCTGCAAGGCCAGGAAGGAGGCTGGTGCTCTGCAGCTGCAGCGGTACCCGTGAGGCTTTGAACAAACACCGCCACTGCAAAAGACCAGTGTGCAATGGCTTCCTTGTTGAATAAACCTACTGAAGCCATAACTCCGAGGATAAGAACAACATTTCTGTCAGATCGTAGCTGTCCCGTTTCCCACCCACAGTTTCAGTGATCACAGTGACTAGATCTGTATTTAAATCACTGTACCTGCTGGGAGTCAGGAGAGATTAACATACCGTAGGAGTGCGTTATCCACGTCTTTCTCTTCCACTATTCTTTAAAAGTTTCTGCTTTCTCCAAAGGTAAGGAAATTACAAAGGAACAAATTCAAAGTTTGTGGTTCTTTTTTTTGAAGGCCTTATAATTTTGTTTACACATTCATCAGCCAGTGTGGTGGGTGGGCCTTGGCTGGACATCAGGTACTCACAAAGCCTCTCTATCACTCCCCCTTCCCAGCTGGAAGGGGAGAGAAAATAAGATGGAAAACAACTTGTAGGTTGAAATAAGGCAATTTACTAAAGGAAAAGTGAAAGTTTACACATGCATCAGCAAAGAAAAAAACCAATAATTTTATTCTCAGCTTCCCATCAGCAAGTAATATCTGGCCACTTCCCATGAAGCAGGGCTTCAGCACATGTGATGGTTGCTCTGAAATACAAACTGTAAATGAAAAAAACCCCCACCTTCTTCCTCCTTCTTTTCTTAGCTTTTATATCTGATCTGATGTCATACTGTATGGAATATTCTTTTGGTTAATTTGGGTCAGCTGGCCTAGTCATGTCCCCTCCCAGGATCTTGCCCACCCCCAGCCTAATGCTGAGGGAATGTTGGGGACACAGCACTGATGCTGTGCCAGCCCTGCTCAGCAGCAGCCAAAGCACTGGTGTATTATCAACCCCTTTCCAGCCACCAAAGCAAAGCACAGCACTGTGAGGGCTGCTAAGGGAAAATGAACTCCATCTCAGCCAGACCCAATACAAACTTCACTCCTTATCATTTGCATTATACTCAAACCCCATATAATTTTATGTCTTTTCTAAATATTCCCTTTTATTTATTTTCTCATTACTGAAATCCCTTTTTACCCACACATAGAATTAAAACTACATTCTTAAACCATCTTTATACCCAATATATATATATTAATACATTTTCATTAACTACTATCCCCCATCCTTCCACAGATAGATATTATTTTCCCATTTCATGGGCTTCCTCCACCCCTCCAGATGTTCAAAACCAGGCCATGACTTGGGGCCCATTCCATCAGGATGAGTGCTCAGGACAGGAGGAGCAGCACACTTGCTCGTTGGGCACCGACACCAGCCCAGCCCTGATCACTGTCACACTCTCCTGCAACTTAACACCACAAATTATTTTTCCCCCCAGGTTAAATCTCCTTGAGGAATACACTGGCTTTCCCCAGCCTTCCACATTACCCACCAAGTACACCTTTGCTTGAGCAAAGACAGTCCTACGAATGGGTTTGCCTTTTCCCATGGGAGGAGAAATCCACATCAGTTTCCCCATCCACTTCCCTATGCATAGTACAGTGACCTTATCACCCCTGCAAAATGTAAGGGTTTTGTTCGGACAGGACCAGGCCTGTTGGCTGATCCTCTAGTGTTAACCAGCCTGGGGCTTGCTAAATTTGCATCCCAATGCTTCCATGCCCCATCATCGAATGCTCTTAACATAGTCTTCAGCAGTCCATTACAACAATATTTCCAGAGGATTGTGTGTGATTAGGGATATCATATATAACACAGTTGTACTGAATTTGTTGTCCCAGAGTTTTACCTACTGAGTTTCAAAGAGAGATAATAACACCTGGCCACAGGTCCCCATTGCTTTGAGCAGTCTTGACTACCTGCTCATAAAAAACATCAAGTTGAAAAACAAGCTAGTTTTGTTGAAAAACAATGGTTTTTTGGCTGCAACTTTCCAAGCATCCAGTTATTTGTACTATTCTTTTCATATGAAGAGCTGTACATTGAACCTCCTGCGGCTCTCCTGAATTTCGGCCTTTTCTTAACTTCCCCATTTCCCATTAACTTTTGCTGCAATCCCTGCTGTGAGCTCCTTGTTCTTACAAGAGGAAGTCATACTCTTCCAGCTTGAATGAGAAAAAATAAACTTGGTTTGTCCTGCAGCTGCCACAAAACACTGTGTATCTTTGGCTCTTGTGGGATGTAGATTATCCATCAAAGCTGAAAGCTTTTAAGGGCAAGGTGGAGGCAAAGATGAGCTCTATCTCCTCAAGAGTATTTCTGGTGCTCTCATGACCTCTCCCTGGCACTTATATTAACCTTCCCACCTTGATAAGAAAGCTTTTTAATGGGACTATTTGAAGGTAATATTTTAATGGTTCCTTGGCCAAAGTATCACCTTCGTTCCTGAAGGAAAAGACCATAAGTACTTGTACACCTGCATGTCTTCCAGAAAAGCTGCCTGTTCTTTTGTTTCTTGGTTGGTAAGGTGTGATAACATCTCAGACCCATCAATACCAGTTGTGAAACCCAGAAAGGCTTTTGGGTATGAATTCTGCAGTTTGTTTGAATAAAAGCCTGTGCACCTGAGAGACTATTCTTTCCAGCTTGTTAAGCTGGTGCAATATATGGCATTACCGCTCCATAAAATTTTTTGAACTCGAATTTGGAAGCTGTATGGTTACCCTGTTGCAATCTCTGCATTTCTTAAAAGTAAGTGAACATAAATAACCTAAATCGCTGGCAAGCAATGGCAGTCTGAATTAATCAGGTTCTGCCTTTCTTGAAGACTCTCCCCCCAAAATATGGGTTGAGCTTAATAAATGGGCAGTTACACCATTCTTATGTTGTCACTTACCTACACTCTGTGTGCTATCTGGTGCAGTGCTACAAAGTGGAGCCTTTCTTCTTTAGCTGACTTCACTTTACTAAATCCCAAATAGTTAAGTGAAACAGATATTATAAACCCTTAAAAACTGTGAAGAGAATCTGTTTATCTGGCAATTTTGCTTCAGGATCAGACACAGCAAAGATAGCCTAAGTGATAAAACTTTTTCATTCAGGTATGCAGACTCAAGAACTTTTTGTCTTATATAGTGCAGTGATTCAGTATCAATGTAGGAGAGGTTAGATTTGCAATGACTGCACACTGGGATACAGTCATTTCAAAGAGAGGGATGTGTTGGAAGGTCTTGGACTACACTGTAACTTTAGCCAAGCACTCTGTGCCTCAAGGAAATGCACCACCAGTGTGCTAAAGGTACCCACTGCCTTGTTTGCTTACAGCTTCACTAATGAAAGCAATGAAAGCAGCCTACAAGAACATTTTATTGAAGTGTCTGCAAACATTTTTCCATCAGGAAGAGGCAAATGCTCCTTATGAATAAGAGAAAGCAAGAAGGCTTATGCATACCTGCCTGGGCAGTACCCCTAATCCTGCCCATTGTGTCACTCATTCCTCTAACACAGAGCTTTCCTGTTAGGTTTCCTACACGCTCCCACAATCCCAACCAACTGCTTGTGCACCAAATCCACTTTCAGATATGCCAATTTTAAAAAGATCTATTCATATCCTAAATTTCATGGGTATTGAAAGCTAAAAAAAAAAAAATCTGCTAAAGTGGTATGATGTTGCTGAGGGACAAGTGTATAGGGATAATTTACGTGGGCTGTTTTTAGTTTTCTTTCCTTCAGCCTTGTACTTGCCCTGGTGACAGGGAAGTAATTTGTCATCTCTTCCCATGGTAATCCTTAGGCTCTTTTTTCTCTCTTCTGTGCTCTTTGGGAACTAAGATGAGAGCCAAAAGTCATGTTCACCTTCTCCAAAGCAGCCACTGAACTGGAAAAGCCCTTTTCTATCTGAGTTTACTTCTAATGCAATGAACCAAGAGCTCAGGGGAGCCAGCTGCAAAATCCACCAAGCCTTTCCTCCCAGGCAGTCTCCAAAAGTTTTTCTAGCTGTGCCTACAGGCCCTTCCTGCAACCTTCCTCCCCCTCACTCCCAAAACTCTTTGAAGGATAAATAAAAGGTATTAGCATTAATTACAACTTTTTGTAGCAGACTGCAACAACGTGGATATGTGACCAGAGAGAGCAGTTTGTCCTCTGCCGTGCAGTTACACCATGCACCTTACCTGAGCTAACTAGCCCAGGTCAGGGAGGTGTCACATGAAAGGAGCGTTGTTTGACTGACCTGTTCAGGGGCACACACCAACAGCATGAGAGAAATCCCCTCCAGGGTCTCCACGCTTTTAGCTGAGTACCTTACCCACTGCCAGCGACCGGCAGCGCCCTTGAAGGACTCCCCGTGACAGTTTACAGAGCAACGCTGTTAATTAATGCACACACTGAAATTGGGACAGGTTAAGGGTCAAAGACTGCCATTGATAGCAACTGACTGCGAAAACACATTCAAAGCAACACACAGACAAGCTCTAATCGCCAACAAAAAGTAATTCAAGATAACCATTAGCACACACTGATTACAGTTCTCATCCAAGACATACTGGGGGAAAAGATAGGTTCAGCCCATTCGACTGATCCCAGAAGTTACAATGGAGTCTTCCGTAACTTCTCCCTAATCTTAACTTACTTTTACACTATTTCTTTACATTTAGGTGGAGCTTGAGTGACTCTAGTCACACATGCCTTTGTTGCTGCTTGGTGTAAAATTCTCTCACTTTGCTCTTAAAGATATAGTCAATAAAATATGGAGTGCATGCTCAGTGAGGGGTGGTTGTACCTTGAAGGGGGGAAACTTTGGGATGGAGGTGTGTGTTAGTGTTCCAATTAGATAATAATGAGCCAAGTTCATCCAAGGAGAGTGATTTCACCAGAGTTGCTGGTTCAGCAGCAAGGCATCTTCTATCTCTCTTGGCTGACAGCTGCCATGTGGTTTATCAGCTACTTGGTACCATGAAGTTCCCATCCCTGCAACGTTTTCTGCAGAGCCTGGCAGCTGTGTCTCCACTCCATTCCACTCCACACCCATTTCATCCCCCTTAACATGTGCTTAAGGTTGCAGACTGTGTGTGTGGGGAGTCATTGTGGAAGAGGTTTTGAGCATGCCAAATGCATTCCAGCCAGGGCGTAGGAACTGCATTTCATCCTATAATTTCTGTACTTTTAAAGCTTCTGTTAGAATATAACTTCCCATTTTTTTCTCTAATTTTACCCCCAGTCATTTCCCCACTCAGGGATACTCAGGTTGTTAAGGAAGAGTTCAGCCCCTAGGTTCTGTGAGTTGGTTTAATTCAGCTCAAGCTGTTTGTCTTTGGAGAGGGACCACAAACAAAGAAACCTCTGGGCCTTTATACTGTCTCTGCTCCCAATATTCATGTGCCCTTTTTGTGCTTTTTTTGTGCCCTGCACGTGCCTCTTGGCCAATGAAGATTTATGGTCTGGGTTCTTCTAGCACCTCACTGGATTCTTTCTCCATGTCTGCATGGGAAGTCCATTAATTGTTCTTACCTTCCAGCTTGGGCCAGCCTTGAGGCCCTCCAGTGTCTCAACCCTTATCTGGAGTTATCTGTCTTTGTTTACACTCCTGCTCAGCTGCTCATCCTAACAAACAGAATTCATTTAAAGCTCATCTATGCTAAGTTTTGGTCAGGGCTCACTCATGCTAAGCTGTAAGCAAGTTACAATCAAACTTCAACCTATACAATTTCTAGTATTTTATAAGTAAATTTATTTTAATCTCCAACTCTAGTACAGCCTGACAGTCTGCGGCCCACAAAACCCCCCTGTGCATGTAAATCCCCAGGGTGGCCTAGGAAACATTCACAGTGACGTCTGCACATTTTGCTGCTTACACATTAAGCAATTTGGGAGAGAAGGAGAGAAGATTAGAGGAACAGGACTAGGCGTCAGTGAGAGGCTTGGGAAGGGGAGGCTAAAAAGCCTGCAGCTTACTTTAACACTTGGACCATTTTTTTAAAAATAATGAGAAAAGTGGAAAATTATAAATGGGAATGGCAACACTAACTGCATTTGGAATTTCTGATTTTTTAGATCTCTAATAATATTTCTTTGAAATCAGATGCAAGCACCATGTTTAATGTTTGGACTCAATGATCTTAAGGGCCTTTTCCAGCCTAAATGGCTCTGGGCTAATGTTCACACATTTGCCATGCTCTTCCTTTTCTCCCTGTCCCAGTCAATTCCCACACACCAGAACTGGTACTCCTGCAAATCACAGTGTAATATGCAGTGTCAGGGATGCATATTTACGAAAGCATGGCAGGGGTTGAGGAGGGTATTAAATTAACTGTTTAATTAAACATGCCAATTAGCAGTGCCCAAAAAGAAAATGTTTCCCCTTCTCAGCTGAAACTCAGCTCTTGTTCCTGCCCTGCTCCTGAGCTGCAACAGTGACCCAGTGCAGCGGACTGATCCAGCTGGAAACAAAGCAGGCTTTCTGCTAAGTGTGAGTTTGAGGAAATTAATCTGAAATCTCTGATTGCTAGATATAGGTAATGGAGTGCAAAAATATTACATGGGAATGCTGATAAACATCAAAAGCTTTTCCCTATTGGCTTGGCTTATCTCAAACTGGAAAGAGCTTGATCACAGGGGCATTTTCTCATTGTTAGCGACTCCCTTTTAAACACACAAAGTAATTAAGTACTAGTCACTTATTGTATCTATACAGACATACACTGAGAGTGTACACTTTACTTCAGTTTACTTCAATTAATGAGCTGTTCCCTGGGCAATTCCACAAATGCTACCATTTGGGTCTCTAAAAACTTGTTTTTTCACGAAGTGTTTCCTTATGCTCCTGACAAGTAGCTCCATACAAGTTTTCTCTTCAGTTCCGTTTGTGAGAAGGCCCACAAATAAAAAAGGAGCAAAGACACGGAAAGGAGACCCAAATCAATACTATCTGTATCCCATGTGAGGCAGAGATCTCCTAAGTCTGGCTAAATTCTGTTTCCAGCTTACATCTAAAAAGATTCGTGTGCTCATCACTTTCTCCAGCTTGCATCCACTGGCAGGTGGAGTTGTTAATTTTGTCTTGTAGGCACAAATGGTAATGGATTAAGGAAAAAACAGTGAAGGGTGATTACTTCTGCTGCCCTGTTGGAGGTTTCTGATCTTCAGCAGTTACCCAAACAACAGAGCCAGGAGAGCTGAAAAGGCATCTCCAGCACAGCCACCGAAAGAGGAAGGAACTGGGAACAGACTAAGAGTCTTCTGGAGTGGGTTTCTCACAATCATCAGATCTGAATTAGGAATGCCTGCTTCCTTTCTCCCCTCTCACAAGCCAGAGGTCTTCCATTACCTCCCTGTCCCAGGTGCATTCATTGCCACACATGAGGGGACAGCACTTCCCATTTGGCTAGTAGGAACTGTAGGAGTGAACAGTGAGAATCCTTCCTATGTTAATCAAACTCTTTGTGATCAGGGACATGGTCACCTGCAGGTTTACCTTCCTTCAGCAGCTGTCCCTGGCTGTGGACACTGTGTCCTCTGCCCACATAATGTCCCATTTTCCGAGCCAGACGTGCCACAGGGAGGCACAAGGGGAAGACAGAATTTAGCTGTGTCCAATGCCAGCCTGTGGTGAGTGCTGACGTGTGATCCCCATGCCCTTTAGACCATCCAGACTATCAGAGTTAATCAGATCTTACCAATGACCTAATGAATCTCTGAAATCTGGCTACAGGCAGACCTATTTACACATTTAAAGTGTGACACTTTAAGGTACCCAGAGCAGGGGCATTTACATCTGCTCTTGTCACCATAAGCTCCCTTAATAGGCACCTCTAGGACAAAATTTATTTCACTCAAATGACATTAGAGCAAAATAGGTCAAATGGATTGTGTCCTTATTTCTCCCCAGTGAGCACAAATGGAGTCTAATGTAATTAATTAGGAAATAAATATCTCTGCCTTAGATATTTATGGTTGGAGGAAAAAGGAATCCAACCCATAGATTTAATTCTTCTGCTCCAAAATAATCATCCATAAGATGGGTGTCTACGTAGGCTCCTCTTATGATCAAAAAACAGGAACAGGCACTACTAGAGAGGTACCTAGTGAATGGGCCAGTGTGAGGATAACTCACATTCCAGAAGTGCTAGCTAGGTGTCTGAAATTTGAGAATAAAACTGCATTGAAATGACACACAACATGTTCTGGTTTAGCCATTAACTCTGAATCCTGATGACCACTTTATTTCAGAGTAAAACTGTGCTGTCTCCAAAAGAAGAAATCTCCAATTTCTTTCTGGAAAAGGACAGAGAAAATAAATAGAGAAAAAAAAATTTCTGATTTCAAAATGTGATTTCGTTTTGGTTTTCTTTTTTTTTTCCCAGACTGAAATATCCATATTCCCCTCCTTTTGCGGACAGAAGGGGCTCTGCTCAGTTGTCCACACATATGCCCTGGAGACTTTTGAGGTTTCACAGAGCATAAGAGACCTCCATCAGGACTGGCAAATGTGGCACCATACCTAAGGGAAGCCCATGCCCTCACTACCAACAACTAAGTGACAGGGTTGCACTTAAGGCATCTCATGTTTAGGTAAGGGATTCACACCCACGATGTATGATACAACTGCTTTAATTCAGACATCTCAGAGTTTGACTTTATCTCATATTTCCTCTTCCAATTCCCTTTGAAACTTCCTGTTTCTCTCCTGGTTTCAGAGGAGCTAAAAAGATGTGAGGTACTACTTCATCAGCCTTCCACATGGTCAAGGACCAAGGTGACACAGGGGTCAGCATGGAGTGGAAACTCACCCCAGCTTGAAAGAGATTAATCAGTAATGTTTGGATCTCTCTATCTACTAGATCATCTGGTAAAATGCAGACATTGCCTTAGATTATAGAGGATAATTTTTTTTTAAATCAGTAGCATACCAGCCACTGACTTTATCGTTGCATCACATGGTCTTCAAGGGCGAAACAGCTATGCCGTTATATGATTTTGGAGCCATAGTCATTGATCCAAGCCCTCCTAACTTCTTTCTCCAAGAAAGAAATTTTTATGAAGCCAAGAGCAGAATGATGGCACTCGGCTCACAGAAGACATTGTCATTTCCATTGTGTGGAGTCAAAAATGTCATTTTATCATTTCAGTTTTTCCTATATAGAATCTAATCTTCTGACAATCCAGCATCATGACTGACCTTTAAATTGTGACAAGCAATTAAATATACTGGTTCTACTATCCTCTACAATCTTCTTCCTTTGACTGCCCTTTGACTTTGAATCAGAATGAGAGTTAGCAAAACCCTCCATTCACTTTTTTAAAAACTTTTATGATTCTTTGTGCTCTGCAGGGGGAAAACTCAGTAGCAGTCAAGTTAAGCAGCTCACAAACCTATGAGTAGTAAGTCACAAAGGCAGAATAGAGTACCTAAGACAATGCTAAAATTCACTTCTGGCAAGTCCTTACTGGTGACCCCAGAACTCTTCTTATCCCTTCATTTACACTTACCCTTTCTTTTCATACTTCCCTGGACAGCTTTTCTCAACATGCAGAAGACTTTCCATCTCATCCATCTTAAAACATTTCTTTCAAATTTGCTTGCCTCCTGCAACTGCTGTCCCTTGCCCTGCCCCTTGGAAAGAACCTCACTCCTAAATTTTGATTGTATCTTGTTTGGAGGTGTTTCTGTCCTTTACACCATTTCCTTAAGCTCTTACTCAGCTACACCTCACAGAGGAGCTTGGCATTTGTGCTACAGGAGTATACTTCCTGACTTCTTGTCATCTTTTTAGTGACTTATTCCTCCTCTGGTTGCAGTGACTGTCTTCCCTTGGATCTTCCTTCAGTCCCCAACAAGACAGCCCATGTCTCTAACTAGCCTTCTTCTACTGAGACACACTAAGATCTCAGCCAGTTTCTCTGACACCTCCCCATGGATGTGAAGCTTTCCCCTATGCTTACGAGAGTGATTTATCACTGCCTTCTTTTATTATTAATTCCTTCAGGTAGTACCCATTTCTAGGTCCCTGGCTTGATCATCAACTTCATCTGTAGCTTCTCTGCATCTCCTGACATCCTGAACTTCACCCTGAGCAGCAATTGCATCAATTTCATGCTTGCAATCTCCCTCCACATGGCTAAATCTCTTTTACAGCTCTCATTATCAGCTTGTCCTGTTGCAACATATCTTTTCTCCAGCACTGATAAACACATTTTTCCCCTTACCTGTTCAGAGTGCTTCCACTTACCAATTATTTCCCATGTCTTTTCATCTTTTTTCTCTTATCTCACTAAATTTAAGTGACGTGTCTATTTTCAAAGCCTGTCATGGCCAGGCCCTACTCTGCCTGTCACCCGTCATTCAGCTCTTCGAAGAGCTCTGCTGTCTTTAATTGCTCTACTGTTTCCAATATCCTGCTTGCTAAATTCCAAACACATTTGTGATAACTTTCTTCCATTCTCTCCCATGCTGTGGAGATAATGCCAAAAACATCTACTTTATCTTGCTGTCATTCAGAACATTTCTTCTAATTTTCCTTTACCTAATATCTATTAAAAGCTGGGGAAAAGCTTCTCTATTTTGGCAAACTGAAATTCCCTCCCATCTTGCCAATTAGAACATGTTTACTTGAAGGAGTTTCTTCATCTCTCTAATGTTGTTGATAATCTTTGTCTTAAATTTAAATAGTTACCTTCTGTGGGGAAAGGGACACCTTTTATTCTGTGACAAGCTCTATACATCACAGTCATAAAAGTACAATAACAATGTACAACATAAAGTAATAATAACAATGATAATGACAAGAAATCTGTTCAAAATTAAAACTCAACAGAAAAGATTTAGTGGCTTTAAAAATTTCGTTCACCTCTTGCTTTGGCACATATTTTTCAGCTTCATCACTAGCCACAGCACATTGTTTATGGAGCCATGTCAGCTGTGCTGTATAAGCAAATAGATAAATGACAACAAAGTATCACATACAGAGAAGGTTTATTCTTATTTTATCACGAGTGGGACAAGTAAATGTGAGGGCATAGTTTGAAATTACATTGCAAATCGTCCTATTGATGACTGGGTGGCATTGCCCTCTCACTGCCTGAGCATCTGCTCTGCTCTCAGCAAACTCTCCTCCTCCTCTCCAGCTGTATTCCCATGGAAGATAAAATGTGTCTGTGGTGACTGACTGGTGTTCCCTCCTGCCTCCAATCCATTTGTTGTCAGCCAGGTTTCCTTTCCTAAGTTCTCTACGTTAAAGTTTCCTTTTAACCATGCTGCTTTGTGCCATTTCTCCCTTGTCCAAAGTGACATATGATGAGATGTCCTCAGCTCCTCCAGCCTGCCAGCTCCGACAGCATGCTGCCCTGCCTGCCATTTTGAGCATCATACTGATAAGAAATTTCCATCAGCAGAAAGAGGAAAATAAGGAGGGCAATGGCCACTGCCATCCAGCTTTACTGTGCAGTCGGATTCTGTAAATTGCATGTACGGAAAAAGAATGGCAAAGAGCCAAGTACTCTGTGGCTAAAGGGAGGACGAGGTCTCCTGGGCACAGCTTGCCATATGTGTGCCAGCTCCTTCCCATCCCTGCCAAGATCAAGATTCTGCCTTGGGATGCATCAGAGTTCAGTAGTCATTGTGAAACCACCTCATCAACATTACATTTGGACTGCCTTAAAAATTTGTTTGGGATATTTTGACCTCTTTCCTGGAGTTCCAAGGTCAGGAGGGTAGAAAATTGGCAGGTTTCTTGCCCCACATTTCCTTTTCAAGAAAAATCCAGCCGCTATTTGGCTCAGATGTTTGATGTTTTACCCAGGAGCACGAGAAGGCAGGGGCCAGCTCACTCTGAGAGAACCGACCCAGGCACTTGTGCATTCTGCTGTGACCTGCTGGCTGCTGTTGGGATACAGGGCCACATGCAGCTCCCATTTCCACTTGAGCACTGCAATTATTGAGGGCATGAAGCTGTAAGTATGGAGTAAAAATTAACTCATTATACTTACAAATTACATTCACAGGTACTTCGTTGGCTGATTAAGCTCTCAGTTCGTAATTCTTCAAGTTGTGGTATCATCCTCCATAATTGAAATACACCTAGTAATAGATGTGTAATTGAATATATATCAAAAAAGTTATGAGGACAGTGCAGGAAATAATCTGTTAAACAAGGGACATATTCTGGTAGTCATCTTGTAGTATTCCAGACAGAATCAAGAAGAAAAACATTTTAAAAACTCCCTGAAAGGGATATTACAGTATGAAATATCCTTTTGATGGTCTTCATTTTGTTTATTTTTTACATTTAGAAGTCTAAAATCATAGGAGGCCATCTGGTTGTCAGCTGATGGCTGATTTTGTTCCTAATGCATGTACACAATCACACAAGAATCAGCACTTTGCAATGCATCCTGAGGGTGTGTAGAGCTGGATATGATTTACAAGAAAGATCTTTTATTTTTAGTTTGAAAATGCCAATTTGTCAAAGCCATACTTTTTTATGACAAAGGATTGCTTTCGGTATTTTATTCCAAGTCAAAAAAATCTGACATTTGTTTAATATCTTGTTCCAGTATCTTCAAAAAGAAGTGCTCTGCTTTTTCATTTCAGAAATACTTTCCTTCTGAAATGTAATTACAGTGAAAAGTGAGATTTTTTTAAATGAAAAAGATCAGCATCTAAAAGTAAGAATTTCCACTACTCTAGAGCAATATTTGTAGGCAACGGAGGTTGTTTGTTTGTTTCATTTTGCTCTCTTTGAGGTTCTTGGGTTTTGTCCAAGTAAAGGAACCTGAAATATTCCAAAATCAAGAAAATGAGAAAATAGATTCTT
Organism: Oriolus oriolus; assembly: GCA_013400235.1. Taxonomy (NCBI): domain Eukaryota; kingdom Metazoa; phylum Chordata; class Aves; order Passeriformes; family Corvidae; genus Oriolus; species Oriolus oriolus. The sequence continues at coordinate 669,754 of VXBT01013455.1, read as the reverse complement.
GCCCTATATAGCAAAAAAATAGCTTCTTGCAGAATTCAGATATGGTGAGTGTTGAGTGATTAACTTCCTCACCTGGTGATCTTCCGGCCTCTCTGTAATTATACTGGTGGGATTTACACCAGGCCAGTTTCATGTGAAATCCAGTACTGGTACTGGCCTATTTTACTTACACACTACATCACAGAGGTTGGATTAATTACCTTGATTGTAATCCTTGATTGTATCTTTTTCTTCTGAAAACCCAGATGTGAGGTGGAATTAAATTTCAACCAAGAGCCATCTCAGTCCTGCAAGTGCATTTGATATATTTTGACCAAGGAATCAGTTTAAAGATTCAGCATAGAGATACACAAAACTGGTATGTTTTTTAGCAGTTTGTTTTGTTTTTAGGGTTTTTTTTTGTCAATCTGCTTCTGGAGATTTCCAATCCCAGCATTTCTTTTCCTGAAAAACTTCAGGGGAAAAACTGCAAAGTAAGTAACATAAGTAAAGGGAGATTCAATTTTGCCTGTGAACAAATTGTCTCAAACTAGGCCATCACATTTATTAAGAGCACTAAGACAATATAATGAATAATCAAGAATGTGTTTAACATGGTGGGGTTTTTTTCAGTTCATCTGCAAATCAGACTAAGTAACATGTCCAGGATTTAAAAGCTGGATGTATTTTAAATGTTAACCTGGTGTGGAATTCCTTTACAGAAGCATGTAATTATTAGTACCATTTTGAGCTTAGGGAATTTTTCTATTTAAATAATTATTACTGATGTTGAGAAGCAGCTTTTATATCCAATTAGTCTTTTCACAATAGTGCATAAGTAGGTAATTCTTCTGTTGAAGAACATATTGTCTTTAGTCATATTAGACTACTTAACTGCAATTATTATTCAATTCAACCTCTGTCAGTCATTTATTTTTAAGTCAGTTTACTGGTAGAAGAAAGGTTTTCTCAGTCTCTTTGACATTTTCACTGTTACTAAAATTCAGAATTGTAAGAAGTGATTCTTCTTGAGCTACCTACTGTATTTGCAGTTATTGATCATAAATTTCTTTTCAACAATCACCTTGATATTAGCATCCAAAAGGGCTTGATTTTCATCAATTACTTTCATACTTTCTACTGCTTGAGACACTGGATAATAAGAACTGTGAGTAAGTGCATTGCTCATTGCAGAGTATCAATTCTTTTTGTCTCTTGTGAATAAACTACTTGCATAGATCAGATCTTTTGGTTGACAAAGTTCAGATTTAGAAAGTGTTCAGGTGTATTCTTGGACTTACAATTCAGAAGATTGTGAAATTGGAATTAATCACATGTAGGCCTTCAGTTCAGTTTTCCATGTTTATTTTCTCCGCATCCAACTTTCTGTTCTTTCCCACTGCATAATGGACTGTGGTAGTTTTTTAATCTTCAGCATTGGCCTGTCTCATGTCCTTTGGAATGATACCAGATGATCAACCTCCTTTCCTGTGGGGAAGAGGGTCCACACTGCTGTGACGAATTTGAGTCTGGGGAAAGGAGGTGAATGTCCCTTTTTCTCCTAGTGTTTAAGAGAGCGAAATTGTGGGCTTTTAGCAATAACAGCATAAATTCTTCCATATTAAAACAGATGGAACTAAAATTCCTTTAGAAGGTGTTTACCTTTTTAACACCACTATTTGAACTTTACTGCTGTTTCCGTTTCAGCTGATGAGCACATCAAACAATTTTCCACGCAGATTCTCTATTCACTTGGATGCCTTTCTGAAACTTAGGTAAGGGACAATGCTTGCTGCAAGACTTCACCAAACTACAAAAACAATATCATAAAATGGTGATGAGTATAATGGCAAACACACTTGGAAAATACCAGACTTTTGCCTGCTTGTACAATATTTCCTGTCCGTATTTTGATGCAGACTTCAACTCTCTGGTGAGAAGATGCAGTATTTCAGGTGTCAACGACTTCCCCCCTTTGCAGTCTTTCGAATATGATAGAGAAAAGTCTTCTGCTGCTCATGTTCTCTCAAATAGCCCTCAACTTACCTGCATTGCTGTTCCTTTGACTACTTTAACCCTTCTACTAAGCACAGAGGTTTGTGAGACAGACATGGTGAAGACAGAGGCAGAGAATGTGTTGAACACATCAGCCTTGGCTGAAGCTGAAGCTGAGATGGCAATGAACTTGCATGGGGATTGCACAAAGAACAGCTTCCATACCAAGCTGGTAGAGATGAATGTCATCTTGGATAAGTTGTGTGGCAATGCTAGGATTTCTTAATTAAAAAGCGTTGTAAAACTTGTGATGAGCAAAACAAAAGATTACTTTTCCTTAATCCCCCCCTTCGAAAAGGCCAAATGGCATTACACAGAGCTTAAACAAACGTGTTCAAATTAAGGCACTTTCTTCTTGTGAAAACTGTTGGCCTAAAAAACTCAAGTTTGGCAAAGAACTGAAAATAACAAGAGTCATCATATGTGACATGAAGACTTTATTTGCATCTTAATACAGAATTGTCTGTCAGCCTGATGGTGTTTAATAATAATGATGTCCTTTTATTTTTAGCTGCTACTTTTGAAACATCTCTCTCTAAAAGCTAGTAGAGAAAATTACTTATACCTGCAGGCTCAAAAATATCTCCATTACAATCTCTTGGCACCCCCCCCACACCCAGCCCCCCACCCAGCTTCAACAATTTGCAATTAATTTTTTCATTGCCAGGATAACGCCTTGTTTATTAGCAAAGGCTACTCAGCAAAAAAATAATTTTTCTACTTGTACTTCTACTGCACACTGAGCAATGCTAGGAATAAATGATTGCTCAGCTGTCATGTTTTATCATATAGAAATGCTGTCCATTTCATAGTGAATACATTCAATGGACAGATCACATATTTGTGTAATTTAATCTGTTGGGCTGTTTTTGTGTCAGCCTTACATTTCTTTCCAGATTTTAGTGCTTTTAACATTATGTTCTTTTTTTTTTCAGTTGTTATAGAGGAGCTCTCCTGATTGCCTGTTACAAAACATTATTCTAAATTATTCTTCTTTGTATGTTAAACCTTGGCCTTTGCACAAAGGAGAGGAAATGAAAGGAACATTTTTCCTCATTTCCTTTACATTAACCATGGAGCTGAAGGAGCTTCAGCTGTGTGTAAGGCATTTATGAAACAAAAAGGTATGTTGTAGCTAGACGTTTTTGCCAAAGCTGACTTCAGCATGAATTGCTCCAACATCTAAAATTATCAGGCTGAGAGGATTGAGATCTTACCCAATTGCATACAGTTGTTGCTAGAAAAACTTGATCTTCAAATCTTTGCTTTAAAACTAGTTGCCATTAATACTGCTATGTCCGCTGTTTTTGTCAAGCATACCAGGAACTGCAAGTCTTCATTTAAAATAAAACGTTATCAAAATGTTTCAAAGTAATGACTGCAGCTTTAATTCTTTTCAATTAAAAATTTCCGTCTGAAAACCTTGTAAATATTAGCTAGGAAACACTGCTGAAAAAGGAGTCTGAACGCTGCCAAGTGTTTGCAATTCTAAAATAATTTCAGTATTATTTTCTCAGTTCCAAAGATCTTATTGTCCCTGCAATCTGTGGCTGACACTGTAGACCTAAAACAGTTTTGCAGTAAGATGTTTGCTGCAGATTAACATCTTATTTCCTTTTGAATCTCTTTGGATGAGGATCATTCATATATACTTCTAATACTGAATAAGGAGTATTCTCTGGAGACAGGCTTTAGCACGGGGCCCTTCAGAATTCATTTCTTTCTGGCAGGTTGATTTTTATGGAGTCAGGATGGCAAATAATGGCTTTTACTGAGAGGGTATTTTTCAGAAGTGTTCAGCACCTACCATGACCCAGGGAGGTGCCCGTGTAATTGACTCAGTATTAAAAAGAGAGGAATGAGAACAGTGACAAATTCCTCACCTTTGGAAATGTAGTTCAACAGAGGTGCTACTACCCAGTGCACATACACACAAAGGTGCAAACTGCCGACCTTGAAACTTTATTTCACTTCTTTTTACCCTATCCACCTACAGGGCATCTGGTGTAAGTGCATAACTTGTTTTTAAGTCAAACGTTAGTATTTCCAGTATAAGGTTAATTGAACACCCGGTCTGAGGCACACTACATGACTTTTTTTCTGGTTTAATTTCCTATGGTTTAGTGTTGCGGACAGCAGGAACATAGGCCAAGTGAGCCCCCTCTTTTTATATGTCTTGTCATTAGTTTAACAAGAAGCTATTGCTGTGACTCATTCCCTTTTTTGCTCCAAGGCTCTTGCCTTTAAAAACCTGACCAAAA